>JASANG010000464.1:0-276898 GCA_030248215.1 Enoplolaimus lenunculus | reverse complement strand
TGAAAACTATGCCATAGGTTAATTTCGTTAAACTTAAAAGTATTTTTGCTTCAAAATTGCCTGAAAGTTTCAGAATATACGATATTAATAAACATATGATGGTACGATCAACCATAAGCGTGAAATCTGGTGTGAAACAAATAAATGCAATGCAAACCCAAATATATTTTAAGATTCAAATCCAACCATAAATAGTATATCACTGTGCAACAAAGAATCAGAGTTCACATGCAACTTGGGCAATTGTATTTCTATTTCGAAACGATGTGATTATAATTATGATTGCGAATGGGGTGAAGATGAACTGCATTGCAATGGTAACATGAAAACCAAACTCATGACAACAACTGCGGCACCCGGTAACTTCTAATGACTGTGTTATCAACTGCAGTGACCCTAATAATATGTGTAATAATGGGGAGCATCCCCATTTTGAGACCCAATCACTAGAAGTCCTTATCCCTAATAAGAGTCCGTAATTAGAGAGTCCGTAAACACTAACTAGAGTTCATAAATGTCAATTATTCCTGCTTGTAGTGCATAAGTGACTCCAGGACCGAATAAAATTGAGTTCGAAACTTTAAGCACACTTAAGTTTTGATAGTACGTTCCTAAGTATATATAACCTTACATTATCGCTTAAGCTTTTGATATAAGACAAAAAACGTTTAATTCAACGGATAGTTGCACTACCGTATATATCAGTAATGAAGGGCGGAGGATGGTGGGTTAAAAATAAATAACAGTCCGAAACCGAATAACAGGGGATGCCCTCTTAACAGGCAAAAGAAATATCACCCCTCATCTTATTCGGGTCACTACAGAATAGTCAGTATACATGCATTACTAGTACCAAGAGTCGATGATTCATTAGACAAAGGCATGCCACTTGAGAAATTTAGCGTGGTACAGAAGGTCAAAGTGTGTGTCGTGTTTTGGCCCTACTCCAATCCACTCTTGAGGGACGTTTGAATGTTGCATTCAATATGCATATATTTTTGAAGCAACACATGTGTAGCTCTACTTAGAATATAAATTTGATTTGCTTGCTTCTGTTTTGGAAACGTTGCCCAACCAAATATGGCTGTGGGCAAAAAAAACGCAGTACGCGCTCGATACTTTCTTTTCCACACAGAATGTACGTATAGTTCCATGCTTTTGTTGAGTATTATCCGCTCTTGCTATATTTCTTGAAACTCATCTGAACACATCTGAGCATATGTTGAACATCATACCAGTATATACGCGATAAAAATGCATAAGTACGTTAGCGGAAGAATTTTTGTCCCGCAATCGGGCTGTGACTCTGTTTTCGCTTTCTACTGTTTTTAAGGAATTGTGTAATGTGAATACATACGATAGAACAATGTTTGTTTCTAGTTATTGTAAATAAATCAACTTTTATTTTGAAACCAACCATTGGAGTTAAACCAACCGTTTGGGTGAAACCAACCGTTAGGGTGAAACCACCTGTTTGGTTAAATTACGCTTAGGGTGAAACCAACAAATTAGGGTGAAACCGAACGTTGGGTAAACCAAACGTTGAATGAAAGTAAGCGTTGCGGTGAAACCAACCGTTAGGCTAAAAACCAACCGTTTGAGTGAAACCAACTTTGAGGTGAAACAACCGATGGGGCGAAACCAACCGATGATGTGTAACCTCATATCGGTGCGAAACCAGCCATTAATGAAATCAACCGTTGGGGAGAAACTAACCATTGCGGTGAATCCAGCCGTTTGGGTGAAACTAACGTTGGGATGAAAGCCGCCGTTGGGATGAAACTATGCTGGTTTAAAACCAACCGCTCGATTAAACGAACCGTTGGGGTGAAAACAGCCGTGGAGTTAAAAAATCATAGGGTTAAAGCGAAACGTTGGCCTGAAACTAGAAATTGAAGTTATTAGAGAATTAACCTAGTCTGGGAACAGTTTGACAAATGTGCAATAATGTTACGGCTGCGATCAACGGGTACCTCTGCGGACGAATCCGAGTGGTATCCCTCACGGGTGTCCTTGGCCGTGGATCCACCTTATAAGCCTACGTGTCCAGAGGATGATGGTCCCCCTGGCGTGATATCGGGTTTTGAGAGCCACAAAATTCCGATATCGTCTTACGCCTAAGCCCTTGACGATACGCGTTTAGCGGAGAAGTAATTCGCACCCGTAGCAATCAGGGTTAAGGCCGAGTTTATCAAACGGGCCGCCTGCTAAAATTTCTCTTAATAATTCCAAGGCGTGGGTTTCTGGATGAACGTGGTCTTTGGTTGCTGTTCTAAGGATGGCTGGTGTCACGGGTGATCCAAAGGCGATCCTGAAGAATTTTAAAGTATATGGTCAGCGACCCTTATACAGAAAAGGCGGATCGATCCAAGCCTCTAGGTTTTATTGATCTTACCCCTAGTTAAGACCAAGGCTAGTAAAAGTTATAGCTTTTAACCTAGTATTTTGATGCTTTGAAAATCCACACAAGATATTTTAAAAGCCATGGCTCAAGGCCAGGATGTTCGAAATAGCACTCCAGGTGTAATAATCATACCCAGGTAAGGTTTTGATTTATTGTAGCAGCACATAGTACGTATGATACGAGAAACATGGTTATACCTTAATTGGGATATGCCTCAGGTTATCGAAAGTTGAACGTTGACTGGAGTTGAGTTAGTTTGCGCCGAGCGCTGATAGCAAGAATAAGTTTGAATAGTTAAACGTAATTGCTAAAAGTACAGAAATTTATGGATCTTTCGTTTCAGAAATTAGCAAGTTTAAACCTGTACCTGTAGCGACCTGAACGTGGACTAACCACCTTACCGCTAGGATATCGGGCCTTAGAAAGCTGAGCGTTTTAGGTCGGCGCAGTTGCTGAGATTATAAGCTACCGAGCCCCGATGTATTTGGACGACGTAGGCCAAGGAATGCTTAAGTCCAAAAGACACCCTTGATTAGCATGTGCGTTTGGGCGGGGAATCCCTCTGAGGGGCGTAGCAGGAGGGGCTCGATAGGACAGTGACTTAAGTTGCGGTCTGAAATGCCATACATGCGTACCATGAACCCCCGGAGTGTATACTCGTGGTCCCAAGACTATTCCTATGTCCTAAACACCGGCTAAGCATGTCTCCGATCGCGTCTGATGCGCAACAAAGTCTCGTTTAGAATTTCCTGGAATTTGCAAGTCCTACACGGGCTGCACGTCCAACAGTTCAATTGTCAACCTGGGGAAAATTCTTACTACTATCCTAAGTAAGGCCCGGCAAGCACCATTTAAGTCACGGGGTAAACCAAATTTTTCTAGCGTGACCGGGGCTTGGCTCTTTTGGTTGACATATCCTAAGTGCTTAGCACTAGGCTGCTGTGGCCTTCCCGTCGCGGTTGACAATTGCACAGCTCGACCCCAGTCGGGTTATCCTTCACCGGTTGGGTGACTTTTAGTTTTTAGCACGGTATGCGGATTTCCCAAAGTTAAAACCAAATTAAATTGAGGTCCTGTGTTGTCGCCAACTACAAGAAACTTTGAATTTTTAGAAATTTTACTCACACCCCCTTTGTGAAACTACATAGTCCTAACTGGGCCTATAGCTCCTTAATTTTGCTAAAATTTGTAGCGCTCTGAGCGCCTCTCTGGTGCCCCCGTCCGGTACGTTTTAATACAGCGCCCCGAATTCTCTCAAGCGCACCGTGTCGCCATACAGTGCACCGGAGAGAACCGGTTTGCTGCCGCGGCTCGAGCTCGCGACTGAAAAAATCTTTGAAAATTGAACTGAACTGAAAATGCAGCCCGTGCACCGCTCTTATATACCCCTCTCAGGCCTCAGGTGATTGGTTTGAGTTTCCAGCCAATGAAAAACTCAGAACAGACGCGGCCAGAGACAATACTATTGGCCATGCAAAACGGCTACAAAGGGCCAATAAAACGGCGAGAAAAGGACGCGGCGAAACGCGATACTATTGGTTGCGGAAATCGGCTGCAAAGAGCCAATGAAAAGAATTCAACCGTCACAACCGGTGCACGCCGATTGGACGGTTTAGATTTACGCGTGAAATTGACTGCCCAACACAGAAAGGGGTCGCGCTGAAATATTGGAGCCTCCCATGATTAAGGCGGGGAAAACGCCAAGGTTTTGACATCGCCGTACTCAGGCCCAAGTGCCAAGCAACCCCCAAGACCCACCGGCACGCATGCATGACTTTGACCGCCAGGTCACTCTCCTTTTTGAGTGTGACATATCCTTTTTCCTAGTATTCTGAGCCTAAACAAATGATAGAAAGGAGGGTGCTGTCAGCTTTTCAGAACCTGCATTGTATAGGGAACCCAAATAACAAATCGCAATGAGCTAAGAAATAGCAAAACCAAAAAAACTAAACTACAAGAAACACACTAATACAAAATAGTCCCGGCACTCGTAACGCACCCATAGTCAAACATAAGCCTAACCGCAAGTAACTTTCAACCTATTTGGATAGCCCGTGAGCTAAACATACAAATGTGGCCTAGTAAGCAGAGAGTGAGTTTAAGTCTGGTTACCTGGTGAAAAGAGACATATTCTGAAATTACTGCTGCGGATGCCAGGTCTCCGGTTCTCCTTTGGGTTCTAAGATGTCCGCCCTACAAAGTGCCTAACCCGAGTACCTAGTAAAAGATTTCGAATCGTTCCAAAACAAGGTTCCAAATACAATTAGCAAACATCCAAACAAGGACAGTCCAACTCATTGATTAAAAGATCAAGGTTATAGCAAATTAGCACAGTAAAACATCCAAAGTATAATTCATGCACCACAATCTTATTTGAACCTACTGATGAAAACTATTATGATGCTCATCCTGCCGTTAAAATGACTCATGCAGCTGATAAAACTTGACACTAGCTTAAACTAGGTCCAGTGAGACACTCGAAATGTGGGGTCCTAAGAAATTGTAATAGTTGTAACTTTCCAAATAGCTGTTCGCGGGTACCAGTCAGGGTGGTTTTATTGCTTCCCGGAATGCACCGAACCGAATGAGACTATCTCTAACCCCAGATGCTAGAAAACATGATCCTGCAAATTTTGTCCTTAGATCCGTAAACATTGTACGTAGAGATTCCGAGATTTCAGGAGCTCGCAACTCTTTGACGGTTAGCCGGAGACCCCCGGTCAGGGTGGTTTTATTGCTCAGCCCCTTGAGCTCTATCGAAATATAGGAACTGTGAATGCGAATTCCCGAATTCGTGTTTTTGCATTTTCCACCCCTCCAATCCGTAAATTCACACACGCAAAATACCGGGAAACGGAGAGACCTGTAACTCGCTAACGATTGATCGCAGACCCTAAGTCAGGGTGGTTTTATTGCTCAGCTCAACAAGCTCTATCGAATGGTAGGGGTCCCAGCTAAGGATTCCGAAATTCGTATTTTGGCATTTTCCGACCTCGGATCCGTAAAATTATACACGTAAAATTCCCAAAACGGAAAAATGCCTATAACTTTCGAGCAAGGAGTCGCAGACCCCGAGTCAGGGTATTTTTCTTGCTCAGCTCGACGAGCTTTACCGATTGGTGGGGGTTTCGACCACGGATCCCGAAATTCGCATTTTGCATTTTTTCACCCTGGGATCCGTAAAATTATACACGTGGATGCACAAAACTTTGAATGGCCCTAACTCCCGAAGGAGAGGTCCTAGACCCAAGGTCAGGGTGTTTTTATTGCTCAGCGCGATCAGCTCTATCGAACGGTATAGGTCTCGCCGAGGTATCTAAAAATTCACATTTTGGCGTTTTTCTGCCCCCGGACCCGTGAGGTTCCATATACAAAATTTCAAGTCTTAATGGGGTACAACTTTCGGACGGAGTGTCCCTGACCCATGGTCAGGGTATTTTTCTTGCTCGATACGACGAGCTCTATTGAATGACACAAGTCATTTCGGGGTCTCAGGAAGTTTGTACCTTGGCATTTTTTGTCCCGGGATCCGTGCACACACCGCCTCGACTCGACGTCCTAGCCCGTAAAGTCCCTAGTACGCGTGTCCGGTCCGCAAAACATTCCCCAAGGCGTCCCGAGATTCTCAATACATAGGTTATGGCTAGACTCCTCCTCGTGGGTTGCCCCCTCCGGTTTGGTACACAGTTAAAACTCGACCTCACCCCTTTCTCGGAACGCCTTCTTCCAACCACACCCCTGCGCGAGTTTCCTAGCATCCGCAAATCACTTTCAAATTTCAAATAATTTCAGCACTGTACACGGGTCAACAACCCTAATATTTGAACACAATTGCTTTCGAAATTCAAACGTTTTATGGCCATAAAGCGTAGTTAAAGGTAGTTGTGAAACTTGAGTCGCCATCATGTAAGAAGGACGCGCAGTAGACTCAAGCGTCGGGGGTACGCACCGTCAGAAAGCACAAACGGACAATCTATCCGCCACCAACTCATAGGGGCCCCGATCTCATGCCGTCCACCAGCCCCGGCTCTCAAGTAGCTAAATTACAGGTATCCGCCAAAGCACCCGGCCCAAAAGCCCATTCCTGCCCCTTTTTGGTCTTAACGACTCAGTACGGATACACCGGTCTTCCCCCATGCTTTAGTTAGAAGTCTCCGGTCTAAGGCACACACATAACAACTAGGATGACCATTAGCGGAACCCAGAGGCCAAACATGCCACCACCCCCTCTTTCAACGGCGGACGACCCCCGCGCGCCCCTATACTAACAGGGTCATTAGTGCACTATAAAATCACCACGTTTAGCAGTTAGTGCAATTTCTAGCTGCGCGATATCTTACTAGACAACTGTCGATGCCGGCAATATGGGGTACCAGTGGAACGAATCCCTTAGACGAGCTGAGTCTGGGTAGTTTACTCTCCACGCCTTTCCTGGCGCGCTCATTGATATATGTGTTATTTTGGGGTCTCGTTCGGGGCTCGACTCCCCCGTACGCTACGACACCCACAGCAGTCCAACCCCTATGCTGATTTCGCGTCTTTCAATTTCAACGTGCGCTTTCAAAATCTCTGCCTCCCAGCAATACTCCCCCTCTCTATTCACTGTACTTATCTATTATTTAACCACCAGTCGGATGTGCAATGGTAACAGTACAATACAGCGATTATCTAGTCGGAGTCCGGTGCAAATAATAAGGGCGGTGAAAGTTATTCTAAAATTTCTAGTCAAACTGATCGTGATCGCGGGGCTAGTCGCGGGCAAGCGCATAAGGTTTTAGTCAGCTATCTGGGGTGAGGTAAGCGAGGACTAGTGCTAGGAAGGTCCATCCTGGCCACAGAGCGGAACAACAACGATAGCGTCACAATTAAAATAGGAGGGATAATACAACTTTGAATTAACATGCTACGCACTAACGGGGGTGATCATACGGAAAAATTGCATGAAAAATGCTATATGCTGAAGGGTGCCAAAAACATACCAAAATGCAATGATTACGTACTGGAAAATACCCAAAAAAAAACATACCAAAATGCATAGAATAACAACAACGGGGTCATAAACAAAGCACAAACGATTACGTTCAATCCGTCATGAACACAACTAGCACAGGTCCGGAGGGGAACCTAACACCCGTGCTCTATGGACCCTGCTGGTTAAGTCGGAATATCTTCACCCAATATCGCTTTAGTCCGAAACCTCAAAGTGAGACAATTGGGGTGCCGAAAGTAATTCAGCAACCTGAAATTTTCGTTCTATTCTCAATGGTATAAAATCCGTACCTGTGCAAGAAGGTAATGCAAGAAAAAGGAAGCCCGACACGAAAGATAACACGGTATCACTGCGAAAAACAAAACATTACAAAATAATGCCAAACTAAACATGCGAGACCATAAAAAAGGGAAAACCGAACACAATATTAACACGCAAAAGTCCAAAGCATACACCAAATGACGCTTGTTCCAAAATCAATCAAGGTCCAAACTTCATGAGATTGATTGTCCCGTTGATAATTTATCGCAGTGAACCAAAATCTACCTAAATTCCGTGCCAAAGTTGCATTCTGGCTAATGATAAAAAGAATGTGTCCCTGACACCAGTAATGTTTTTGCAAGAATTAAAAAATTGCATTAAAAGATTTTCGCGAGGAAGAAGTTGAATTGTTTATAAATCGAATATATAAAAATACAATCCTAAAAGGTAAAAATAATGAACCAAAATGACAAATTTTGTGCACTTTCTGTAAAGTATTTGAACTATGAAACTAAACTGAACATGCGGACATTGATGATACACAAACCATATTATATATGTGAGTTAATGTAACCCAACACACCCGTGGGTTATGCATATTATCCCATAAACGTTATGCGGGATTCATGTTATAACTGGAGCAACCTGGAACACGTTTTGTCCCTATTACAATAGCGGGTCACATTTAATCTGCACGTTGATCCTCTATAAAATTCAAAGAATTTGAATTGTCTGCTATCCTGATGTGACATTCACTTTTTGTACTGCAATGTCAATTATATTGGAAATATTATCTGTCAATATCATATGACATGTTTGAAAATGTCTTCAAGGTTGTGGTAAACTAGCCTAAATGTCCTGTAATTGGAAGTTTGAATTATTTGTGCTTAGGAGTATATCTATTATAGCCAGAAACAAAAAACAGAAACTAATTCAGCTTTCGAAATCATTTGGCAATTTGTACGCGGTGATCATTTGAGATCAGGGATTTGTAAGCCAATGACATTTGGCATCACAGCATTTTATGTTGACGTCGAATCAACATGCGACAAGACGTATTCCTGGCTGCCCTAGTTATAACGTGAATCTCACATTAATCTCGTTTATTATTAGACAGCAGCTTATTGGTTCTTACTAATCAGGGGTTACTGTAAATTGATCCAAAAAATGAGTAGTAGAGATCACCAACCGGCGAAGTTACATTGTCGCGCTGGACAGATCTCATGTAGCCCACCGGTGGATAATACATTGTCGTCAAGCAGAAAGAGCACTAACACCAATTGTCGCGAACATGTTAAAGAATCTGTTAAATGTATGCACTAAAAGATAAAATCCAGAACTAAAAATCCCCGGCTAATTCTTTCAGCAATAACTTCCCGGAGACGACCGAGATCAAAAACTACCATGACAACAATTGCAACATCAACAGCTTTGTCAGAAACGACCCGATCGCGTAGAAAGAAGACAACGATGGAAACAACCACCACTCGTCGACGACCAAGAAGGACAACCATTCAAAAAGAAAAACACAAAACAACGAAACAGCCTAAATCAGGAAAAGATGGAAAACCTGGCAAAACATAGATAGTCTTTGTTGTCTTTATTGTATATATTTGCCTCAAGTCGTTGTGCTCAAATGCATCAAGTCAAAAAACATATTCAATATAATTAAAAACATTTTGTAAAATGATTGATTGATTGCAAAGTCAGTCAATTTCTGACTAAGTTGATTTTGGACCTTATTAAGTCACGAAAGAGACTTAATTATACGGGACTGTAGTTACCAGAATAAGAGGGGGGACTGATATTTATTTGCCTTTCCACTGTTATTTATTTTCAACCAGCCCTCCGCCACCGTTCCTCACTGATATATATCCAGTATTCCAACTATCCGTTGATAAACGTTTTTGCCTTGCATCAAAAGCTTGAGCGATAATGCAAGGTTATACTTTGGAATGTTACTTTCAAAACTTAAGTACGCTTTAAAGTTTCATACTCAAGTTTATTTGGTCCTCTAGTCATTTGCGCTACAATTAGGGATAACTGACATTTGTGGACTCTGATTAGGGTTTAGGGACTCTATACGCTTACGGACTCTTATTAGGGATACGGACTCGTATTGATTGGGACTCAAAATAGGGACCCCCTCTTATTACTCCCCTTTTATTCGGGTCACAATAGTAATTATAGTAGCTCAAAATGAAACACAATGTAGCAGCCGTTGATTTTTTGGGAACATCAGAGATTGCAATGGGAGGCGTTTAGTGGTTACCACTCAGTTATACTGGCTTGACCCTCGACGCTGATAGGGCTCTCACGTGTTGTGGAGATTCTATGATCTGTGTATATACGCAAAGTAATAGTGGCTTATGCACGGTGTTTTGTGCATTTGACTATACATATATACGTTGCATTCAGTTGTTCAGAGTCAACGTATGTAAAAAGGAGTAAGTTCTGTTAGTTTGCAGACTGGCCGAGAGCCGCAACAGAATTTCATTTACTTCTCTGATGTACACGTGTACATATCATTTACGAACAATCTGTCATTTACCTGCGTCGTGTGGATCCAAGAGCGAGCACCCTTGCCTAGGCAATTAAAAAACATGAACTCCAAAATTTTGTGTTAAGCTGAGATTTTAGTATCAAAAAGCCTATAGAACTTAAAATTCTAATCATTGCATTTTAAAATTTGAATTGTTCAAAAGAAAATGTACTGAAATACTGAATCAGAATGCCGACGGTAAATGGTGCGAGCCACTTGTACGCAACGCTTTGTGTGCTTGGCCATGGGACACATTAAATTACCGACACGGTCAGCAAAAACTATAAACTTAGATATAATTGGTCAAAAAGTAATGATAGAAAATGTATCTTTTTATTATTAGAACGGAACAATTTACATACTACTAGCGTCCAGTTCTCAATTTTTAAATTCACAACTTATATAAATTATATCAATATGTCATGTTTACTTCGTTCGTGGAAAATTGTATGGTTTACACTAGAATTTACTGTTGCAGTTCTGCAATGATGAATCGACATAAATTCGCGAGCGAAGCGTTGTATATTAATCGATTTTCCCAAATTTCAGCCCGTGTATTAAAGATCATGAGCGGAACGTTTGACAAAATTTGCACTAGTCAGGCAAGAAATCATGTTTTTTAAAAATCAGGATTTCTCAGGTATTTCCAAGTTTATTCAGGAGGCGCACACCCAAGACTACCCTGTATGTTTCACAATCATATATGAACGTTTAAGAATTTCACTCTTTGCGACTGATGTAGACCTCTTCAATTTATACAATTATAGCAGAAGTTTCAATATTTTTCTGTCATGGAATCCATAACCCTAAGCTGAATTTTGTGTTTAATGTGTTGTGTTCGATGTGAGGAGAAATTAGGTAGTAAAAATGACGGTGAATTAGTTAATTTTAGCCAATATCTGTAATATATGTAAAGTTGTTTGATTTTACGACAATTTTCTACGAAATTTCGGTAATTCTTTCCTGAAAATTGTAACAAAAGTAAAACGAAACGCGCTAAACAGATAAATTTTGGAAAATTATGCAAAATTTTACTACAGAAATTGCCGGAACCTCCGGCAAAAATTATACCGAAGCCGCAGGCCGATTTTCTGCCGGAGCCACAGGCAGACCTTCGGTTGTACCCTGATAGCTATGTAGACTCAGTATATATTTTTAAAATGATATTAATGTGGTGTTGACAGACGATGCAGGGAATATACATATAATATTGAAAGACAAAACGAGACTAATACGTGATGGTAGCAGACAATTACTGCTTTTTGGAACATCATATTGGGTTACATCAGACAAAACGTTGCCCAATATGTAAGATGTGACAAAACGTGACCCGAGCAACGCCATAGGTATATAACATGAACCCGCTAAATAAACTACTGTTACGACCTTGTTCTACATATTAGCCCATATTTTTTACCATTAAGCCATAGTAAAATAAAACGTATAATAGTGCCAATGTGGGACTTCAAATTATGTCACTCACACGTTACCATAGCTTGTCCGGCTTATGTTTTATCAAAACCTTTCATTTTCCAATAGTAGCACCGCCATTCGCCGACATCAGTTTCCCGGAAACTCTATCCGGACAAGACTGATGTGCTGTGACACTGTCTAGGACATTGAAATATTTTAAAAACAGTGTAGTGGACAATATTTTTATATAATGACAAATTAGGGACTATTTAGCGGGGAAATTCAAATTTTGACGGGAAAATTCAAATTTTGGCGGGAAAAACAAATTTTGGCGGGAAATTCAAATGTTGGCGGGAAAATTTAAATTTTGATGGCAAATCCAAATTTAGGCGGGAAATTCAAATTTTGGTGGCAAAATACAAATTTAGGCGGGAAAATTTAAATTTTGGCCGCAAATTCAAATTTTGGCGGAAAAAATCAATTTTTGGTTGTAAATTCAAATTTTGGCATGAAACTTCAAATTTTAGCGCAAAATTTGGAAGGAAAATTCAAATTTTGGCGGAAAATTCAAATATTTGCGGAAAAATTCAAATTTTGGCGGGAAAATTCAAATTTTGGCGGGAAATTTTGGCGAACTTGCAAAAAGCAACCAAATTACGCAGTAAATTAATTACCTTATTTAGCGCTATGCGGCGACGCCTTTTAGACTGTAACGACAAAGTCAGACAATACTCGCAACTCAATATTTAATATTAACATAATGCGCAAACAGTATACCAAATGTCCGTCAATGCAATAAACTCTATGCGGACATTTTTATTTAGATAAAATTTCCGCACACAGTTACGCAATAACAGTATAGCTAGCCTTTTTAAAACAGTATAGGAGACGATGAATGTGCCGAGTGCACGTATGGTGACGTGTGAGCGACATTATTCGGCGAAGTCATGAAATTTTGATAAGCACACATCTAGATGTCTGACACCGGCTACAGTTCCGCAAAAATCTCCCTCGGTGTCCGGCAGAATTTTTGCCGGATGTTCCGGTCGTTTCGGAAGCGAACTTTTTCGGATTTTTATAGTTGTGTTGTTGAGTGAGTTTCGTTGTACCATAAATGTAATTTTCAATTTTCTAGTTGTTAAGTTTTTGAAAAAACCACTAAAACAAACTTGTACATCGAGTGGACAATACGTAAAGCATTGTAAATCAGGGTTCTATAAGCATAGTACTAAAAGAAACCTGATAATTTACTGAGAGCTGCAAAGAAACAAACCAACATTTATCACTATTCCATTGATCACACTGTCGAAGGTTACAATACAATATATTTGTCATATCAAATTGACCACTTGCGATTAATGTTTTCTGCTCTTTTAACTTTGCAACAATTCACACATTTGCAATGTTTATGCAAATGGCGTAAGACTTAATGAACACTTTATCTTCGCGAACACAACACGAGACATCATTGTAGGCATTTGCAAATTATACAGATCGATGCATTTCAAAAACAAATTCAAATGTGTCCAAAGAGCATCGCGATACAAACGAAACCACCAAAACGTGCTATTGCCATACTACGATGAACTTGCTTCGAATAACAACAAGTGTAGTTCTTTGTTAAATTGTATACAGCCTAACAGTCGAATTCTAAAAACGCTCGGGAATTCAGTACCAACATAGCAGACGGTAATGAGATCACAACAACGAGCCAAGCTCACAATATGGTTTGTTCCATCATGATAGCATGAAATCCACTTGGAACACGGTATTGAAACTCCGCGAAGTATGAGTCCAAAATTGATGAATTATCAACTGAAATAATATTCACAAACATACAAAGAACAATAATAGCTTGCGACATAATCTGAAGTACAATGACAAATGAGTTGGTTAAGATTAATTGCTTTTTCAATTAGTACACTCATGTGAATCATGACTGTTCAAATCCACCACATCCATTTTGAAAGAAAAGAGTTACGAACATGATAAGTTAAAACAAGTGACAAACGTTGCAAAATATAAAGGTGTTGCAAACATAAAATTCACAACGCACCATAAAGCGCAGGGTAAAACGTCTTTGCACGAGGTGCAGAAACTGAGCAGTTGGTTGGCTCGCCATCAATATAAAAACTGATAAATTCATGATCGTAAGTTATACCCTATAATGACACAATGAAAGCTAGTAAGTATTATCAAATACATTCAAAATGATGCGTTATGCGTGCTGTTTTAGAGTAACCAAATCATTTTTATCACCGAGTAATGCTACGTTAATTACGAAAAAAGAAAGCAGAAAACGCAATCGATCTTAAACATAAAAAACATAAGCCGAAAGCGTTGCTTAAACCGCAATTAAAACTGCGAGTTGTAAACTGGACTGCACATTGATAAACAGCTGCCTATACTATAGAAAGCAAATGCAACCAATTAGTTTCGCTGTAGGTACTTAAAACTAAAATAGTGTTTGTTCAGTTCTATACAATCTAAACAACCTCCAACTTATTTGTTTTATCCTGACATACACCTTCTGTACAAGTAAACACGGTTTTAACTGTAATTAACAAAAACACACTCTTACTATTACATCACCTTCAACCGCTTGTTCGGGTAGCGTCGCAACTACTTTACCGTTATAATAAATATTCCCATCATCGCGTAATACACAAGATTGTAAATCATTTCCAAGTGGAATTATATTTAAATCAACATCTCGGGTCGCAACTCCAACACCCCACGTTCCTTGAAAACCAAAACAAAGTACGTTTTGAAAGCACAGTGAGCAGTCATACAAGTCGTACCTGTTTACTATATAATCTATACTTAAATAAATTTTAACTATTTTAGTTATGGCACTACCACATAATAACCCGTCAGAGCAGAACTACATGTATTGAGCGAAGCTCGAACATAATTACTTCTTAATCAGTCTAGTTAAATATTCCAAACTTACAAAGCACAATCGGATAGTTTTATCGACTTACTTTCCAATTAATCTAATATGCAACTGAGTTATTAGGTAACTATTCATTGATCGGTCTTGAAGGTTTATAAACAATTTAATCCGGATGTTCTAACCCAAAAACCGTTCAATAACACTACTAATCAGTGAAATAATATAACAAGTCGTAATTTAGGCTAGTTAAGCTAATATGCAAAGTTACTCAATTAAAATGTTTATGCATAAACTGTTAAATACACAATAAAATATATATATAAATGCACCATTTGCATTCGAGTCATGCATACCTTCCTGCTGCACCTTCACTTCAAAATACGCTTTGTCTTGTGTCAATGGGGTGTTGCACAACGCGGCTCCAGATCCACACAATCGGCTACCGTTCTTTATGATCACAGCGTTTTTACCTCAAAGAAAAAGGTTATCTACTTTATGCAGTTTTTGGAGGTTCAGACTGAGTATTAAGCAAAATAGCTTGTTTTGCATTGCGATTTTCGAAGCTTACACAATTAGAACGTACTCACAGAAGTAGGACATATTATATCCGTAATTTCAAAGAAACAGCAATAATTCAACCCGCTTTATAAATAACCCAAACAGAGTTTGTACTTTCAGTATTATATTGGTGTGAAGTGGATAATAGCAAAATACATAGTTTACGTGTAAGATACACATACTCATAAACTCGGTATCTAGCGCAATAGTTGGCAGTTCTCGCAGTCTTGTATGTGGTACGTCAGTTGATAAAGCGGAGCCGAAGCATAAACGATCCAAAATATTATTTACAAAGCCAAAGCACACAGACATGACAACTGAGGCAGTTCAAAAATTAACTCTGTTAAATTGGTATATATAGCATTTGTTCGGAAAATCTAAGCTGCTTTAGATTGCTGTTAAGCTCGACCACTACGCGACGCAGTACAACTCTCCAACGCTGGATGCAAAACGGAATCAAATTAAACCTGAATCGGATTATTCAATGTTCCAATGAAAATTTCCGTGTCATGCCAGTCTCGATAGGTACGATCCGGAACTCCCAACCTTTCTACTAAGGAGCTGGAAAAGCAGTCATACGGGTACGGGATCGGTTTCGAACTAGCGACCTACAGATTCTTAACCGAACGTTCTACCGCTGCGCCACGCAGCCCGCCTCCAACTTTATGTATCGTCGAATATATGTAGGCAAGCATGCTGCCGGTTAGCCGTGGTGGGAAAAAATATTCGTGTTCGGATTCGGCATAAATTTGCCTTCGTATTCGGTTGTAAAAAATGTTAATGTCAAATCCAACAAAACAATAAAAATTTCAGAAAACCTCTAATATAGATCATTGCTTTTGTTTCACGTCTTAAATCTAAGAACTGAGGTCGGTCACTAAATAATTGCGTTTGTGTAAAACGTAAATTTACTGGAATGATAAATATCTGAGCAGATTAGTCAATAGCCTAACAGGGTACCTCACCAGTTGCCAATTCTATATCAGACCTTTGCAATTAACTAGCTATAGGATTACCATTTCCTTGCGCTCATGAATTCTGCGTTTTTACTACTGGAAGTGCCTATAACAAGTTGTGACAGTTTTGTTCGTTCTACTCAGACGTCTGCTTTAAATTGTTTTACAAAACTATATAAAACAGATGAAACCAAAATGTTCAATTTCATTCTTTATATTGAATTAATTTTCAAAAACATGACTGAAACGATGCTGGAATTCGAAAACTATGAAAAATTAGTCTCCTATGATTTCAATTTCTAGGTTTCCAAGTTGATATTGCATTGAAAAATTAGTCTCCTAAGATTTCAATTTCTAGGTTTCTAATATGATATTGCATTCTTGTATTAACGAAAGTTATATTATTCACCAATACGATATTAATGAGTCATCCACCTTTAATGCGCGCGCTAAAGAAAAAATTTGTCCAACCGCCCGGTAGGGATCTGTATACAAATCAAAGTTGCATGGTGCAACTAGGGTGTCGGTACAATTTCATGCAGTAGGTAGACACTATTAATTGTCCCGACACTGTGCGAAGGGAGTCGGGACAAAAGGTAAAAAATTAAGCCATGTATGTTTGCGATACTATATGAACACAATGCAATGTCTTTACGTCCTCGTTAGGAACTACCGGACTATATTAACGGTCTCGTAATAGAATGTGTTGAAACGACGTCGGGCCTTTTACTCAGACTAGACATTTTTTGAAGTAGCGTGTGCAGCATAACGTGTATGTTCCACAAAACATACTATTAAGCCTACAATGCGACCAATCACGTTATAGCCGGGGCAGACAGGTCACGTTTTGTCCTATGTTGATTTGATGTCAACGCTAAAATTCGGGTTGTCGTATCGGTCAGCAGACATATTTTGGATGTCATATGACAGTAACTTCGTCTCTTTAGGTGTTCAATGTGTACAATTAACGATACGTCACATGATGTGGTACATTTATGGAAATACCATATGTTATTTCAAGATACAACAAATATCATATGAAATTCAGAGGGACAGTGCAATCTTCGCGTGCTTATAAATGAATAGAAAGTAGGACAACAAAGGCACAAATGTGCATTAAATACGAGAGAACACGCCCAAAATCCATTTCTAACACAAAGTCGCTCAGAACTACAGCGTCATAACTTAAAACTTCAAAGTTCAAATTCTAGTATCATATGATATTCTACAGGTCAATTTGTGTATGTGTGTTAAAGTATGCAGACATTTGAAAATATATATATCATATGCTATTTGCTGACAATACGGCTTATCATACAATATTGAAGAACAAAAGGTGACCTACACATTTTGAATTTGATATGGTGCAGACAAAATTTTATGTCGGTCATAAGTGGTCTCCAATTGGCATGCAACACAAATTATTAACTCGTGCTAAAATACGAATAGAATATAGTAATACGCGAGTAATAATGGCTCATCCAAGTTATGCAGGCACTAATGTAAAAAATTTTCTTACCACTCGGTTTGGAACTACAGATGGGCGCCGGATATCCGCATATGAAAAATATCTGGATGCATATCCGAAATGAAACGTGTATCTGGATATCCGGATATCCGAAATGCTTTTGTCTAAAAAACTGTTGGAATAATTTGCATGGTTTCACCATGCACCAAAGTAGCCGGAGCCAGGGTTGTTGGCCGGAAAAAATTACCAGAAGAAATGGTTTTTTTTCCATTTTTTTCTGAGGGGGGGTGGAAAAATATGGAAAAATATTAAAAGATTCTTAAATATAGTTTGTAAGTAAATATGGTACAAATTAACGTTTTTAGGTGACATCCAACTAATTTTCATGCCACACATTAACAGCGACCAGTTGTATGTGTCCACCAGGACACATTATATGTCTGAAAAACGCGAAAATTTCAGCATATGAATATATAAATGATTTTCAGAATTGAAACTTTGCCCCGAGATTCGATTTAAAACTACATATGCAACTTGTTCGGTTCACTCACAAGGTTTCGTCGACAATGGGGCGGCCAAAGTTGGGGTGCTCAAAATTGAAAGCTTGCTTTTACCGTGTGATCTAACACAAGAATACGTCTAGCTTCAACCTCGGTTTGCTCACGAGGTTGCAGCAATTGAAAGGCTTTGCTGTCAGAAATAACCCAAAAGTATATTGGGATTTAATATATACTTACAAAAAGTGACTTGTTTAACTCGCTCCACTCATGAGTTTCTCATGTTCCCATGACCTCCTCCGGTTATTCCATGCCAAAACTTAAATTTTTAAAAAATTCCAATCTTAAGGTTCCAAATTCTTCCACTAGACTCAAAATGTTTTTGTCGAAAAATTATACAAATTATATACCATTTGGCATAGGTTGCGGAGCTAAGACGAATATTGTTAAATATTTTCCAATCAGACGTCTTCCAAACGAGTCAGTGATATATAATTTATCCAACTTATCGAAAAAATATTTTTGGGTCCCAGGGGAAACCTGTGGTCTTAAAAATCGAATTTTTCAAAAATTCAGATTTGGGCATGGAATGATTACAGGATGTCATCGGAAGCTCAAATATGCAGAAACTTTCAAAATGCAAGCTTTTTTGGGCAAACGACGGTTAAGGGAGGTCTAACCGATCACTCAGACAAAGAATGAATTTTTTTCCATATTTTTTCATTTTTTCCCGGAAAAAATGAAAAAATTCATTTGTTTCCGGTAATAATTTTTTCCGGAAAAAACAACCCTGTCTGGAGCTGACGAAAAAAATTCTGTATTCTATTGTGGATTGGATACGCCTTGGTGGGTTAAAATTTGGCCAATTTCATTAGAGATAAGGCGAATTTAGTCATTTTTAGTTAATTGTAGTTTATTGGAGCAATATTCGAGTTTTTCAATATTTGTGTTGTTTGGATATTAGCAAGAGTGGATGATCACTCATTATAACATCTTCTCTTGTTATTAGGAACGTACTTTGAAAACTTAAGTACGCTTCAAAGTTTTGAACTCATTTTTATTTGGTTCTGGAGTCATTTATGCTAGCGGTTTAAGTATTCGTGATAAATGACTTTTACAGGCTATCGATTTTGACTTAGTTATTGGTCACAGTTGCACGCGAACTGGAGATTTAGAGTAGTGATGCCGTATAGTTACGGCCAAGCTGGCTTTGAGGATTTTGTGTCAGAGCACGGAGTCTGTTTGATAAATTTTATGATTGGCATATCATTTCGTGCATACAAGATTTTATTCCGCAAGGTGCCACTAACTTTCAAATCATACTAAACACTTGAGAAACGCAAAATTAGCTTTAACCAAAGGTACGTATTCAACTACGAAGCACATGCCACGTAGTATAATTTATGTGGAGAGAAATTATGCGGTTAAGGTATAACTCACATTATATCGTTACTCCATCAGCCAACTTGTGGAGCACAAGTTGCAAAGGGTATAACCACATGATATTACAGCGACAGGAAATTGGTTCAAAATGGTCACGTGAAGAATCCTCAAGAATTTTGCATCACCAGAAACAGCTGGCTGTCCCTAAATACCACTCTCAAAGTTGCAAAATGTGTTATGCCGATACACCTCTAAAAAGTGAAGCAGAATTTCAAAGGTCAACACAAAATGAATCAAGGGTTGAATAACACAGTTTCAAAACTCTTTTACGGTCATGCGGCAATTTCAAATCAAAAACTTAACGCACCTGCTTCTGAATCAACCATGATAGAAAACTGTATAGTGAACGAGCAACAGTTGTTCTTGAACTGAGCACGAATAGAGTTAAGGTCATATAAAGGCTTCTTCAAAAATTGTGGAGCAACGTTTTGATAAAATGCAAAATGTCACATCATCATCTTCGTATCTATACGCTCAAATATTCGTGATCAAACGGTATATTTATCTGCAAACTACACTAAAAATTGAGTTCATTATTGTTTTCACTGTTTATCTTTCTACAATTATTTGCGTCTGATCCATATATTAATTTGAAATGATGCTGTGAAACCTGCTCAAATCTATCCCCAAGGTTTATCGAATGTTGCAACTCAAGTCACATGACACGTCTGCATTATATGTCAAAAATAGCAAGAAAACTCATAACGGCTAACTACAAACAAGTTAGTAAATGTGCCTTAGATTGTGTACCAATGTACATCGGTATAAGATCTTTATGTACTGGTTATGACAACCTTGGTCCAACAAAATGTAGTTACATGTCTAGTTATAGAAGATGACAGCAGTTTTGAAATTTACAAAAGAAAAACGACATCTTGTATGTGTATGGCTTAAAACGTAACGTACCGCTTAGTATTCCTGCATGAATGATCGGAATTTTTTAACTTTGCTGTGTACATTTCTGATGAAAAATTGAAACGTGAAGCTCGGAGTTTTTAAAACGATTGTTTTGCGAGATTATAACAAAGCTGGGTCAAAATTTGAGATATTCACATTGTTTTAGTTGGAAACTATTTGAAATAAGAGCTTTTCTAATACGATAGAACTATGGTTTTCAAACTTTTTAATATACTTATTTCGCTTGCTTCCCTTATAGGTGTGGACTATCTGCACTGTCATATCATTGTAAATGCTGTTTTGTATTCTAATATTCAAAGAATGAGAATATTTAGTTTAACCAGAAGCGCTCACCTATTAAAAATTTCTGTTGAAAGTTTGAAAATATAAAAATTAATGCAGTGCTGTTCAAAATCTATTAATGCGTTGACTGATAAGTAAATTGCCAAAACAGTAATGTTTATAGCTCGCAGTAAATAAAATGTTCAAAATTACGTGTTTGGATGCAAAAATATTCGAGCCAGTGGTGATATGTGAAACAACACTGGAGGTTCAATAGTATTTGTTGCAAGCTAGCAAAATTTGATCTCTGTTGTACACATGTACTTTAGTTTTCGATCATCCAGAAATGCAGACATACTGTAGCGACCCGAATTAGAGGGGGGCTGACATTTGTTTGGCCTCAATAAGAATTTTTAATTTCAACATTCCCATGATGTATCAACATCCAGCGACCAGAGTTTTTATACGCGCAAAAAAATTCCGATGAAAACTTGTGCAGCATATAAAGCATTGCTTTAAATTTTGTCCGATTTTCCACAGAAATTTAATTTTTTTACCTGAAATGGCACCTGAACAAGATTAGATTTTACCCGCGCTATAATTGGATGCATTATAAATGTTTTTAATTTATGCCGGGACAGGTGGGCATTTCCATTTTAAAGAACAGAGTAATTTGTCTTGTTTTTCCCTCTTTTATAAAAAATATGCGTTAGTAACTATGACCCATGAAAAGATCACGGCCGGATCGTTTTTCTGTGGGACTGCAATAGAGATAATGGCCAATGTTACTTTAAAGGCCGTCCCATTTTTCCGGGGCAGAAATGTACCGGGAGTACCCGTCTTATTTTCCCGGCACAGCAATGTACGAGTACATTTAAAAAATATAATTGGGGCAGCGGGACAGTTGGGACAGATGAGACAGTGGGACAGATGGGACAGCTGGGACAGATGGGACAGATGGGACAGATGGGACAGTTGGGACACTTGGGACACTTGGCACAGATGGGACAGTTGGGACAGATGGGACAGTTGGGTTAGTTGGGACAGATGGGACAGTTGGGACAATTAGGACATATGGGACAATTGGGACAGATGGGACAGTTCGACAAATTTGACAGTTGGGACATTGGGTCAGTTGGGACAGATAGGACAGTTGGGACAGATGGGACAACGGGACAGATGAGACAGTTGAGACAGATGGGACAGTTGGGACAGATTGGACAGATGGAACAGATGGGGCAGCGGGACAGATGGGACAGTTGGACAGATGGGACAGTTGGGACAGATGGAACAGATGGGACAGTTGGGACAGATGGGACAGTTTGGACAGATGGGACAGATTGGACAGTTGGGACAGATGGGACAGTTGGGACAGTTGGGACAGTTGGGACAGATGGGACAGATGGGACAGTTGGGACAGTTTGGACAGTTTGGACAAATGGGACAGATGGGACAGATGGGGCAGCGGGACAGATGGGACAGTTGGACAGATGGGACAGTTGGGACAGATGGGACAGTTGGGACAGATGGGATAGTTGGGACAGATGGGACAGTTGGGACAGATGGGACAGTTGGGACAGCGGGACAGATGGGACAGTTGGGGCAGTTTGGACAGATGGGACAGTTGGGACAAATGGGACAGTTGGAACAGTTGAGAAACATGGGACAAACGGGACAGATGGGACAGTTGGGACAGATGGGACAGATATATATTATATATATTATATATAATATATTATATATAATATATATACATATATATCCTACGTAAATATATCTGCCTGTGCATATGTAAACAGAAGCGCATAAGTTTGCACTCCGGGTATATTTGTGTCTCGGGAAATTGGGACGGCCTTTATAGTAACATGGGCCGAGATGGTATATTTGTGTCCCGGGAAATTGGGGCGGCCTTTATGGTAACATGGGCCGAGATATGAGAACACTTAATATAAACTTTTAGCAAGGAAAAGCCATTTAGGTTTATTTACTCATTGCTGTTGTGAATAATTGGCGTTTGCATCGTAATAACAAAAGTTTTAAAACACATATATATCGCCTATCTGAGGCAACAGAACAAACGAAATCTAATTAAAAGTTAGAAACTTTTAGTGCAATGGAATAATGCCCTGTTAAACTATTATCTGTAAATGTTTTTACTACTAAATGTCATGTCGATAGTCTGGCAGTAAGCACAATTGTGTAATTATGCAATATGATATAATTATTATTCATAGCTTTTAAACGTTAAAACCGAAATTGTGTTTTAAGGCTACACTACAAAAAATGGTCAGTCAAATTGACTCTTTCCGGAATAGACTCTACGGGTCTGCAAAAACGGAGTCAAATTCGACTCCGCCAGAGTTAAACGTGCGACTTGGGGAGTCAAATTTGACTTAATTGGTGTAGTCCCGCAGATCGCATTTCGGAGAGAGTCAATATGACTCACCAAACTTTGCAGCGTGCGATTCATAGTATAAAAATTGAATTCAGAATACCGCTGATTTTGTTCCAAATTATTTCTGTCGTCAAAATAGCACATTGTGCTCTTTAAGATTTTCGTGGTAACTAATATATTTCACTTTCAGTTAAATGCTTGCTAATACATTGTTTCAGGCTATACATGGCTTTGTTAAAACTCGGTATTGTCTATGTGAACTATGCAAACAAAACAAATTAATTTTTCTAATAGGTTTATTTCTGGCATGATTGATTTTGCTGCAACTTGATACATTATAAATTTTAGCATCAATAATAAATTTTAAGCAGGTTTAGAGCCTGATGTAGATTTTTTTTAGTTTTTTGTGTGTTTAATATATTGTGAGTTATATCAGACTGGTATAAAAACGATCACTAAAGAATTTGTTTGGCCAAGTAGTGCCGAATGGCTGAAAGTTTGTTTGGGTCCGTGTACCAAATTTTAAGTGCGTTGGCGATAACAGTAAAACAAACAACTGCGATTACTTCACTTGTACCACGGCTCATATAGTTAAGAGCCGTGGTACAACCCTTGTGCCTTTGGGGCAAAACTGTTCGGTCCACTTGATGCACGGTTAATGCACGCTGGAGCGTGCCTTATCTGTGCCTCAAATGTGCCGAACAGTTTTATTCTTTATAAAAGTTTAATACACCACGTGCAAGATTTTTCAGGCTTCACAGTTTTTGATGCTGTGCAATGGGGTCAAACTGAAATGTAAATTTCTTTGTAGGAAGGAAATGGAAATGAGCATGCATGTTCGGAAAGATCGTTACAAAAAACTCCAAAAAAACTAAATTTTTTCGAGTAGTATTAAGCGGTATTCCCCTTTAAGGTAACAAAGTTTCCCCTTAGTTGAAGGATTGAAAAATTGACTTGATCCTCAGGCTCGGTCAGCATGAAAGTCGTGGTTATAAAGCCATTTTAGAAGTGGCGTGTCGAGGGTTTCTGGTCTTACAAGTGAGTATTAAAATGTTTTAGGGATGACGAAAGTTTTCAATGAGATCTAAGCAGCCCCGTTCTCTCTGCGGCGGGGTCATGCTAGTTAGTCAATTTATTCAAGTAACCAAATATTGGTTGTTCTGGGACCGTAGTACAAGTCAACTGTAGAACTTCTTATTGTCCTTCCGATATACAAACGCGCGCTGCTAAGCTTGCTTCAAGTGTGCGGTGCACTCGGACATCGCTCATGCTGTGCACATGACTCAAGAATATGTGCAGCGCGCTCGTGCAGAAGTCGTGCTATCGCACTCGTTCCACACTTGTACGTGCACCATTTATTCACTTGCGCCGTAAGAACGCGATGCTCTCGTGCACGCACTCGCCTCAATTAGTTCGGCTCGTGCCGCACACTTGACGCATCGCAGCAGCGTGCGTTCATATCTCGGTCCAATGTAAAAGAACATGGGCGGAACAGTATTATAAGCATATTCCTTAGACTAAGACTAAGCCTAAGCCTAAGCCTAAGCGTAATAATGAGCATATTCCTAAGCCATATCCTAACCCTAAGCCTAAGCCAAGCAAAAAAAATTAGTCTAAAGCGTAAGCCTACTCTTTTCTAGTATCACAGAAAAACGCTCGGCCTCTGATCTTTACATGGGCCATATCTCGGAAAAACGCAAAGCCGTCCTACAACTATTACTTATTCTGTATAGTTCGTGGTGCATGAATATTTAATTAATTGAGATTTATCTCTTCAAGCAATATATACACACCTATGTTTTTCAAGTTATTAAATTTAACCATAAATGACTGAATGCTGTGGCAGCTACAGCAATCATAGTATTGTACGAATAGGAGTTGATTCCGCAGGACCAAATGGTCAACCGTACGACATGCTAATAGTGTCACTTACAAAACTGGTTATGGAATTAAAACAATGTAATTACATAATGAAACGACCAGATGATAACGCATGGGGTGTTCTAAATATTAACGGCACTTGGAACGGTATGATGGGTGAATTGTTGTCTGGTAAACTAGATATGACATTGCCGTACATGTTACCGACCAAGCAAAGAATAAACGTCTTTCCGTATTCATCGCAGCCGCTTGGTGAATTCACTCAAGGATTTACGATGAGTGCTGAAGCAATTATTCACAAACGCAAGTGAGCTAGTTTCTTCGTTGTTCAATTGACGTAAGGTACATGTCGTAGGGCAATATCCCATGCACGCCTGCTACAAATTAGCATCAGAAATTATGTTTTTCTAGTAATTGGCAATTGTGAGATGCAGCTGAACAACATAGATGCATAAGGTAAAACCATCGTTGATTGGTTTCTGTATGGTTTATATATGTACAAATAATTACAATTGTCTATAAGTGCAATAACAGCTTAACCTAGGCCAAACTGCTATTCGATAATACAGGAGAATGAAATAGTCCACTTACTTTTCGTCCTCAATTGCAGATTGGTGCACGAAAACGTGTAAGTGTAAAGATTTTTTACCCGCGGAAATTTTATTTTTTTACCGGCAGGTATACCCGCGTCAAATTTATTTTTCACCACCCGATTTCTTTACGGTTTTGTCGCAATTTGTCTTAAGATTTCATTCAGAAAACTTGTTGTCTTTCCAACCGTCCGCCTGCTCTGTATTGGCAGTAAAACGTGCGTTTATTATGAGTTCATTCATAATTGTTGTTATACTAGCTCATTATTACATATTGGTTATACAGAGATGGAAGTAGGGCATGGGGCGGCATGGGGTGAGCCGAAATTCGCTGACCGGCGGAACGATTTTTTCGGTTGTGAATTTTTTAACGCAAAAATAATTTAAATTTTTTTCAGCAGGCAGAATATCTAAAATTTTATTATTATTGTGTCTCGAATTTTTTGTCCGAACGCTGTGGTAAAAAACAAAAAGACAGAAAAGACATAGTTATTGCAGGAAAATATTGAAAATCAACGTAAAAATTGCTGAAATGATGTTATATTTCTGTTGGTATCTAAGTGGTATTTTCGTCGAAAACCCATGCAACGACTAGAAACAAACCTTTATGAATCGGAGTTGGGTAGGATGGGGCGGCTTCTTCTGTAGCGCTGGCTTCCGTGCTGATTACTAGCCGGATTTATGAGGCGAAATCCAATTTTTCTGTAAATGCCTATTTCAAAACTCTTTTAGGTTCACATGGTGGTCAATACTATCTCCAACTATTTGGACCACATTTGTAACAGCTATACTTTTATCCTACAAATTTTATCCTGCCTGCAAATGTCTGCTAAATAACAACCGGATTGTTCTGCCCGAAAGTCGATTTCCGCTTGCCTTATATTTTCTGACAATTGATATGTTTGTGTCAACTGTAACGCTAGCGCAATTCGTTCAACGCAACAAAGTTCCATTTGAAACAATCAAGGAAGCGATCAAAGAAATGCGCGAAGGTCATGCAAAATTTTTATACACTGACTTAATGTTATCAAGTGCAATCGGTTTTGTCTTGCGTTCACACGGTTTCGATGAATTTATAAACTTCGACAACAATCAACCAATCAGTTCGGCAGTAGAACGTCGAAATGACCTACGTTTTGGTTTCAGTGAGCAACCCCAATCCTCATCATCTGTTGTCCGTTTCATATTTTGTGATAAACTATTCTCTCAAATAATAACTGCAACTAATGACGCTGATTTACAGTTTGTACCAACAAAAGATTTATATCAGCACGAACTGGGGCTAGCGTTTTTCAGTAATCAAAGTAGGAATTGTAAATTGATTAAAGCATTTACACACGGCCTTACTTATATAATTGATGTTGGATTTAAGCAATACTTTATAAACAAGGAATACAAAACGTTAGATGACAGTTCACTGGTTGCTGACGTCGCAAGCAAAACAGCAATTGCAATGAACAATCTGTGGTCGCTTGTTTTCGTTTGGATTGCACTTCAATTCATAGCATTTGTTGCACTCTCGTTTGAAATTAATCGCAAATCTGTTTGTTGGCTGCTAAATACTCATAAGCTACTTTCGCCGATATTACTTTGAGAGGCGTAAAGTTCTTCCGTTTGCCTAAAATATAGTAAGCTTAAGCTGTAGACTAACTTTTTGCTTATGCTTAAACTTAAACCTAAGCTTAATAGTGATAGGTCAATGCTTACGCTGAAACTTAGTCTTTAGGTCTAGGCTTAGTTGTAGGCATATCTTTACGCCGAGGCTTGGGCGTGGTAATATGCTTATACAAATGTTACGTGCCTCAAAGTTAACATTGGCTGTTACGTTACTTTGATTGTTATTTTTTCTGCTATCTTAATCATCCACCGCTTCAACCATATTCAATTTCGTTGTGTCCAGTTCTATTTTCAATGAACATTATTATGTCAGTCTCGCGTTACGCTTGGTTTGTCCTGCACATAAAGTGTCCGAACGACTTTTAGATACTCCAATATGTCCGCCAAGCGATAACATGCTACAACGTCTGCTGAGATAACTTTAGCTAATAGCGTACGGTGTATAGTTTAACGGAAACTGTGTCCGTAAACGAAAAACGTAGATGCTTGGTCTGGCTTTATACGAGCATAGAAAACACTTTGTATGCAATATAAAATATAAATTACGCCATTTATTCCAAAACATGGTGCACACAGACATGTATGGTTCACGAAGACCTAACTTAGCTTTTATCTATGCGGACATTTGGGCAAAAACGAGAACTATGTCCGAACACGGTAGCTAGCTAATGTTCATTTCCGTAAATAGTTTTCGCCGTACTTTACTGTGTCCGTGGAAAACTGAAATGGTGCGAACATTTTATGTGCAAGCCGAACCAGCAGTAACGTGGGACTGACATTAATGCGAAAGCAATACTTTCGTTGCAAAGATCACTCAAATTATATAACAAGATATATAAGATAAAGCAGAAAATTCATAACGTAAAACATATGACTTTTCATGTAAATGAGAATCGAGTTCGATTGAATATCTAAATTCAGGATCACAACTACGGATATGAACATATTTTAAAACATTCAGCGCCGTATTAGATCTTATTGAAGCTCCTGAGAATCTTAGACCGAAGTTCTATCGACGGTATGTTGACGATTTCGTTGCCCTGTTTGAAAGTGTTGAAACTACATTTTAATTTTTGGCAATTTTGAATAACCAGCATTCGATGATGAAATTTACTTTTGAAACAAAAAACGGAAGGTAATGTTGCATTCCTGACTTGTCAATATATAAACGTTTACTCGCTAAAAAATTTTCAGCTTCCATTTATTGTAAACCTAGCAAAATTCAAATCAGATCGTGAATTATAATACGTTTATACCGAAAAAATTCAAATCTAAAATTTGATAGAATGCTATATTGCACCGTTGCTTTAGCTATTTCTTCTTGCATTGACGCGGTTCAGAAAGAAATGAATTTTTTAAAAAGGTTGTTCTTAACGAATTTTTTAAAAAGTTTATAATTTGGCGGTCAAAAATTTCATTTCGGATGATTTTGGTTGTACGATTTTTCCAAATTCGCTCAACTAAATTTTATTAGAACAAATGCGCGATAGCTCTGAACGGTGCAATAAAATTAACGTTTGCTTGAATTTATTGATTCGGAAACACAAGCTTATACGTTAACGTCGACTCAGTCTGCTACACTATTACCATAATATTCAAGTTCTACGGTAACTACACTATCAATAACCTGTTTTGCCTCACAAAGGTTGTCAACAAACTAAGAGCAAGACACCACAGTTAACTCCGATAAAATACACAGACAGGTAGAAAACATACCTTTTACAGTCGTTTTAAAACTACTCTTTTTTGGGTCACATTCAGCTAACCTTAAAAAGAAGTAAACAAGCTTCTTTAGAAGTATTTCAATTTTCCAGGTATTGTTTTCAGAAATGCAAATTTAACCCTTCTCACATTGAGTTGCCTGTAAATAGTATATATCGCACCGTGTTTATCAATTGCAACACGTATACATAGTAATAAATCACCAGAAGGCGTGAGAGCCCCCTCGGGCTCGAGCGTCAAGCTCCTATAGCTGAGTGGTGATGGTATACGCCTCCCACTCCAGTCACCGGAGTTCCAATCCTAGCATAAAAGTAGGTGTCAGGGGAAATAGAAAATATTCATGTGAGAAAGGGTTATGCGAGGTTCACGTTTCCGATTGTGCGCTTGGGACCTGTTTTGTCACCTACCCATAGCAGGAGGTAGAAACAACCTATATGAATAGGTTGCTAGCTAGCTACTACCCATATGGGTACCTTACGTATGTAGCTATGGGTAGCTAACCTTCGGTTTGTTACCCATATGGGTACCTTGCGTTTGTTTTAACAATATTTATAGTTTGCGTAATTTTTTAGATTTTTTCCAAAGATATATTGTAAAAAAAGACTAAACCAGACTTGTAAAACAAAACTCACTGTACTGAGTCGTTTTAAAGCGCAAGCTTGAAAGTGCATTATGTTGACATCTATATAGGCTGCGAGTAGACAGCTTGACTCTACCCATATGGGTAGGTCAATATTTCAAAAACCTAGCTATGTGCAACATTTTATTTTCTGTTGGTATCCATATGGGTTACAAAAAAGTTAGTGTGTACCGCTATGGGCACAGTGACAAAACAGGTACCAAACGCACAATTGGTAACGTGAACTCCTCATTAAGCGAAAAATTTTCAGTTTACTATCTATAACCCCTTCTCACATTGAGTTGCCTATAGGCAACTAAGCGCAGTGTATATACGTTAAATAATGTATATCACACCGTTTTTAACAATTGCAAAACGTATACATAGTACTAAATCACCACAAGACGTGAGAGCCCCCTCGGGCTCGAGCGTCAAGCTCCTATAGCTGAGTGGTGATGGTATACGCCTCCCACTCCAGTCACTGGAGTTCGAATCCTCTAATTTAGCTACTTAAATTCAACGTTTAAATTAAGCTCGGTTAGCCATTGTTCAAATTAGAAACACAAGTGCAACGCTTCGGATTTCAGTATCATTGACATCTGGCCAAAAGATTCTTCTATTAACGGCGCTGCATATTTTCGAATCAGTTCATATCCGTAGTCGCAAAACCTAAATGGAATATTCAATCGAACTCGATTCTCTTCAGAATATTTACCTAAAACATAATATGGTTTATTTTATGTCTTCAATGCTTTATTGTATTATGCACCTCCCACCGTTTTCGCTAAAAAATGTACGCATATTCTGATCAAAACGTCGAAAGAAGGTTTAAAGCATCATTCAGTCTAGTTCAATCGTAGATTTGCGAAAGCTGAATATTATGAGTATTAACATTTAGTGCTAATATTGCGCTTGGCATCTCGCTTGCTTCTCGTGCAAGGTTTCTATTATATTTTGCGGCCTCCAGTGCTTGTTCACGTTTTTGGACATACCTGTGTTCAACTGTCTTAGAAATTTTTGTTCATAGCACGGACTGATTGTTAATATCTAACACGGCTTTAAGACCGATTTGCGTTGTGGTCCCTCAAAAGAAGTTGATGAAAAACGTGGCTCAATATGTATATTTTTGGATGTCTACGTTTCATTTTTGAAACATTCGCATCGGGTCAGCGGAAGGCAACGCTGTTATTTTTCACCGCTGTTTATAACACGAAAATCATACCCGGAAATCTTGCCATTTCGCGACGAACTCGTGAAAACTATGTTTTTGTATTGCCGAACGGTAATCATATCATTTTGTGCTTTGAAATATGTTTGTATGTACCATAATTTTAAATATCGCATAAAATATGGCTTGGAAAACGAGAAATTTCTTTAAAATTCATGAGAGACCGCTTGATTGATTGGCCTTGTAATAATTGTTGCTGTTATGAAGTCCATAATTCATTTTCTACGTTCAAGCGTGGTTCAAATTGAAGTATGAAAAACATAAATCTTTTCCTGACAATATGATAAGTGTTGCAGGTTGATTTTACGAAAATGTTGCCGAATACGCGGATTGTTCAGTGAACTATTAGCGAATTCTCTTTAAATTTAATTTTGCCCATCGTCCTTTAGCGAATCAAATTTTCATATGCCTAGAAATCGTATCCAAGTGGATGCACCAGATGGCCCATTTATACATATATACTTACAAACGTCCCAAAACCTTACCGTCCCAGCTAAAAAAATGATAGCTTTTGTGGACTTCACAATTTTGAGATTTCAGTAGAGTTTATGGCAAGCAATTCCTTGGGCTTAGGTTTAGGATTAGACAATCCTTCGTCTCAAGATTAGGTTTAGGATTAGGCAAGGCTACGTATTAGATTTATGATTAGGCATGGCTCCGTCTTAGGATTCGATCCTAAGTGACCGTTGGACCAAATATTAGGTTAGGCTTAGGCTGAGGTTTAGGATTATATAGGCTATGGTTTAAACGCAAATTAAATCTTAAATTACCCATGGCTCAATCTTGGGTTAGGCATAGGCTTAGGCGTGAGCTTGGTATTGAGGCTTTGGTTTAGGCGAGGCTTTATGCGGGGTTCATGTAATAAATGGTGCAACTAAGTCCGTTTTGTCACGTTCTATATATTGGGTAACATTTTGTCTGCGATGAAAACCAATATTATATTCCAAAAACAGTGGTTGTCTGCTAACATCACGTATCGGTCTCGTTTTATCTTTCAATATCATGTGATATTCCCTACATTGTCTCTCAATATCATATGATCATTTTAAAAATATCTACTGAGTCAGTTGCATTACAAGGTTTGTATATGGCGGAGCGTCATATGATACTAACAAATATGTGCCGTTAGTATCATATGATACTACGAGATAATGTAAATGACAATACTAATTTATATGAAGGGAACTTTAAAATTTGCAAGAAAACTTAAAATTTCGCGGGAAAATAATATTTTTGGACCCATGTTTCTTTAAGGGACGTACAGGTTAAAATTCAAATGTGGCGGAAAAATTCAAATTTTGGCAGGAAAATTCAAATTTTGTCGGATTGCCTTATGACACCATATTCCGAAATCCCGAAATCTCACCTTCGACCATATCCCGAAATCCCAAAATCCACGCTTCCACCACACCTTAAATTCTTGTGATGGGATGGTGGGAATTCGGGCCGGGAGCAAGGTTAACATAGGCCAGTCAGATCATCAGTTATCTTGCAAAAAATTAATTAAAATTTAGTCAAATGTCCCGTGCTAAAAGGTTAACCGCAACAACGGAGGATGATAGGGAATCCACGTACAGACATCAGTTTTTAGTAGCTCCGTGTCCAGTTCCTTTGAATTTTGTCGACCTTCGAATCCTGCAGTTTTCACCCCCGGTTCTCGCAGTATGTTAATATATATTCTTGGGAAGCCAGAATACACTTTGTATAATTTTGCTTCGCTGTCAACGCCCAATTGTACTCTCTACTACTATCAAAGAAAGCCGGGGTTCTGAAACTGCGGCGCTCGACAATTGCTTCAAAGTTAAGAATCACTGGTTTATCTTCTAACTGCGTTTTAAGTATTATATACGGTCTAGGCCGAGTCTGCGCCTTGTGAGGCTCATGGCATAAATGTGCACCCCCATGCGATCAAGTGAGGTCCCATTGGGCTACGCTCAGGTTTGTGGTGGTCTATCGAAGCGCCGGTATTGCTATCGTAACCGTCTCATAATACAAACTTTATTCACTGCTTAATTTCGTAAAAATTTAATTACATTGTGCTACAGATGCAAATTCTTTTCAAACCTTAACAGAAAGATTTGAAATGACAAGAATTTGATTTGATTTCTTCGAGTAAGTTTTAAACAAATTTGTAAAATAGTAACACAAAATAAAGGTACAAAAAATTACGGCCAGTGTACTAATATTTGAGAAAGACTATTAATTACATTCGTATTGCTAGAGTGTAATGAAATAGTAAAAATGACGGAAACAAAAACGGAAAACGGTAAAAGTTTCAAAAACGTTTTATTTTTCAGCCAAAGCAATGGAGGCCTGCACATATTCACCATTGTTTCAAAAATTGGAAAGAAAAAATGTCGGATGCATCGATATTTTAAGATTTTGACGTTATTTCGTAAGTTTAGTGTGATTTATAACTAGTTTTGAACATAACAATAACAGAATTTCAGTTATTTCTATAACCGAAACGGAAACGCACACCGATTTTTACCGGAAACGAAAAGGGATATCCGGTTACATCCTGTTTATTAAACGAAATTAATAATTTGCAAAACGTGTTATGAATATAATTTCGAATACTGATTATATAAGTACGTGAAGTTCGAATTTCAAATATAAAATTTGTACATCATTATATACAAAGTAACTCACTGGTCAAGCATTCAGACGCGCTAGCCCCTTATGCTCTAAACTGATTTATATAATTCTGAAAACGAAATTGTCACTGGATGAAGATAGATTCTATTTGCACTTATATATGTATCTAAAGCTCTGACGATATATACACCGTAAATTCCAATGAGTTAATTAATCAACTCAGACGGAAAGTTAGTTCTTTCTGAGTTAATGACAGTAAACTTAAACTCACTTTGACTTGATTTGATTCTCACTGTGAGTTGAGTTGACTATGGATGAGTTGATTAATTAACTCAGAATGAATTGAATCAACTCAAAATTCTGAGTTCTGATAGTCCTAACTCAGGCTGAGTTAAAAGCAACTCACTGGAATTTACAGTGTACTGCATAATTTCAAATAAATGCAAGCCCTTTAATTATTTATACCCACAGTTCGGTTCGGAAAAACATAGGATTTTGGATCTAAAATTGTTTAAAACTGTAACAGGGTCAAAACGTGGGTTATGCTACTTACCCGGTGATTATGTAAAACGTTCTATCAATAATTTGTTTTGTGGTAGCAACCGGCTAACCAGTAGCCTCTCAATTTAATTGAAGGTGATAAAATTAAGAACTGTGGTTATTTTACATACTAATTGACATTCACTACCGAACACATCAAAAAATCAGCGCCTCGTAACTATTTTTAACCATTGTAAACCATTTTAAACTCCAGCGCTGTTTTTTTGTTTTATTGGTTTGAAAAACATTAAAGCTCTCGCTACGACCACTTTTGAGCGAACGTATCTATCACGCGTAAACTGCAATTTTTGAAATTTTAACCTTGAACTTGATATTTATATTGCGATGGATATGTCCATGTCATGTTTTAATGGCGAGCAATTTTTTATGGGCGGTCCCATTGGTGGATCCCACATGTAGATGTATTGCGCTAAAAATTGTAGAATTTTTAATACACGTAAGTCGCACCGGTCGGACCTATAATTGAAAACAGAAAAACTATCGCTCATAAACCAATGGTCGAAGAAAAAAGTCTAGTATCTTTCAACTCAGCTTGGCAAAACGAGTCTAACCGTGTGTAAATTATTGCAATTTTGGACAAAAAATCTTTCTTGTCCAAGAACGAGGGTTGTGACCTCAAAAATTTAATTTTTCAAAAAATCAAATTTGAGTATATGGAATAATTCAGATCAACAAAAAGCTAAGTTATTCCCAAAATATACCATATACGATAATTACTTAGCTGACGAGTATAAAGTGCTCAACCAAAATGAGAAATTTCGAGCACTATCGTTTACATAAGATAATTTCGAAAACCACACACGTTTGCCAAATTTCCCTACCTATTACCAAGGCATACAGTGTACAAAATTTGAACTAAACAGCTCTAACATTCACTCTTGAACACCACCAAAAGAACTAAGCTGAAAATTCGCGCTTGAGATGTGCGAACCATATAATATTAGACGAATACTATGACATGACCACTATCGTGTTCATATGATTGCTGTTTCACGGCAGTTTTAAAATGATATTCAAAAAATACAACCAATAGAACGTATTCTAGACGTCCTACTCAAACACGCGCTGTACACACAAAGTACCATCTTGTATACAGCTTTCTCAGTCGTTTCCTCATTAAGCTGTGTGGCAATGCTTACTGGGTGTTTCGTATTGGCCAACAAAGGTATTCACCGCTTCAGTGTACGGACAGGCAATGTTGTTTATGCAAATATGTTTACATCTTGAAAGATAAGCCTACGTTTTCCAGTTATGACTTGCAAATGTTTTCATCCAATTAATGTTAGGTCATGTAATTTTCAACTACACTGTAAATTTCAGTGAGTTGATTTTAACTCAGAATGAGTTGAATCACTCAGTCTGAGTTAGGACTAGTTGAATTGATTAATCAACTCATTTGAATTTACAGTGTAGTATATTAGTTTGCAGCAGGCTATCAAAGTTTTATGATCAACTTTACAACTTTTATGTTTAATCATGGGCGGTAACATTGTGAGGAAGACGATGCGAGGCGAGCCCCAATGGTGTGGTTGAAATAATTTTCAATTTCATACCCGAAATGTGTAACTTTCAACCATTTTTGTGAAAAATGTCCAACAATCTTCGCTCTTCGCGCGTTAAAACCAAATACACTTTGATCCAGTGTTCGTGCGACGACTTGCAAATAGTACAGTTTTGTATTAATAGATCGAGAACTTCTGTCGACGGTACGTTGTTTTAGAAATTACCCTGAAAACCTCCGTAATTCATATGGAACCACTGCAGTAAATTCCATCGAACCCTTTATAACTAATAAATATATGGATGGATCCCTGTTGCCTTCAACATATCACTGCGTTTATCTTTAGATTTTCGGTTTGGACAAAATAGTTTTGCAAAGTTCGTTTAATTTGTATGTCGGTTGGTACTGTTGGAGTCGTATTTAAGTACGCAGACGGACCTATCTCAGATCACCCACAAATAGCGAAAAATAACATACGTTGCCATCGAAATAACCAGTTCACCAAATCTATATACCACGAAAGCATTCTTTTTGTTCGAGGTTCCTTGCGTAGGTGGCAAATATCGGTGCGTTATTTTAATTTTGGTTGTTATTAACACGTTCAATGCGGGTGAACCACTATTTGGTCAACATTTTAACACCTACACAATGCTGAAACATGTTGCTTATAGATAAATAATAGTCTATTTTGTGAATAACCAATCAGTGTTTACAGGACAACCATATTGAAACAAACAAACGTGAGCGATATAAACTCTTTCGAGTCATTAAAATTTATAAAAAATAGCAGCTTAAATAGTATCTGTTTAGGTTTAATGTTTTATTTATTTTATATTAAGTGGGTAAAGTCAAACCAGTGAGCATACAAGAAAGTGCATCATCTATTGCGGAAAACTTAATCCCAACGTTGAAGAAATAAACCACTGTTTTTGTAGTGACGTTCGATTTTTACAGTGTCACATTCAATGAACAATTTTAGCACTTGTACATTTTCAACACCCATCTTAAGCCTATGTCTAAAGCCTAAAGCCCAAGCCGAAATCTGTTAAATTTCGGAAACTGTGTGGGAAAGATGGCAAAGATGCAAACAATTTCTATTTCTGTCACTTATAGCCGTTTTAAAACACACTCTAAAACAGTAACTGTACAAGACGTCGGCAAAATGTTTTTGTGCATTTAGTATAATGTTGTCACTCAACTAACTGTATCACGCAGTCGTTGATAAGATTAAGGTAACCTTTTCGGTGTCCTTTTAGTATTAGCATATTCTTTTTAATACAAAGGGCTTAATCATAATGAGAAAATGTAGACTTGAATCAATGTAAACAGGGCCTGTAATAAGCATTAAATCATCTCATACAACTGTGATCTTAAAGAAAAAAGCAACATTAAAAATAGCCACAGTTTACTGGCAAAACCGTCGTCACCATCCAGATTTGATGAGTTTTTAAAGATCGCTTGATTATGGCTACTATACATTAAGCAATAAAACACAAGAGACGTACCAGTCAGTGAATATAGCTGTTATCGCCTCCCGTAGGATTTTAAAACCAGCCATTTTGTCTATTTATACTGCAGGAAAAACGAGCAAAATTTATGATATAGAAACGGGTCAAATGTACAGAAAATGCCCTATTTTATAACTGTGCGGTTTGTGATTAATAGTGGTGCCGAATGGTGCCGAATGTAAACCGGGTATAAAATAACAGTTCCAGTGGTTTTTGCTGATACTGGAAATTTCGTTATTTTTACGCTCATGGATAGTTGCAAGTCAGTTATATGTCGTTGAATTTTCGATTGCAAATCTGTTGCAATGGTCGAGTTAAAATAAAAATAACGAAATTTATGCAAAATATCCGAAATTTTGGATTATCCCGCCATCATTTCGTTACAATTTTACAAAACCCGATAAATATTTGCATGCTTCAAATGTATTGGCAGAAAAAAGAACATTTTTAAAGCTTTTGTACTGCAATATCCGTTGTACATTTCCATTGTTTTGATATCTGCTCGTTTCCGCTGGTTTTACTATCCATTCTCTCCCTGAATGGTAGTATTTAGCCACGATAACCAAGTTGTAAGAACTTTTAAACCACTCAGATTAGTATTAAATTGTAGTCGCCAACAAACTAGAAACGAACCTGGAGGATCGCGCAAGAGCGATGAGGTCAATTTTAGTTTCTTTCCGCCCACAACAAGAAAACAAACTTTTTTGAAAAAATTGTATTTGATAATCATCCAGCAGGCGAAAAACTTAGGCAATGACGTTAGCTTAAATGTTGGTGTGCTTAGTGCACTGTGTATTTTACCCACGTTATTAAGGGCTGTTCGCTATCTATCGTGGTTTATTTGGGAGCGGGCAGCTTGAATATTGCTGCCTTTGCTAAATGTGCGAAAATATACTTTATGCGTTCTTTGTTAAACGATCTGGATAAATTTCGTAACTTTTCATTTGTAAAGCAAATTTATTATTAAAATTTCATTTGTAAAGCAAATTTATTAAAATTTTGTTCTTTTACCAGATTCAGTATTTGTGCAAACGACACACAAAATAAAGGCCCAGTATCGCCAGGCGATAACGTTTTAACACATGAAATTGATTAGGAATCGTAGAAAACAAAACAAGTTTTCCACGTTTAGACAAAGGTTTATATTCGTTGCGAAAACAACATTTCTATAAAAAGCGTTTATTTGGCGTTTTGCTACGCAAGCGATTCGTTGTAACGTCTCTTCGCATAGAATAAGCATTTTAAAACATGGTTTTGAAACGTAAAAAGATAATGCAGTGACACTTTTAGTGTGGCTTCACGGAAATGTTATCGTTGGACAACCACGAAATCACTCCTCCATTACGTAAGAGTTCAGATAACAGAGATTTCACCACACATGCAACGTCCAACGGTATTGGAGCAATCTAACGCATTGGCTTTGAATATCAAATTAAAATTTTTCTTGTTACATTCTTTATTAACCCTTTCACTATGAGCAACTAAATACAATAATGTACGAGCAATACACACACTGTGAGCAGTGTTTAACATTGACAACATATATGCGCAGTGCAAAATCTCCACAAGACGTGAGAGCCTACTCGGGCTCGAGCGTCAAGCGCCTATAGCTCAGTGGTCATTGTAAACGCCTCCCACCCGTGAGACTGGGGATCGAATTTTACCTTGAAATTACATCTCATATGAAATTGAAAATATTCATGTGAGAAAGGGTTAAATTATGCTTGAACTTTCACACATTACGCATATACGGAATGCAAAAATCATAAATTTTTATAAAAAGGTTTCGGTGTCAGCTTTTGACTGCATTATTTGGAGTTAACATAACCCCAAATAAACTGTCTCTACATGTTTAATTTGGGTAATAACGACAAATAATTGTTCAAAGTATAAAATTTTAGATGAATTCTGAGACTTCTCCAACGCTGAGACAATATAGTAAATTTAGCAATATGCTGATTTAATGCCAATCAGTGTATTTTTGTAACATTTAGCTTGTTTAAATCACAAAGTTCTTTCCTTTTTAATTTACAGAATTTGGCAACCAACAGCCTTTTAAAAGTTAAAACACAACTCAATTTCTCAAATTACCAAGATTTTCAATAACAACTAGGAAATCTATGTGCCGAACAAGACAAGTACTAAGAAAATTTTTATCTCACCTGTGACCCCATAACGTAGTTGAACAAATTTTAAATACTTGCACAACCTCCTTACCAAAAACTAAAACTAAGGCGGCTATGCCCGACATTGTATAAGTACTGCTACATTTTTTGTTGCAAACATAACGCAACCACCCAGGGTAATTATTTAACCACCGTTTCTGATTGGTTTATTTTAAAACTGTTGAAATACACCAATAATTATTGGTCGTTCATGAACAACCGTGGAAGGAATGGGTATTAAAATAGTGTTTTATTTTTGACTCGATTTCTTAACCAGTAATAGGGCGATTACCACAGAAAAATTAGCATTGTTAATTACAGTTTGTTCAGATATCATTGGTAGTACTACTTCTTAATTGCTTTACAGAATAAAATTGTTACTAAAGCGTATTTGAATTGCAAATCCTGAAAAAAATTTCGTTCTCGTTTGCGCGCTATTGCAAACGTCAGAAACATTACTACCCCACTTGCATACCACCACCCGTCCCAGCCTTATGCCGGCACTCATGTTGTTAGTCCAACTATAGCGGTTTAATTTAATCAAAAATTAACGCCTATACTGATACTGAAACCGAAAAACCACCGTTTTTTACTGTAAAAAAATTGCGAAAGAGTATTAAATTTCAATAGTCTGATTTAATTTCAGTTTATGTCAAGAACGTTGTGTTCTCAATGTAAGGACAATACAATAATAAAATCCAATTAATTCATGTAATATCGATACTTACAAACCGAAAAATTCTAAATAAGAATTATTTAATACGTTTAGTTCATAGTACTGGTTTGGTTGTATAAGATCGGAGAAGTTGTTTTATCAATGAATTTAATAGACTAAAGTGTAACGTAAAAACGTCTGTGTGATAAAGACTCTTTCGGTCACACATGTTTCGTTAAATTTGGTTGTACTGGCTTTTTTTCCTTAAATTTGTGAATCAACAAAAAGCAGCGAAATTAATATCTTTAAATCTTTAGTCACTCTGCCATTCCGAACTGTTGCAATCAGACTTGCACACGTCCCGCTGATACCTACTGGGTAAACGCTGGTCGAGTAATAAATTTTCGACGTTTCATAATGGCTTGTTTTTACCATAAGTATCAGTGTAAAAATGGGTGTCTGCCTATGACTCCGGTAAAAAATCGAATTCCCGTCTATGGCAGAATACTTTGTTCAGGTTTCGGCAATTTTAGTACCTAATATGTTTCTCGTATTTTGTAAATTTTGCTCCAGTCATGATGTTATTTTTAACTTTTAACTTGTGGAGATTTTTTAAAAAGAAACTTAGACTATATTTTTGACAGCACTGCGAAAAAATTTGAAAATCCACAGCTTGGACGCTTTTTAACTGCGTAGGTATATGTGCCTCAACGCCAACGTCTATTCGGGCAAAATTGGTTGACCTTTGGCTATGTATTTTCACCTTCCAGTTTCATCCTGCCAGTTTCCATAAACCTTTTTGTGACGTAAACCGAGGCCATGCAAGGAAACATTGGTAAATTGGACAAGTTTTTTTCTGAACACAAAAGAAAATTAAAAGGTGGCTGATAATGCGTTGTTGGTAGTCAATTCGGAGGGGGTATACCTGTGGATTATTAAAACATATTTCAAGGACGTAAGACGTAGGCCGATTAAATGTCTTTACCTAATGCATCTCTGGATGTAATACGCACCTTTGGTTGTAATACGAGCGTTGGTATAACATGCAACAGCTAAAGTTTGTGCTGTTTATTAGAAGATCAAGCCTTAGGGGTGATATAATGGTGTCTTGTCTACTGTTTCTGGTCAGACAAATTTTGGTGGACTATCATGCGAATCACACAAATATATTAAAATTTGTAGTGTTCGGTTTATTCATATAAAAATTTCCTCTGCGGCACTATTAACAGCACATGAATACAATGGCACCAAGCGATAGCAGTAGAGGCTCTACCTCCATGTTGGCATCTTCGCCTATGATTGATTTCTTTGCACCTTTTGAAAATTTATTTCCCAAAGTGTTGTAGAACAAAAGAAAACTTGCGCGAAATTTTTATTCTGAGAACTGCGCACGATTTCATGTGGTACGAATCAGATGTATAAGTTGGTAGAGATTTATTACAAGCGCTGTGCTTTACTCGCGGAACTTCGATTTTTTACCGGCAGGTATACCCGTGCAAAATTCCTTTACCCGCTACTCGCCTTTATCTTCCCTGTTATTTTTTCTTCTGCGTTCATTAATTGTGGGCGTGCAACTTTGATACGAATCATGTCGTGCGTATTATAGTGACATTTGATCAAATTATACAAATCATCGCCTTTACGAAAGGCAGGCAATTCTGTTTCTAAAATAGACGTATTTAGTTCAGGTTCAGCGTTGCTACATAATTCGGAATACAGTTAGAATTCGAAAAAGTAAATTAATGAGAATTTAACAGCAAAAAAGCAGGTTTAAAAATTGTGCTGGTTTTTAGAGATAAGAACAGTACCAATATATAACAGTTATTTTTTGCCTTCTTTGCAACTGACGATAACTGTTTATTAATTTTTACATTTTTAAGGCTGCAAGTGTTATTTTTTAGAAACATGACAAAAGTTTTGTTATAATTTATAAAACCAAGGGTCCATAAACCTTACGACACTTAAAAAATGCTTGGTACAAAATGTACCAGAATGTATTGTGTTTTGACGTTATCCCCATCATTTTCGGGGGCTCCATGTCACCAGTACGTCTAACAAGCTTGGCAGTTTCGAAATATAAAGAGCGTTTTTGTAGCGCTTAAAGTAGCATAGATATATAGTTTCGCACAAATCGTGCCTCCATAAATGACGGGGCAGGCCAAGGCACAGCGCGTGCTGGGTATATTCTTTTCTTCACAAATGTACGAAGTTGCATCTTTTGATCAAACCGATCTAGAAAATAACCATGGGGAATTGAGTTTATTAAAATCTAACTCGGAAATACTGTAGGTAAACGGTGCATCTGAAATTCAAAAAAGTTTTGAACTACTGTTGTTCGTATTGTCGAGAAGTAACTAAGTGCACTCTTAGAGTTCAGCCTTCTGATTCGACAGTCGCAGAATGAATCTGTTTTTTATATATACTTAATCTATTATATATATATATATATATATTAGGATTCACACTAAAGCCCGACCTTACGTTCAGATCTGGGCAGTGGTAACGAGCAAAATGAGTAGTTGGATCACAATTTATTTACGGCAAAGTTATATGCTGGTTGTTGTCAAAGGCGTACTCAAGGCAAGAAATATTATGCATATCCTGGCACGAAATATCTGGAGACAAAAATGTTCGTTATACACAGGGTATAGAAAACCGTCTAGACAATGGCGGCCAGAAAAGTGTTGCCTAACAATTCGACCCACTCGAACTAAAATCATGACTACGACTTCATTTAAACTATGGCCTTCAGAAATTAACCAGACTATAGTCAAAAACACCAGAAACCATTGAGTATGGCAGTATGCCATTGAAAAATTCTGACTATTTAAATTGCATAAAACGCGCTGGTTCCATCCTCCGACAAATACAGTTTGCGTATTTTAGCCGATCGTTTCCTTGATATACAGCATTCACTTCGCACCCAAAAAAATTTATCGGTATGGTCATTTTTGATTCAAAATCAACAACGCACGAGAAATAATTTATTTTTCAAAGATGCGAGAGGGAACGAGAGATTGTTTCTTATCTGATAATTAAAGCGAAGAAATAAATATTCACTTGCAGCAACGAGGCGCTTAATAGAGTTTTTTTAAATTTGCCAGCCAGCGACACTGGTTGGAGACCGTATTGTCACGATTGATGTGTGTGTAAGATTTTCATAATTTCGTTTGTCCACGCGTGGTTTAGGTTTATTTCGTCGTTTAGATTTTAACACTGACATGAACCATTTTTAATTTTGAAATCTGCTAAAACCAAGCTAGCATACAGGTAACATTTAGAATTGTTTAGGAGCATTGTTCTGAACTTCGATACTTTTTGATATTTGTTAAAAACTGTGTATCTATTATGTACCGCTTTCGATAAAACTTTCCATTTTAGACCCGATTTTTGAGTGCGCCAAATATGGAAAACCAAATAATCTTCACATAAAAAAATTCAAAATTTTTTAAATTTTGAGCCATTTTGAACCATCTCCTCAAATGGCAGCAAATTTTTCAGCTTATTGCACGTCCCAAATGCTTCTATAATGATTGTTTTATACTTTTTGCAAATTCTAACTTTTCAGCTATTATACATTTAGCTTATTGATTATAATCGATTTGTTTCTCGAAACATGTATATGTTTATTTGGTATAAATTAGTTGGAGCAAATTATATGTAGCAAATATCATTTTCGCTCCTTGCTTCGGGTATACACGAAACACATCTATAATACGTTATTGTAATTTATTATTGGAACTGCAATATTATATGGTGTTATACGTCTTATGGCTAAATGTAGTAAACTTTAGCAGAGCTAATTATATTATTGTGTAGCGCCGTTGTTTTAATATCTGAACTGCTCCTTAACTTTGAAAATGAGGTTTTCAAATGTTGTTTATACGAACATAGAATTATTTCAAAAACCTGTAACGCTTCAATATTTTAAAACGAAAAAGCGTGAAATATTTCAACGTTAATTTTATTAAACAATAGAAAACATACTAAAAGTTGACGTAATTGTCGTGGTTATTCGTGAAGAAAGTTTAATTCATATAGTGTTACACAACTTAAATATACAATCTATTAATTTCAATATCGCTTTAAAATTAAATTTTTAAGCAGTTGAGTCTAACTTCAGTTGATCACAACTGACGTAATTGTTTCGTTCCCGTTACACTGTTTTAAAGTCAACAATGGGAAGCACGGGGGTTAGTTTAGCGTATCGTATATTTCAACAATATCAGACGACAAAACGACAACCACATAAATCCGGAAGCGCACATCTGCATGAAACGCCAGGTGTTCAACTTCAGCCGATGACCTTGAATTCGGACGAAATAAATGACTTCGAGCTTGGCGAAGACACCGCTTTGTTAGGTGAGTGTTACTTTTTTAGTTGTATATTGTTGTTGTTGTTGTGGGTCGAGGCTTGCTGATGCTTATGTACTATTTGCATGCATCAAGTGAACGCTGTAATTTGTGTCGAGCAGAGTGTAAACGGATAATTAAATAACGAAAACGGATAGTAATCAAAGGAAAACCGAAAGATATGTAAATGTTCATAAGCTGTTTTCTTTTTTTGCCAATACAACTGAGGCAAGCTTGCTAAGGTTTAATAATTTTTTATATTTCGAAGCAATTTCGTTATATTTGTTTCAAATCGAGCCATTTCAGCGCATTTGTGTTGGAAAACTGGCTGAGTTATATAAGTTGTCTCTAATGAACATAAAACAACTGAATTTCCATAATATCTGTAGCGGAATCGGAAATGGACACTTATTTTCACAGGAATCGGAAATGAGGGTGGATTCGGTTACACTTTGTTGTCGTGTGCCATTGGTTATTTTAGATTTGTACCTGACATATTGAGCATTTAGGATGTATAAGCGATCAGGACGTTTCGTCAATTTAGCTCGATACAAAAGTTTAAATAATTTAACTTGTAGCTTGTCCGTACTACCACGACTGCCGCAAAACTTTTGCGCATACTTGTTGTTGTTGCGGCACAAAAATTTGGTACAAGACGAGTTGGGTTTTACTTTTCTTAAGTATGGTTTGAGAAATAAAAAATCTGGGCCAATCTAAAGAACAGGCGCAGAACAGTATTGTAAGCATATTCCTAAGCTTAAGCCTAAACCAAAAGGCAAGAATGAGAATAAGCGTAAGCCTAAGCCTTAGCCTAAACCTAAGCTAAGCAAAAAATAGTCTAAAGCTTAAGCTTACTATATTGCAGTCATACAGAAAAACGTTCTGCCCCTGATCTTTACATGGGCCAAAATCTGTTGCGTATTTCCTTATAAAATATGCTTAGTATGAACTCAAACGTAAGCAGTGCTTTAGAAATTTAGCCAATTCCGTTACCGCAATTGACTGGTTAGAATTGATTTCATCTCACTAAACACGTTCGTTTTCAAGTTAACAATCACACAATATTGCATCAAATGGAGGTGAGTGAGCAGTTATGAGTTAAGACACTGATGATCCTAATTAAAATTTCAAAATTTTTGAATTGTACCAATTATTTACCGAAACATACGAAATGATTCTTGCTTATCGCCCTTTAAAACATTTTTGGACTGGCAAAAATATCGTGCATGTATGCGGCTCTAAAGCCCGTGAAATATTTGACTTATGGTTAACCCGGCACTCGCATGACAAGATAACATTTGAAACGTTGAAGTTGGGGTTTTAGGTGTATCTAGTTTAACCGAAATCCCCTGATTTTTAGTAATCGTTTCTATTTCAAACAGATAGAAACGAAATTTCGCATAATAAAAGCGACATACCTAAGTTATTATAAGAAGCCTGTAATGAGATAACCACTTGCGGGTAAACGCGGGTCGGGAAAATTTCAGCCGCTGGTATTCCCGTGGGTAAAGATTTGTATTACGCAGCAAAAAAATGACAGTTTTTAACGGCGCCAAGCCTTTAAGAGTTAAGGTGCCAAACAGGGGTTTTTAAAATACTGGTTTAACTTTAGGCGCGGGTAAAAGGTGTATCATGGAAAGATGTTTTTAGCGTAGATAAACCAATGTGCAAAAAATCTATTTGGTTAAAAAATATTTATCCGCATCCCACTCTGATAGCGATGGCTTAAGTATAATTTATACACACGCGCAAATAGCACCATGCAACCGCAAGTTTTGTGAAACAGTTTTGGAACGAAACTTGCAGTGTAAGTGCCAACTCCCAAAACTCTCTGCAAACAACATTTGCGTGCGATTACAGTTTCAACTTGACAACATAACACCCATATAGGATGCGCAGCACATTAGTAAATTTGAACTTCAAAAGCACAATCTGTTGACATGAGAAATTTTAGTTTGGTTAAATTGAAAGTGTTCAAGGTTTTTAAAGGGTCGGTTCTTACAAACTTAAAACCACACTCTAGAATTAAGTTTTGTACCTTAACGCAATTTAATGATTACTTACAAAGTTATTTGATGCCACTAATATAGTACTATGCGTGGTCCGCGTTGGTCACGATACATTTGAAACAAAATTTTACTGTAAGCATACCTGAACTCGAACATTAAAACGATCCACTGATGCACAAAATTAATCTAGGCTTCAGCTTGCTCATAAATCTCAATCTGTCGTTTGATTGGTACACACGTCCCATTTAGATAAAAAACCTATCTACATTAATATAATCGGCAGCATTATATAATATCTCAGTTGATGCCAGAAACGGATGAGTTAACTTTGAATTTAGGTCAAGGAAAATAGCAATCTGATTTTACAGCCAAAAAGAAGCTAATTGCTATTTTATTCGAATGCGAAAAGTTGAGAGCAACCAACGTGCTTTGAATTGTAATAAGTCCCAATACTCACTACGAATTGTATACCTGCTTGTTGCAGTTGTTTTATTTTTGTTCACAAAGGATTTTGGCAGATGATTTTTTTAATTTGATTTCGCAAAATTTCGTGTCATGGGCCCATCCGATGTGAATATATCTAAAAATGTTGCTTTTTGGTGATAAATGTTGCAATTTTCGAATCAGTGAATGATGAGGGTCGAAATTTTGGCACATTTTTAGCATTCCATTTGTACTATTTATGAGCTAATTTTGAGATTCCCAATTGCAGGAGTTACTCAGTATAAAAACCTATTGCTATAATTTTTTTTTCAATTTGGCTTCAAGCAAAATACGATTTAACTTTTCCAAATTGGTGGCTTGCAGAGACTTGAGTGGTTATGTCGACTTCTTGCTTATAAGTCGTGTTTTTAAACTTGAGAAAATCAATTTATAGTTTACTTAAAGGGTCTAAGGCTATGATATCAACACATTTCTGTATTAAGTTTTTGGCCCGTGTTACACAGTCTAGATTACAGTTTTTTGCTTAGGCTTAGGCTTAGGAACACATTTTTGCAACGCTTAGGCTTAGGAACACATTTTTGCAACGCTTAGGCTTAGGAATACGCTTAATCTGCTGTTACGCCCCTTAAAGTAACATTGGCCAAGTTTTTTATTTCATGGCAAAAACACCATTAGAGCCTCTAAATTAGTATACGTTTTTTGACAAGCACAAATCACAATTTAAGACACGTCTTAATTCAGAACCATAAAACTTGTGGGAAATTGCGATTTGGATCAAAATAGTATTGCTCGGTAACAAGAACAACTCAATGATAATTGAGCACTCCATAGTCCATTGTATTGGCGCACGCTCTCATGGCATTCGTGTATTTTCGTTACTGGTCTGTTTGCATTTCCGACAGTAAAATGTGGTAGAAGCTAACATAACGGCGCTTATTTCCACATATATACTCTCACTGATTCGACAAACATTTCATTCGGACAATAGTCAAGTTTGACTTGAACTAATTTTTTAATAGAACAGAGGATACAAGGGCTTCAAAAACTCTAAAGAGAAAAGTGAAAATCACGTTTATACGTTTTTAAGTAACCTGATGGAATATATAGGTAGCAAAACGATGCTGTGCATACATCCTCCTTAAGCACTGCACAAACTTTACCTAATTACTGATTGAGAGTAATCTCTTATTTCAGCGTAATTTCTGCAAACCATACAATGTCAGCATTGGAGACTAAAAATGGTCTTTGCGCAGCTGATTCAGTTCAGCTACAGCGAGCTATGCAAGAGTTGTATCTGTATTCAAATTATTGCCGCGGTAAGAATACTCTTGGTGTGTTACTCCAGCAATCAATTAACAATTGACCCTTATTACTAACTCGCGCAGAGCAGGTACTAACTGTTAAAGTGTTCTTTTGGGTTGCGCTATACTTTATTGTGCCAGTTGCGCGCTGCACATCGCTCTGCGTTGCTAACAAACGTATAGGTAAAATATATTCGGTGGCATGTAGCAATTTTTCATAAAAACATTTTGCAGCGCGCGTCGAGTATTGTGCAACATTTAGCGTAATAACGATGATTGCAGCTTCATTAATTTAATGGTAATTGCGTCACAAAATTTATCTGTTTAGCACCTCCACGTTTCGGTTAATCCATTGAAATTAAAATAGTTTCCCATTTAAACAAACTATTTCGCATGATTTCGGTTATTTATACTACCAGTGCTATCGTCAGGTCTGCTGAAAACTGATGTTGTAAAATTTAAAGTTTCAGTTTAACTGCGAGTATTACAATAAAATTTGACAAGTAACAATTATACAAAGAGAATACGTTAAAAACCGAATATGCACGCTTCAACTGAGTCTTTCTCTCCCATGTACTCGTAAAATATTGATAAATTGAAAGCGCAATGGTAGTGTAAAAAACTTAATTTATTTTAAGATTAATGTACACATAAATTTATGCTTTTTAAGCCTTTGGCTACAGCCAGTGATAACACTTTAGTTCCCTATTGGCCTATTGCAAATATTACGCTACTTCAAAGCAACAGGATATTAGCTGTATTGGATAAATATGTGTTTGGTTTCTATAAAACCCAATGGTTTTTGACAGAAAAATGGGCGTAGGCCAGTATACAGTTTTCACACTCCCATTCGTAACTACGGGATTGCTTAGATTAATTTTTTGCTTTTGCTTCGGCCTTGTCCTAGGCCTAAGCTCAGTTGTAGGCTTATAGGCGTTGGCTTAGGCTTATGCTTAGATATATACTTTATACAACAGTTACGCCCCTAAAAGCGACGGTGGCCCGTTACAACGGCTATAATGACACAAAATTAAAATTGCCCTACCTACTGTTTGCAACTTTCTGCATCGCATCTATGTTGATGACTGGTAAAAAAGTACGTTTTTGTTGGCTTTGAACTTTAAGATGACATATCTACTATATATTAAAGCTTCAACGCCCCACATACGTTTTTTGGGCAAATTCCCAATATTACTTTGTTTACAAAAATTTCTTAGGAAATACACGTGATTGATTGTTCTTTGGTCTATGAAAAGAAAATTTGCGTGGAAATTTTTGGGTTTTCGCTAACTTTGCGCACTGCGCAAAGCGGGCAGTCTAGTATTAACTTAAACTAGAAACCCATATTACGTATAAAAACTTTATGCTGAGAACAAAGATTTCAGGAAATTTTTCATTTTTTCTTACGTGTTTTTATTCAGATATTTGCTAACTTTCGTTCTTTTACAATTAGAAGATCTTTATCTGAATAAAAACTTTTATGTAATCGACCGTGTGGCGTAATACGAACATGCTGAACTCGCGTACTGACGAAACTTCCAAGCTACGATTACAATTGTGATGTGAACACTAAGGAAAATTTGTAATAGTGGCCGTCTCGACCGATAGTTCTAACTGAAGCAATTGGAATAGTACCTCTAACTTTTGTCATGTTCTCATTACACACCATTGGGAATAACAAAAGATTCCCTATTAACTTTCGTTGACAATTGTTGCTGTTTATAATAACTTCATAAGATTTCATTTTTACACTGTCCCAGTGTAGTTACATCGATGTAATACATGATATTTGCACACTTGAATTTGGCTTCACACTGCAAATCTGCAAAATATGGTGAGTACAAATTGACTTTGTCCGCAATAGGCTGCACAGTCAATTTGACTCACCATTTTTTGTAGTGCAGCAACACACGCAATTATAATATAAAATTGAAAATCGTTTTGCTTATTTTTATCCTGGGTTGATATTAATTTCATGCGATTTAAATAGATTCCACGACGTTTAAAATTGCTTCTGTACCAAAATACCGGTTTCACTCGCGTGCACAAAAAGATCTCTAAGCTTTGATAAAGCTTGACTAAATGCAATGTCTGCGCCATTTGTTAGCAAGCAAACATATCAATTTTATATGAACTAGTCGCTTAAAACCTTGGGCTCTTTTTATTAAAACCAGGCTGCGCTGACATGCTTTCGTGCTTCCTTAAAAGTAATTGTGTGTTTACGATAATGTTTCAAATCACCTGTTTCCGTAAAATAATATTTGGCGGATAATTAACAGTAATTCAAAATGCATTAGCGATTCATAGCCCAAATATAACAGTTTTTTGGTTTTGCCAATACATCAGTTTCTTAACCAACGTCGGCCCATGTGAAGATCAGAGGCGAAACGTTTTCCTGCGGGACTGCAATACAGTAAGCGTAAGCTTTTGATTATTTTTTGTACAAACTTAGGTTAGGATTAGGTATAAGTAAGCTCACTGTTACGCTTATAGAATTCGGCTTACGCTAAGACTTAGGCTTAGTATTAAGCCTATCTAGCCTAATCGTTGATTGTTCGTCTCTGCGAATTCATAGTCTACGTTCAGGGGCAGGAGACTTGTTTACTTATAAGTTCGGTGTAAGGTCGATCACTGAAAGTTGTTTTAAACCACGCAAGATCAGTGATTACTGCAACAGAATACAGAATTTGTATTAAAAGTTTTTGTCAAATTTTCGTTTATGGTTAAAATATTTGGTTCTCGCCGAGCCCGTAGCCAAGGGGGAAGGAAGAGCTTAGTCTCCCTGCAAAAATTTGCTCCCCTTAGAGAATTTTCAGCCTTGCTTGTAACTCATTGAAAACCCTTGCTCGCCTCTCCTGCAAAATTTTCAGCTCCCCCCCCCCAGCGAGATGAGCTGGCTACGGCCTGGTCCTCGCGCAAAAAGCAGACCTGCCGAAATTTTTAGTAGTCCAGAGCCCTTAATTTATAGGCCTATGGTGTTTGCGGTTGTAACAATTAGCTTTATGCCAAAGGTTTTTTGCTACTGGTGCACTAACTTGTGAATGCAATTAAAACATAAAGGAATATAATAAACTTCTTGTACACTTACGCAATAGCTTTTGGGGATACTTTCGCGTTTAAGCTTGAACAGTTCTTGTATACATTGTTAAGTGACAAATGCAAACGATACCAAGCATGAGTTTCCTGTAACGGTACAACTATCTGGGTAATGATGCGTAGCGCTAAAACAACCTTAATGAGTGGGGTTTTGTGTTGATGGCAAGAATTAGGTGACAAAGTTTGCTAATTTTGTGACATTAGTCAAATATTATAATATTTTACATTGTTCCACACATATCGTTCAGGTTATGCATTGCCTGCTTTTTGGCAGGTACACTACCAGATCATATTACTTCATATTGTATGGTCCAAATATCAGTAATTAGTTATCTATCCAAATAGTTTTGGTGGCTTTCAACATAAAACCCTTTAATGATCGCTATACTGCATCTGAATAAGCCACGTAATATTTTTTCACTACTTTAAGGTAATGTTAACCAACAGATGTGGTGGGGTCTAGATCCTCCAATCTATGAACCAGCACTTCTTGTGCAACTGTTGCAAACAAATTTCATGCCAAATTTATGCATGGTCCAACTTGGGGTACATAGCTATCAAATTGCCGTGCCAAAATGACAAAAACCTAAAACAATTCACTGAAATACATCCATTCCAGCTGTGTCTGCCTTTCCGAAGATCATCATTTATTTGGACCCCTGGCTACTTAAACGACTGTCAATAATAATCTTTTTCTAAGCGCCGAGTGGTAGCATCTCTGCCGGCAGAGAAAATAAACTTCAGTTCAGCGTACACACCCTGATTATTAAAGATTGAAACGCCAAACCATGAACCATGATTCTGTAGCCGCTTGTTTGAAATCAAGAGCAGTTAAAATAGCATGTTACGTTGTAACCAAGCAAAAAATGTAATCTACAATCTAAACCTACTCTTTTACAGACCCACCAGAAACCTGGACGCCCCTTAAATTAACATAGGCCGAAAACTTGAACGCAAGGTGCATCTTAAGTAGCCATATACAGTACGCGCACAAACAGACAATTTTCGTGCAATTAAAATTTTCCGAGAGTATAGACTTCTCGTGTTTGATATATGCCTTCGCAAAAGAAACGATTTGTTGCAGCTTTATTGATATGGAAGGCCAACAACTATTAGCAAATAACCAACCTACTTATTGCAATGCAAAATCTGTCAGAAATTTCTTGCTTTTTTACAAATTTATATTAATGATTGTAGCAATTTTAACAAAGTGCGTTGGTGCGTTACGGTCAAGCATTACAAAGCTGGCACAGCGGGATTGTAGCTATGGAGACGCCAAGGAAGGCTCAGCCTCTCTTTGAAGAATTTTGCTCTCATTTAAAAAATTTCATCGTTGCTTGAAAGTCATCGAAAACAATGCTTTTTCTAAAAGTGTTTAGCGCCCAAGTTGAGCTGGCTACGGGTATGTCAGGGATAGAGTTTTTCAACCAGTAGATATCCGGATAAACTGAAATAGTTCGGTTCTTATTTTTTGAGGTTTTAGACTGAGCCGCTTCACTTGTTTTTTGAGTAAGTTTCTTTATAGTTCGCTTTCAGTTCAAAAAGGATTCTCCAGTTTGGTGAAACGCTTAACGGATTTCAACGAACAGCATAACACGATTACGCACATTATGCTTCTTGGCATATACATGATTAGAGATAGGGGACATATCCGTGTCCAAAAGTTATGGAGAAATGAAAAACATGAAACCTTTATAGATCGTTAAATAACCTGTTGAATTGTTTATTGAATCCAAGGAAACAAACGTATTCCGTCTCGAAATGAAACCCTGGCTACGCCTCAGATAATGCACAACTTTTTACAGTCCCTATTTGGCAGTCTGAAAACAGTTTTAATGATTTCGTGATTGCAAGTGGTGTCACGAACGCTCAAAACCGCACAACTTTAATCAAATTTTCAACACAAGTTGATGCTCTGTAGCTTATGTTAGTAGTTGATGAGCTCATAAACTGTATTCAAAAAGCGCCTTCGGGCACCGAAGTATGTTTTTCGTCAAGAAGGCTGTGTAGCAAGTGAACACTGTTGAATTTTAAAAAACGCAACCATTTACGTCTGTTATTGCTCTAAGGAAAGCGGCAACTATTTAGATATAATATATATTTGCTTTATGTTATGGTTCCATTGTTTTGGGTTCATGCAATGGCGCAAGCAGTATATAAGTTAAAAAAGCGAACGTCAACTTGATATAAATTTTGAAGAAAAATTTAAAGCTTTTGTTTAATCCGTTACAAAATAGCCTTTTTATTCCAAATAAATCAAAATGCTACGGTTCTGAACATTTGCCAAATTGGTCTCAAGGTTGCCACAGCGTAGTTTATTTTAGCAAAATAATCCCTCCAAACACAAATAGACAAGTGTTTAAGCAACTAAAAGTTTCCCCAGAGTCTACATCCCGGCTTCTAGTTCGTGTATGATATATGTTTGCGCAAAATTTATTTACGTTTTAGTTTAATATATTCTTTTTCAAACTCTTTTTGAAATTAAATATATTTTCATACGAAAAAAGATAAATTAAACAGAACATTTACATTTTACTTAGGTTTGTAACTCTTAAAACGTAAATACCTAAAACGTATATAAAAATCAATTCACGGCAATCGTGGCTAAGACGAATTTACCATGATTCGTCGTCCGACAACTTGTCGCCCAACAGCGTCCTTACACCTAAGAACAGGTGAAGCATAATCCTAATGCTAATCCTAAGCCTATACTTAAGCCTTAGCATTAATCATAGGCGACGAATTGTTGAGTTGATGGTGTTTCGTACAAGTTGTCGGTCGACGAGTTGTCGTTCGATAAATTATCGTCATAATTTTCCAGGTTGTGTATGGTACAAAATGTACCAACACTCGTTGTATTTATGCCCCACTACGTTTTTTGCAGTCAATCTTTCATCAATTGTAACACTGTAAGCAAGTTAAGTCTAATTGTAAAATTGGGGTGAAAGTGTAAAAGATCTGGCGTAATTTTAATGTTTGCCAGAGTTTTTGTTTACAAAGTAATTTTTAAGCTTAAAACATTTTTTGTGAAAACTAATCGTGAATTTTTAAAGCTTTTCAACAAATAATATTGAAAGAATGTTCTTACAATTAACAGTAGCAACAGTTTCTTTGTTCACTCGGTTTTGTGAAATGGTTTGAAGATTAGTTGCCCTAATTTTGCTGCAGAGGACATATCGGTAAAAAAGCGCCAGTCTTCCGAGCTGTTTCAAAGAACTGCGGAGTGTTATTTTTAGTGAAATTTAATACGTTGGCAGGCTGGGCCATTTTATAGAATTGTTTTAGATTCTTGATACTATCCAGATTAGTAATAAGTAGCTAAAACACAAATTAGAACCTCACTGTTTTGTCTTAGCAGCAATAACGCGGTTTTCACGTAGGAAACTTTAATTGGAATTGTTGTTAGTTCACAAGAAAAACAAATGGTAACGGCATACACAGATAAGCTTAAGTCTAAGCCTAATACTAGCTTAACTTAAGCCTAAATGCATATATTTGAAAATGTCAAAAACTGCTGGGTGTGTAGAAGAGCCAAATTTTGCAGTAACCGTTATAAGTGGTACATCATTCGCATGTGTAACAAATATAAGGTTAGCTACATGATCAGAAATTCAGACGCTTCCAGCATCAATCATCATTCTTGTATCAAAAAATACACTCTCATTCAGTTCGCTTCGCTAAATAGTTCATTTTGCCATGAAACCGGCTGCAATTACAACAGAAAGGAAGGTATTAATCAAGCAGCTGACGCTCTATTTAGCTTGCGTTTACGCTTAACTCAATATTTGTAATTCCCCCCGTGATAAGAAGTGTATACTTCATAAGGGTCACATAATTATTCAACTCAATTTGTCGGAAAAAAATATCGGCATCGGTATGCTCCATAAAATACTGATAATAATACCTGGACGGATATCCTCTGACCGATGCCGGAACTACTATATTGGTTCAACACTACTAAAAAGGTCAAGTAATATATACAACAGCTCTATTCTTCAACGAACGTGCCGGCTATGTAACATCCTTTCTAATTGACCATGAAAACTAGTAACAGACACGCGATAATTTTCAGATGACAAAGCAAGCAAAAACTATTGGTGATAAATTAGCCATTACTTTAGTTTGCTTTAAACTGCTATGTTTGTAAATCATACGTTACAAAAAATCATTTCCAGACAAAAGTTGTGCCGTGATAAACGAGGCGGTAGAGTATACCTTCATGGATCAACAAATGCCGCGAAATTTCTGCAATGATTGCCCGGTGTAATATGAAATTTCACCCCCGCCCCCGTGAAAATGTACCCCTGGGTCAGACTTTTGCATAAATGTCGATTCCAGAAGCGAACTCATTTGTAAAACTGTTTTAAAAATTTCGTTCGCTTTGTACAAATTGCCACGGTCGAGTGCAAATTTAAACAGGTTGATATTTTGAACGAAGGCATTGAACAACTTCGTGTTGACCGTTTTTGAAAATTTCGCAGATTTTGCATGTTTCGTAACTCTTATTTCGTACCTTTGTGGATTGAAGTATTTAAAACTTCACACTATAATAGATGTGCACGAGATACTCGCATATGACAAATATCTGGATATGTATCCGAAAAGAAATACATGTTCGTATGTATCCTGATATCAGCAGGAATTCACCAATGCAGTATCTCTAATATTACGGTGTAAACGGATAGGAGAAATAACGGAAGCCGAAAAACTCAAATCTAAAAATGAAATTTTAAATACTTTGGTGTTTTTTTGAAGTAATGAGGTATGCAAACCTTCGTCAAAATTTTTAAAGTTTTTAAAATAATAGCGAGTGCATGCAACCAAATTTTTAAACCAGATACATTTTCGATTGATTTCCAGCACATTTTATTTAAGCGTAGATGCATTATGAAAACCTGCATTTTATGGTTACTGTATTGACCCGAATAAGAGGAGGAGGGGTAATAAGAGCGGGGTCCCCATTTTGAGTCAGAATCAAATGGAGTCCGTATCCCTAATAAGAATCTGTAAGCGGCTAGAGTCACTAAACCCTAATTAGAGTCCATAAATGACGATTAACCCTAATATTAGTGCATAAATTACTCCAGAACCAAATAATTTGAGTTCGAAACTTTAAAGCGTACTTAAATTTTGAAAGTACATTCCTAAGTGTAACCGTGTATTATCGCTCAAGCTATTGACACAAGACTAATAACGTTTAATTCAACGAATAATTGCAGTACCGGGTATATGTCAGTAACGAAGTGCGGCAAAGTTTTGGTAAAAATAAATAACAGTCCGTAAACGAATAAGAAGGAGGGTTTCCTTTGGAGAGGCCAAATATATTTCTGTCCCTCTCTTATTCTGGTCACTACAGCATGCAAATTCCAATATATCATGCGTACACCATGTGACTTTTGAGGAGGGAGTGTGCAGTGCACACCTTCACCAGTTAAAGGGCGGCTTTCATTATATATACCTCGTTTCTAGGCAGCATAAAACTCAAAATAGAACGAGCTTAAAGTCAAACGTAAAATGTTTGTATTATTTTGATACACAATTTTCCGTTTGCGATGGTGCAACTGGTGAAAATGACAATTGTGCATTCGTTTTGACAGGATTGTAGGCAAAATTGTTTAATCACGAACTGAAGGACCCTGTAGTTTCAAAACATTTGAGAAAAGGTTTTGAAAGTTATGTTTCTTTCGCCACTGTTCGAAATGTGGAGTCACATTTCTACTTCTCAGTATTAAGTGTAACTCGAAAACCAATTATAGAAATCCAACCAAACAACATGCACTGAACTGAATCCGTCATTCTGCATACAATAGTATAACAATACTTCTTTATGTTTGACGTTACTTTGGCAGTCAGAATTTGTCAAAGAGTTTATTTTTGTGTAAACTGTCTTGGGGACAGATGGTTTTATGTGAAAATTGGCCAAGGGCTACAGATTGTCATATGAAAACTGGCCACAGGGACATATTTTCGTAAGGGGGCAAGTGTTTTCGTGACACCGGAACAATGTAAAAAACATTGAACGTGTCAACTCAAAATTTCTGCACTCTGTATTATGATTAGAAAGCAAGTCAATATTTGTTAACTTTCCAGTAACTGGAATGGAACCGCACTTATTAAAAAAATACTTGAATAAACCTAATATTCTTGCAAATAATTTAGACGCGTGCTTTGAAGTAGTATATTTTCGCATAGCCCACTTACTATTATTGTGAATTCCGCACACGTGCAGTTTTACAGTGAGATATTGCAGCTGCAAGCCTAAGTCGTTTTCATTCTAATTTCACTTTAACTTGTTCAATTCGGTGTTACAATTAATTGTTACAGAACAAATCTTGGAACTGCATACTTACTTTGGAATTATTGTAAATTGTTTTTTTAAATTAAACTTTAATATATCGACGATACCCAATTGAGTACCTGTACATTTCAACTACTGTGCTAACCGTCAAAATGGGTTCCGCCGCTGCTGGATTAACGTACCAACTGTTGCGAGAGCATTCAAATCGCGTTTCAATGGTCGTTGAATTTTCAATGCGCAACCAAAACTTGAAAAGTAAGTGCTTGCCGAAAATTATTAGCAAAAATTGACTATGAGTTAGTATTAAGTAAGCAGCGACAATGGCTTAATCAGTTTTAATCCGTGGCTCATAGATACTTTTGTGTCTGATGTATATTCAGACCCGTACTCTGAACTTGGAGGGGCATGCGGTTAAAATACAAAGCTTACACGCGCTGCTAAAACTTCTAGAGAAGGGGCAAAATTTTCTTAAGGGGCTGGGCCCCTGTCCCAATTCTTTCTACGGGTCTTGAGTATATTCTAAAGAACAGCGTCTGCAAAATTCTTAGCATATAACATCCAAAACGAATTACATTCTAGAACCTCAATCTATATTAAGTTCTGCGTCCAAATACTATACGTATATACATGCACAGACTAATAATTTTATAATACGTTTTATATTTTGTATTCTAAATCTTTCCTAAACAAATTATCCGGTTTCTAATGATTTCAAGGATAAAACATTTTGTTGTTTCATTGATTTCGTTACAAAATCTTGAGGTTACAACTATCCTTTATTTTAAGCTTTCTTGAGCGACCAAATTTCCAAAAAACTCAGTTCAATGTAGAAAATAATTAGCAAATTCAGAATCAAAGTTTTCAATAATAGTTACGGCAAGCGAGCAAATTTGACAGTTGCTTCCAAATAATATTTCTAATTTTTAGAAACAACAAGTGTATCATGTTTTAACTCTACGTTTACCCTTCTCTTAGATTTTGAAGTTACAGATAATTTTATAACAGGCCTTCAACCAACTCACCAGACTAGGGGGATAAACTGTTTTTAAGAACGGCATACAAATGTTTGTAATCACTTATAGGCGATGTTAAAAACTTTTATAAGGGTTAAAGTTTTTTGTGGAGGGCTCACTCCAAGGACCCCCATCAAGCTATAGTCTTGTTTGATAAGCATCCAGCGTTAACTCGCAATGTGTTTAAGATTTTAAGTATTTGGAACCAGAAGTGTTAAATATTAGTGGTTCTCAGGTCTGGTTCGTAGTCTTTTCCAACTGGGCTCACTCGAATTTTACCGGTTTCAAATGCTGATGCACTTTCCTGTCTGTAACAGCGCTGATATTATTTGTTCATAGTATATACACCAGACAAACTATGCATTCAGACCATGCTGACGTAAAGACAAACTTTTGTGTTGTATGAACCGATCATAAAGCGGAAGTAATCAATATTGGCTTAATAAAACGCTAATACAGTGTTTGGCGTTCATATCTTTTATGAAATACCACAGACTTACAGTCTGGCAATGCAGGCGTGATACTGTTTGCTAAACGTTACTGTATTGTTTGATTTTTTATAGCAATAGGTACTTCAGTTTGGCACATGCCTATCGCCAGCTCACCTTGCTAAAGGGGCTAAACATTTTTCAGGAGCGGCATAAAAGGGTTTTGATGACTTGCAAGCAATGTTGACAATTTGTTTGGGAGCAAAAACTCTTCCAGGGGGCTACGGACATGGTTCCGTTGGCGGATCGAGATTTCTGAGTTGTGCAAAACGAATGTACAATCGGCAACATTGCTAATGCCAGATTTTTAAATTCTGCCTTAGATGACATAGGATAGACACATTCTATGTTTTGACATTAGAAATTACCGCTTGATGTAGCCCAATTTTTTGCTTTGAGACATTTAAGCAGTAATTCTGCAAATGTTTAGTTGAATAGGTACTTTGAATGCTTTTATAATTTGTTGCATTTATGCAATTATTGTTCAAACATGTTTCTGGTTTAAATTCAATTAGCGGCCGAATTGATATTTTGTCATACAAGTAGCTAAACGACAAGTAATTGAAGAGTGTATTTTTAACGCTAAAAAATTTTAGCAATTCGGCACCGTGGGAGCCCTGTAAAGACAATACCGCAAAGCAGGATCAGGTTTAGAGAACCTGTAAAAGATGTTAACCCGCGTTTTAGCGACCATATGCAGAAGCACAGGCACTTTCGAAAAAATGACAATTCTATTTTATGCTATGTAGTTATTCTAACTCTTAATACTATTAGCAAGCAAACAATACATACATGAAATGGAAAGCATCGACCAAATTAGCGCTACACATTTTCCCAAGTTAAAAATGGCGCACAAGTAAATATTTATTACAGTATAAAATGGACTCCTAACCACCCCGCCCCCCTGACCACCCTGCCCCCCTGATCAGGGATGTTCAAGGTGTGCTTTCCACAGAACCGGATCTTTCATTCGACTTTGGAGTTGCGTAACTAGGTTTATGCTCTGACCATTGTTTGAAAACAATAAATTGCGATCAAACATAAATTACCACAATCTCGATGACCTAAGTATTTAATAAGCAAACCACCAATCAAAAACCACAAATACTCTGACAGCTGTTTTAAATTTGATCATTGAACTGTCGATACATTGGCCCATTCGCAATATTAAACACCGGTTAAATTGCCCTTTGGAATTTGTCACTTTTAGGCATAGTCATTGTAACATGTTATGCATAAATTATGAGCAAAGTTTGTATCACCAACCATGTATATTTTTAATAGTTTGAACGGCAACATTATACAGTTGCTAAAACGAAATTGTTCAGGCGAAAAATGAAATATGATTGGAAGCGGTAGCTTTTTAAGTATAAAAATATGATGCTCTTTTCAACACTGTAGTGCCTGGTGTTAAGTACTGTATTGACCCGAATAAGAGGGGGAGGGGTTATAACATGGTCGTCCCCATTTTGAGTCCGAATCAATTGGAGTCCGTATCCCTAATAAGAGTCCGTAAACGTATAGAGTCCCTAAACCCTAATTAGAGTCCATAAATGTCAAATAACCCTAATTGTAGCGCATAAACGACTCAAGGACCAAATAACTTGAATTCGAAACTTTAAAGCGTACTTAAATTTTGAAAGTACATTCCTAAGTATAACCTTGTACTATCGCTCAAGCTATTGACACAAGACAAATAAACGTTTAATTCAACGGATAATTGCAGTAACGGACATATATCAGTAACGAATGGCGGCGGAGCGTGGGTTAATAATAAATAAAAGTCCGTAACCGAATAACAAGGGGGGTACCCTCTGGAGAGCACAAATAAATCTCTGTCTCTCCCCCTCTTATTCGGGTCACTACAGTACTGAAATTATGTTTTGCTTCAAGCTCGTTTCTCTTGAAGTTCTCTGCGCCGTTATATATCGAACAGTTCAGGTTTCAAAATTTTCAGGTTCAATCACTGGCGGTTTGTGTGAATTTTGTGTACCTGATTTTTACTGATGTATCAGTCATTTGAAACAAACATTCAATACTTAATGACAAATTGTCAGTTTCTATCTTCAATATTCGCAAAAACAATTAATCAGGGTGAAACCGAATACGCGTTTCCGTCCGTTTCGTGTGAACATCGGCTTTTAGATTTATAATTATTTTATTTAAATCTCGGCAATTTCGTGGGTTTTTGCACATATCTGTAAATAACTTAAGAATTGTTCAGTTTTACACTACGAGCATGTTGCAATCGTTTTATTAAAGTTACAAAATTCCCTAAAATCAAGCCGTGCTAGTAATGGATAGCGCCTCCCCCATAAAAATCAAACTTCGAGCTCTGTAGCAGTGATGAATTAAAATATTTTTCTGGAAATCGATGTGCGAGATGGTTGGCCGAGCTTAACTCACTTATAAAACTATGTATAGTGTACGACGGACCTCTTTGCGGCACTTTAATGGACCAAATTGAGCATAATCTTTTATTATTAAGTCAATTTGTTCATGGTGTGAATGGCATAATTTATGTCGATAAGGCACTAGATTCACATACCGAGGTAAGGTACATCACTGGGGTTGCATCGACAGTGATGGTGAACAATAATTTTCGTAGCTCAGATTAGACGCTATTAATTCTGAAGCCAAAATTTCAGAATTTGGGCACAAATTGTAATGTTTTTGCGATTATTGTCCAATAGAAAATTGAGAAAATGCTCAACTTAAAATCGTTAATTCTCTCTAACTAGAGCCCGTATTTTCAAATGTGTGTAGCACCTATCACCAGTTGGTTATAGGTCTTGTAACTTTCGAAGCAGTAAATGCTAAGGCTTAAAATTCGGCACGCGATAGATTAAATTATTGCATTGCTTTTACGCCCGTCAATTCCTCATCTTGTCAAAACCCGCTGTGCCATAAATATTTCTTTAAGGTTTAAATCCAGGATCCGACACTAAGTTCATGGAACGCCAAAACAAACGGCAATAATTTTATACAAACCACCAAGTGTAGACCTGATTGACTCTGTTTCTATACCCAAAGCTGCATCGTTTTGTGAATTTTTTCCAAACTCTCTGTGTGCTAAAGGACTCAGAAGCAAAGGTGAAATATCAATATTTTTTGTTTAGTTTCCCTATTTCGCTCTACATACGGCGCGTTTAATTACGTTGTTTGTTTTGTTTTAATGACGCTTGTTCTATGCGAACGTTCTTGATATGATTTGTAGCACGAAAACTGCTAAGTCTTAAGAAAACAAAGCCTAAGTTTGAATTTCTAGGGGCACGTTTATCAATATGAACCTGACTTGCATTTGTGTACCTCAACAAAGTCATTTTGGGCAATAAACTTGAATAATGGCGTCACTTAGTTTTTTTTGTGAGTAAAACATTAATGCGGCAAATTTTTGGTGTTATATTTTACTACATATTATCTGGCGTAATGGTGGTGGCATTCAACCGATAATGAGATAACTTTTTCAACTGACTCGAGGTTACAAAAACATCGTACATTTAGTTGCCAGAATGGCAAAATGCATTAGAAAGTAGCTTAATTCTTTGATAAAAATTCGTTTTTTGCGGGACATCGAAATAAATTTAATGGAAGTTTTTAGGAAGAGCATGTTTTGTTGCATAGAACCACCAAACATCTGCGAATAGCGATCGCTCATTAAGCTTTAGGCAGAATATGGATAAACTTTTCATTTGATCGGAAATAGATGAGCTAGCCAGTTAGAATAGTGGAGGCACGATTTGGTTTAATGGCAGTTACATTCGGCGCCTGCGAGATTTTTTGAAAAGCCCAACATTTTGCCAATTTTTTACGAGGCTATGTAACCGGCTAAACTACCTTTTCAGGTTCACAGATGGTGTTGCTAACGTCAGAACTGTCCGAAACCTAAAACAAAAAAAGAATGTCAATCAAAGTTTTGGTTCTTAGCCGATCCGATTTGGAATTCTTTGTTTATTCAGGCAAAAATAGAAGAATGAGGTAGGATAAATACTTCCTGAGCGAAGTGAGCGAGTAACAAGAGCAAAATTTTGCATTATATGTTTTAGATTTCAACATGAAACTTTTTCAATTTTGGTGGGCTTAGGGGTGCCGCTTGTACTTTTCAGGGGTGTCGACTGACGCAAGATACCCCTGCCTCCGCTGCGATGCTGCGGCTACGACATGACTGTTGTGCACAGAAAGCCGTACGTCACTGACCGCGCAATAGTTTGCTCAATTTTGGAAAACTAAATTTGATTTTTTGAATACATTTTAGGGTTCTTTTATATAATAAAGTTGAACACTTTCTGTGATTGACTGTGATTTTCTGTGGATTTATTGCCAGTTGCATGAAGGTTTTGAAATGAAAAATCACTGGGTCATCAATTTCTGATGAACTTTAAAACTAAGATTGTTGCCAGAGTGAATAGCATTCTAGAACGAAATACGTATACGTTGGCGAAGCTTCTAGAGTACACATGCTAAATTACTAAGACAATTTTGTTCCTTATTTTTTCAAAGCTTTAATGAAAAATTAGCCTATTTACCAGACACGCTTTCCTATGCAGCAAATATTACTTGAACGACAGGTTTAACTATTCACCTAAAAATTTGTAAACCTAAACGTGTTCAAATTTGAATACTCTAGCTTTTAGGTTTGTTTCTGTAACATGTTATAATTTTTGCTATGCGCAAGCCAAATTTTAAACGTTTGCTTAAGCCTTTATCTAAGCAAAGTCCTAACTCTGAGCCTATGCGTAAGTCTGAGCCTAAATGTTCAACAATAGAATCGTTTGTGGCTAACCAGCTTTTGTTTTATTATACGTCTCAGACAAAGACGTTCATTTTGTAAGATTTCTGCTAATTCCCAATAGGCTTTATAAAACATTCGGCCAATGTTACTTTAAGGGGCGTTACAGTCGATTAAGCGTATTCCTAAGCCTAAGCCTAAGCCTAAGCGTTGTAAAAATGACTTTCTAAGCCTAAGCCTAAGTCTAAGCCTAAGCCTAAGCCTAAGTCTAAGCCTAAGCCTAAGCCTAAGCAAAAAATTGTAATATAGAATCTAAACTTACTCTTTTATAGACCCACCAGAAACCTGGACGCCCCTTAAAGTAACATGGGCCAAACATTCAATGGTATAGTTTGAAACCTTTAATACGATGATCATTTTAAATTACATTGAACGGTAATGTGATTTGATTTTAAAAACGAATTCCTGTACAAAGTTTTTGTCCGGTTAAAAAAATTGAAACTTTTGCCAAATCCGGATTAAATCACGTTTATCAAAGTGAAATAACTGAAAAGTAACAAACTGTATATTTTCATACTTCTACTGTAAAAGTAACCTGCGTTTTTGTATTAATCAAATATTTCATTCTATTACAAAGATATGAACATACAGATTTTGAACTGCTAACATTGTGAACGTCCAGTATGCTTAAAGGGCAATGCCATAAGTTGGTTAAGCTAAGGTACGACGGTTTTTAGTTCTGTGTTTGCCAAGAAAAATTAAGGACGCTTGCATCAGGTTTCGATCCCATAACCTATAGCCGACAGAATCTCAATCCAGCTTCTCCGATGTGCAGCATCCACTTGAGGATTGTTTGGCTCCATGCATAGGCATATCACAAGTGTAAGCACATCTTAGACGAAGCATGCAGGGATTTAACACGATTTTCAAGCTCGTCTAAATTTTATAAGGGCCGCTGAAATTTAGTCTAAATAGGGATCAGCCCACCTCCGACTTCCCTCAGGCTGTGGAGCTGATGAAGTTTTCTGTCCAAGTTGTTTTCTATCTATCGAAAGGCAGTGAACTTTACAGAACTGTGCATACTTCTATGACCAAGTGTCCGACTTGAATTAAAACTCAACTCTTGTTTGAATCACTTTTACGTTGAAACTTGATACCGTAATGACCCTCTACGTAGCGGGCCATATTCCTTTGCCACCCATCACTGTCATTGCAAAACGCGTATGAATTTAAATTAGATTTGTGTAAACTTGAACTCTTTGGACTGTGAACGTCTACTATACGACAAGTCCATGAGTGTTTTTCTAGACTATGGCACTGTTCACCGGGACGTGAAAATGTCTACGCGTGAGTATTTTGTCAAACAAACGGAATAAAATCACGGCGCATTTTAACAAATACTAATGTATTCATTGAAGATTGAACAGCGCAGAATTAATCATTTCAAGCAGTGGCGCTGAAGGCAGTTGGGTGCAGGGTAGCGGCCTCTTCCATTTTTGACGTCATAAACTTTTGCATTACAAGGAATTAAAAATATACAAAGTATAATTTCTGCCTATTAGATGTGCATTTCGCTTTCGCTCGTTTCGCTCACGAAATTTCCTCTAAGTTTGTATATAGTGCCCTGGCGCATGTTGCCGGCTCCGTTTTAAGATCAGCTGTTGGGCACTGCGCAACTGATCTCAAATTGCGAAAGTCTCTAACTGAAGACCACGCTGCCAGAAACAATGCACATCGCCCGCAAAAGTAATATTTTGGTGTTAATAAGTGTTTAATACCGGTTCAGTCTGCTATGCGCTGGACAGATATTGCTTTACCCGTTGGCATACCTACCTGCATTTTAGCATGGCTATAATTAGCATTATTATGTCTGAGTTTCACGCAAATCAGCAAGACTTGTAGTTATTACTTAGCTATATAAATATAAAATGGGCTGACCAATGGTTATCGAGATAATAATAGCTATTGCATTGAAACATACAAATTAGGCAAAGTTTACAAAAAATAATGGGGTCGACAGCAGCTGGTTTGACTCATCAAATTCTACGATTGCACAGTGTTGCCGGGTCGGGACCGTGGGTGCCAGGGGACGTTTTCCCCATTGGTGCGTTAGAAGAAACAGCGTGGGCCCCGTGTTGTCATCAAACCGTGACTCCGCGTCAAAGTGGTGAGTTGATAGTTTTGTTTTGTGTCTTGGGTTCTAATAATTTGTATATAATGTTTCAGTAGGTCAAATATAGTAGAGACGCAATGAATTTTTTATTAGATTTAACAGAATTATGAAAAAAAAATTTCGCAGAGCTGATTTGCAATACTGTTATTATATAAGGTACATCTAGCACATTGGTTAATAATTGATCAGATCTATCTCTAAACTAGATTTCAAACACCTGAGTTCGTGAATATGGGGCAAAAATTGTCAGTAAAATACGAATTAGATATTAATACCTTGAGGCAAGGTTGGTTTTTCCGCTAAAATTTAATGTATAAGAAAAACGGGAAAGACCGGAAAAATTGAAAAACTTGCACCCGTGCTTCAATAACTGCAAAAGTGTTAATCGATGCTACGTCTAATACTCAAATGATACTAAGAAAACCATGTTACTATTTTACACAGTATACTTCTACATTATAAAGCACAAGATAAACAGCATGGTGGGCATACTAAAAATGTCAAATGTCTAAAAAAGTAGATCGATAAGCTGGCTGCCTGCAGAGGCAGATCTTTGTGTCACGAAAGTTACGTTTGCCTTCTCGTGAGCAAATATATATAGCACGCCCAACGTCAAAAATTCCTGGACCCGCCCCTGGCTGAGAACAAACTTGTGAGCTTGATTTTGGCTTCAGGACTTCTATGTAGTTTCATTGCTATCTAATTTTAACTATACGTTGAGCTTAAAAGCTAACATGTTAACATGTTACTCTTCACAACTTGAAATGCTCATTAAACAAATACAGCAAAAATTAATATAAATCTGCAAAACATCGTTAGTTCGTTAATAAAATTAGACTTCAGTTAAGGCAACAAAAATTCACTGCCAACAGTGAACAGAACCAACAAAATCTTTTGATATATTCAATCAAGCAGGTATTAAACAAAAAGGATTCAGTTTCTCATCTAGACAAAAAATAAGTAGAACTGTAAAACTTATTTTGATTTTTTGAACAGCGATTATACATCGATTTAATCGTTTGTATTGCTATTACATGAACTGCCAATAAAAATCGTATTCTGTTGCTGAAATATTTGCTCGAACCGTCAACCCCTGCCATAATACTGAATTGGGAATGTGCAAGTTGAGACTGGTGGATAAATCGATAGAGTTCCTACAGCTGCTGGTTTCCACTGGTTTCTAATTTTTATTCTATATAGCTGCCAACATTGTAAAAGTGCTAAACACCGTGGCGCAACTCCACTATTTTGCGCATAAAGGGCACAATTCAGGAAAATTTCCAGTAAATAACTTATAAATATCTGTACCTTCGAAAGCATGCTGAAACTATAAGAAATCACCTAAATATAGCGGTAAAATACTGTATGGTTGTTTCGCTCGTTTCGCTTCCGAAGCGTTCTTAACGATTGTACGGGTCCGCCAGTGGTATCATAACGTGGTGAAACGACTCACATTATAGCGTCTTCACCCGTACAATTTTATTGCTGTCATCTAAAAAGTTCCTAACCCAGAAAACGATACTCGATTGCCAGACGTTTAAAGGTTTTGGGTCAAAATAAAAAAACTACTATTACTGTATTTCACCTGTTAACGGGCACGAAAAAATTATGATATGTCCTGCGAGATGTCATGATAAATGCATTTGCATTACTCCATTGTACGAATCTTGAATCTGCCATTAGGTCGCAAGTATGAAAATGTGGTGTTCGCTTCAGCATTACATAAGCTTGTCAACGGTTTCCGGAAGTTTTGTATTTTTGTATTGAAGTCGTATTAAAAAGACCTATTTTGGTTAAGTAAACGTGTTTGTTAAGCGTTTAATGTTTACTACTTTAGCTAGGAATCTATTTTTTGTTATTTTTGCCATTTTTCGTTTTCCAATCAAACTTACAAGTTCCCTACGGTGCTACTCATGCAAAATTTCAGATGTTGAACGCAAATAGGATCGGATTTGATACGTGCTATTTGAGCCGGTTGGTTTTCATTCAAAAATCGTGCTGGTATATTATACAACTAAAAGACATTGGTTCTCGTTTTCGACAATTTTTTTCCGAAATGTTAATAAAATGTTCTGAAGTGAACATAATAAAGAACTAAGTTTGGCTGCCAATTTTAAGCTTTTTAATTTCAACACAAATTTAAACTGTTTTTGTTGAATTTTTTTAATTGACACAACTTAATATACAAGTTGTTAAAGTGCCCCTAACCGGGCCATAGAAAAAGATATGTTTTGAAAATATATTTGATGTGTAACGTGTAAAGTTTAGAAACAAGGGACTCGAACAAATTTTGAAAGTTAAATTCATGTACTGCCTTTTTTTTCACAAAAATCGGGCTTATTTTCCAGGACAGCATATTTCAGATTGCCAAAAAAGTTTTGGCGGTCACAAGCAAGCTGTGATGTGTCACACAGAAACATATTCACAGCTTTGGGCGGCCATAAATCAAACAGTATTATATTTGATGTTTTCCTTTGGTTAAAAAGAAATTTGACAATGTAATCGCTTTATTTCATGATAAAATTTTGAAGAACCCTTGAGAAGTCTGCGTACCTGAATTGTACTGGCAAAGTGCAATATTTTCTGAAACTTTATATATTCGTTTATAATTTTGCGTAATTTAGCATTCGTTTGCAGCATGAACCAGGAAGCAACCGTAGGTTAAAATACCGGAGTCAGAGTTGAACCAAAATTTGCCTTAGTCGGAGAGGTCGATTTTATGCCGGAGACGAAGGCTGACGTCGCATTATACTGTGCTATGAACAATGGGCCACTCAAAAACAAAGGTTAAGATTTCGATAAAACTAAAGTTGGTTATAAAGCTTCATACTGCCATCTATGTTTGTAAATTATCATTTTTGTATAAAATCCACACAGGGTTAGAAATTTGTGCCGTGAATAATGGCACTTATTAGTGCCAGTAGTAGTAAATAGGTAAACATTTGTTTCATGGTGCTTGAATAAGATGAAATTCACATCTCCACATCGCATGTTCAAAGCGTCTATCCCCATGAGTCATTTTTTTGCGATAACGGGTAATTCAGAAAATTACGAAACTATCAAACAAAGCTGTGAATATGTTTCTGTGTGACACATCACAGCTTGCTTGTGACCGCCAAAACTTTTTTGGCAATCTGAAATATGCTGTCCTGGAAAATAAGCCCGATTTTTGTGAAAAAAAGGCAGTACATGAATTTAACTTTCAAAATTTGTTCGAGTCCCTTGTTTCTAAACTTTACACGTTACACATCAAATATATTTTCAAAACATATCTTTTTCTATGGCCCGGTTAGGGGCACTTTAACAACTTGTTTCACAACTTTACAAAAGTAACTTTGTTCTGATACGGGTATAGATACTGAAAAGATCGAACAACAAACAAAATTGAATTGATACTAACTTACCAAGATTATTAAGTCACTCATAACCGATGCACCAACCCCACCAATTATTATTTTAATCCATCCGCATTCATGATAGTTTGCTCTACCTAGCTATGTATATTCCTGTTTTTAAAACAATTTTCTTTACAGATTTTAAAAAAGTCAACGCACAATATGACGAAAAACCAGATAATGTAGCATCAACTGTTGCATAACAATACGCTAAGCCAACACACTAGGCAATGCTGAAAAAATAATTGTTGGCTCTATGTACCGGGGCTGCGTAGTTTTATAGTTTACTTCGACGCCGTTTATCTGAGTCAAAATACGAAGAAAATTTGCACAAAAATTAGAGCAAATTTTCGCCTAGTTTGCTACTACAGAATTTGAATGGAACCTGTCGTTGTATGTAGTAAGCTTATAGTATGATGTTGCTACATGCGATAAATTATACATATCTAAACTAGCTGCATGAAAATATGAACGATTTTTAGAATCAAAAATTTTGGGTAAAACATATTATATATAATAATATATATATAATATAATAAAAAATAAATATAAAACAACAGTATATATCTTCGGTCGGCGTCCAGTGTGACACGAATATATATTAATTTGACGGGTTGTGGGTGATTTTGCTGTATTACAAGCCAATGGAATTGGTTCACAACGTGTGAGACAGTCCTGTTCTACCGTTCGATAGCTCACCCATGACTTTTGTCACCCACGATCTATAACCCAAGTTAATATTAACTGTTGTATCAACTCAATTCGACAATTGTTTGGGTTGTTCACTAAATGATTTCGAAAGTTTTATTTGCTATTTAAATTCATACGCCGGATCGCACTGTCATATTAGAGCAAGTTTTACTCAAACCCAATGTTTATATTACTTAGATAATTTTTATTCTGCGCTAAATGTTTCCAAGTGTGCCCCTTGCTTGTTGTAGGTAGTTTTATTACTGTCATAAAGCAGAGCTACGAATGATATTGTTGTCTCCCAAAAGATTTAACGTTCATGTCAATGGATTTTGCAAGAGAAATGACACGTTTTTGATGAACTATTCCAATATGTTTGTGTTTCGTTTACAAATTGCTAGTGTGAATAGCTGTTAGGGGTGCACTTCTTCAGAGCCAGCGAGTAACCAAATGGGTGTCTGCATGGTCGCTACGCGAGGGAACCCGCGGGTAACCACGGGACGAGTAGGAAAATTTTGTCGTAGTTATATCCGCGGGTAATGAATTTCAATGTGCGGGTAACAATTTGTCAAACTTTACCCACCTAAAATTTTCATAAGAAACTTGAAACCAGAGAATGTAGAAAAACTTGAATTTTTAAACTGTTTTTACCACATGAGTGAACAATAAGTATCGAGCAACATTAAGGCACTGTAAAATTACATAATTGTATTGAACGCAGAAGAAAAAATTATGTTGGGTAAAGGCGGGTAACGGGTAAAGAAATTTTGTGCGGCAGCGCGGATAAACATCGTAGCTCACTTACACCTCCGTTCCAGCTCCAATCTATTAACCTAAATCAGTGTTGCGATTATTGCAACGTGATTTATTGGTAAAATTCCGTCGGTTTCTCGTCTGCTTCGTGAGTGGAAGCATTTCTTACCCCAAAATTTTTGGTGCAAATGCATACTGTAGTGACTCGAATAAGACGGGAGTATAAGAGTGGGGTCAACATTTTGAGTCCCAATAAAATAGGAGTCCGTATTCCTAATAAGAGTCCGTAAACCCTAATTGGAGTCCATAAATGTCAATTATCCTTAATTTTAGTGCATAAATGACTCCAGGACAAAATAAAGTTCAGTTTGAAACTTTAAACCATACTTAAGTTTTGGAAGTATATTCCTAAGTATAACATTGCATTATCGCTCAAGCTATTCACACAAGACAAATAAACGTTATTTCAACGGATAGTTGCAATACCGAATATATCAGTAGGAAGGGCGGCGGAGAACGGGTTAAAAATAAATAACAGTCCGTAACCGAATGCAGAGAGGTACCCTCTGAAGAGGCCAAATAAAGATCAGTCCCCCTCTTATTCGGGTCACTACAGGTAGGTTAGTTACCGCCTTAGCATAAAAATTTCTAGTTGCTGTGATCTGTACAGTTATACAAATTATGAGCGTCCGCGCGAGGAAATTGAGGGCCCGGACTGACCGTATCACCAAGATTTACTTGTCCTTCACATCGCAAAGGTGGAATCTCATGTCCTGGTGCCATTTTTGTGCCAATATTAGCACTAGAAATATGTTTTTGTTATAAACATTGTTTTCACTTATAATTCCCTTGTCGGCTTCTAATTAAAAATGCGACTTACATGCATGCTTCAGAGAGTTGCGCATCGTGGCACGCCTATATTATTGCTTATAGTCTTAAACATTTGTAAATTCTATGCTACAGACATATTATTGCCGTTCGTTTAGAAACAGTTCTTGACGCAAGAAATTTCGTATATTTTAGCTAAAAAGACAATCGATACATAACAAAAAACCCATGTTAAACTAAACCGCAATGCAATTAATACGGGCGGTTCACCAATTGTTCAAACAGCTGGGCGGTGTTCGATATATTATGCTTTCGGGATATATTGATTTGAATTCAAACCGTATCAGTTTTCAATGGTTTAATTATAATTAAAGTGTGCGCACAAATCTAAAACGAAAGGATTTTAAAAATTGGGTTTTGGTTGTATTAATTTCGACGCAAACCATAGCAGCCATACAAACTGGACAGGTTAGCTGATAGAAGGATTTTATAATATAAAAGCAAATATATATACTTATTATGCGTGAACGTATTCGGCGTTTGAGGAGTCGTGTAAAAAAATAAAATAAAATTTTAAACGCTTATTTTAAAACGGGCTTTTGAAAACGAAAAAACATTTAAATAAACTTGTACCAAAGTAGACCGTCATTTAGGTAAACGCTGTAAGCGTTTGTCAGAATGGCGTTTTAGCATCAGTACAAACCCTTAATCTTGAAGCACTTTTCTTTATTTTTTATAGTGTTCCTGATTCCTACACACCGTCCATGAACAACAGCTGTAGCGCCCCATGATTAGTTGAAATTTTCTTGAAAATAAGCGATAACTGTCTCAATATACTTAACAGTGTGTTTGCTTAATTGGAGCCTCGGCACGGCGAGAAGATCGCGAAAACCTGTGTCATGGCCGTTTTGTAAACACGGCTTTTGCAGCTGAAAAAAATAAGTTTAACGTATTCCAGCGTACTTGTTGCTTTTGGGTTACTTACCACAAAACATCATTGATATTTTTGGAAGATTAGGATCTCCATTATCTGAGAAATGTCTGGTTTCCTACTCTGTTTGCAGTTTTTGAAAATACTAAATAAGTTTCTTTGTTTAAGTTTATACCTTTAAATTTATCAAAAATTTATAACACAGGGATGGCTAATATTTTCTCAACTGTGTCGAACTGTTATAGCCGAAATGGGCGGTTATAGTATGGCTCTTAACTATATAAACCGCGTTAAAATGTCACTTATTAAAGTTTAAGCCGCGTTTAAATATTACTTATTAAGGTTGAATCATGCCTTTGTAATAAGTTTTAGTATGTTCGGTAACCGTTCAACTGTTAAGATCAGTCTACAGCATCACTATGCATCGGTATTTGGATCAACGGGTTTAGCGCAGGTGTATCAAGCTAGATCAAAGTCAGGTAAGTCGTATTGAATACTAATCTGAATATACTGGCGACACTATCGAAAAAGTTCAGTGTTTACAGATTCCAGTGGCAGGTTCAGAATTTTCTAACTGAAAATTCTAGCATGAGTTCTTCAGATGTCGGCTCAATAATATTCTGGTTACCTGGTTGTGTTCCACGTTGGCGTTTTGTGGATTGCGGTGTCACAACATACCAACTGAGGCGCTCTGTATTTGAGTAAATGTAGCTGAAGTCAATTTGCAATTTGGAGTAATTTAATGCCAATTTAAAAATTAATCAGTTTAGAAGTCATCGAAGTTAGTTAAAGTTTGGATTGGAATGTATAGGTGTAACAATTCAGTTGGAGTTGTAGTATTAGCGTTAAGTTAAATCTTAGGTTAATATTTGTTTAATATTTACCTGTTTCGCTTGACAAACTACTGAAACCTGCCGTGTTATAAATAACCATGATACTTTGCAAATCCGATTTGCTTGAGGAAGAATGGTATATTTCGAACGCGTGTGTTAAGATGCCAGGACAGCCCGTTGCAAGTTTTACTCTCATTTTTCTGTTTCTTACGCACGACTGTTTAGAGTTAAGCAGCAGATGTTCTTTAATTATATTAAGGTTACACGTAATGAATACTAATTTCGAAGATATACTGGCAATGACTAGTAAATGATCCTGTTCGCTTTAGTTTCTTAAGTTAATCCAGTTCCGTATGACGCGTGAATTTATGCGAGGTTTACGTTATAAGCGGGGCAACGTGGCACACTTTTTGTCCCTATTAGACCATTAGGTAACATTTCATCTGCTTGTATTCCCATAGCGCATTCAAAAATTCGTATTTATCTGCTATTATCATGTCTATGTCACCTTTTGTTCTTCAATATCATATGATATTCGAGTATTGTCTGCGAATATCATATGATATATTTTCAAATGTCTGCATGTTTGAGGTGACATACCCAAATTGTCCTGTTGAATATCATAATACTAAAATTTGAAATTTGAATTTTTCAACTATGAAACTGTGGTTGTAAGCGATTTTGTTTCAGTAACGTTTTGCAGGCGTATATTTGGTAGAGCACATCTGTGCTTCTGCTGTTCATCTTTCCATTCATTTATTAGCATCCAACGATTACACTGCCTCGCTGAATATCATATGATATTCGTTGAAATTTTTAAATATCATGCTATTCGCATATATGTCCCACCGTATCAAGTGACATTTCCCGTGTACACATTGATCATTTGAGAGCGTTGGTTCGTAAGCTAATGTCATATACATTCGAGTTTTATCTGTTAAGCCAATGTAAGAGCCCGAATTTTAACACTGACGTCGAATCAACATGGAACATACCGTGACCCGCCTGTCCCGTTATAACGTGAATCCCGCATTAGCCATCATGATTTTTTTGATGACCTTCACCAATATCGCACAAAACTTCACTTTAATTAATGTGTTGCGCACTTTAGCGTTTGAGAATTTTTTTACAGTGTGGGCTATGCATATGCACCGCTCAAATAAAATAATTTTTCCCAATGCATTAAAGATAAAAAGGTATGTATTCTTTTGCGATAAGCTTATCAAACGGTTTTAAATTCATCGCCTCATATTTGCATGATCCGAGCTCCACAATTTTAGCTTTATTCGATTTAAAATTGATTTTAAAATATTTGAATGCTGACTGCTTTCAATTTCAATATACATTTTACTACTTTATTAACACTAGATGCACATAATTAGGTCATCGGTGAATTGGAATGGAACTGGAAATGAACATATTAATATGGAGTCATTGTTGACAGAATTTTAAGCTTTAATTTTCGTTAACTTTTTGAACTTTTACAACCTTTTCAGGGAATCGAATCTTGATCAGCCGTGTTGCACATGCTTTGACATGTTGGTGTTGCAAATACTGAATCCACTTTGAATGAATGTATTTCACTAACTGACTTATGTTGCTTTTAGGGCCGTAACTGTATAAGCATATGCTTCATCCTATAAGCGTTCAAACAAGTGTATTTGTAGACCTAAACCTATGTAGAAAAAATAATCTAAAATGTAACTTACTTTTTTACAGTCTCATTAAAACAGGATGAGCCTTAAAAGTAACTTGTGGCCATAGTAACTCATCGTTGCACTGCCGCTTCTACAGTAATCTGAAACGAACGTTGACACAATTGCATGCACTGCTCATCACACATTTTTGGAATGCGTTCTAGCGGAAATGAACAGGGTTTTAAAGAATTTGGGATCAGGTCAACCCCTACATTAAATGCATGAAATTGTTACACATATTGATTTTTTAACTAAACTTAAGCATTTGATTATTGTGTATCGTGAATACGGAAATTATACAAATTTTAATGTGAAATGAACAGAAGAGGTCGCAAGAAGTTGAAATCAGTAAAAATTTAAAAATTTCAAAAATCCGTCGATTTTTGTGGACACACCGTCTGGCGAGTTGAGCCAATTGAAATCAGGTCGCTATGTGGGCAAGGCGCTGCTAGGGGTATAGAGGTGCTAATTTCGACGGCGTCAGAATGCTTGTATGCGCTTGGCCGGATTCATAATTCTTTAAAAACCGTTTAATAAAACACATTCTAAAATCCTATAATTGACAGCTTCTAAAATTTTGATAAATTTTCTCTAATTTCTTTTCACATTATACTGTCCAAGTGGTACTACAGCGACGGGTTAGCACAAACGTAACCTTTGACTAGTATTTGTTTTTGTGTTTAATAAGTGTTTCAATTCTGGAATGTTATCGTTGTGTTAACCACTTTATTTAATTGAGCATTTGTTTGCTTGTTCAGTTGAATAAGCGAAATGTAATTCTGTCAAATATTTCTAGACCTAGGAAAAGTTTGACGCCCTTAGAAAAATTTTAGCCACTATTGTACTAGCGTTCTATTTTAACCTAATTTATTCCTAAAATTGTTTCGCACCCTAGCAGAGAGATCTGGCGACAGGCATGTTTCTTCTTCAGATGCGTTGTCAGTACGTAAATCACTGAATTTCTCAAAAGAATTGAACTGAGAGTGCTTATTTTTAGACAGATTGGTAGAAAATTTTCTGTATATTTTAAACTCATCACCTGGATTTATGCTTGTATGTTTTCAAGCGTAACAATATTTCTGTTTCACGTTATAACGTTATCCCGTTGAGATTCGGGCAACAATTTTAATAGATTCTGTTGCTTTTGTACAGTATTTTTAATACACACTTTTGTGCAGTGTTACATAATATGTAATACGGCGTGCGGGAAATAGTTCAAAGCATTTGCAATATTTTGTTTAAAATTGTGACTCGTATCAGGTCCGTGGCGGGTTCATTATAAGCCTTTTAATGTCACGTATTTATTAACCATCACGTAGCTATTTTATTAGAAATACACAGAGGTGGGTCAACAAATGCTCGGCTGTTCTAATTGATATAAAACGCAGTGTTATTGCTACAAAGGTTATTTTCTTTGGCACACTTGTAACCATTTAATATCGGTGATTAAAAACGCCATGATCGTAACAAATGAAAAACTGTTTTATTGTATACAACGCTCATTATTCGGATAGTCAAAGTGTTATGTTTCGAGGACTTGGGCAACCGCTTGGCATATACAACGAATCAGTTAGATTAATTACTTAGCTATTCAAAATAACACGTAACAAAAGCAACTCGGGACTACAAGTAACTTAGTGAAACACCTGTCATATTAAGCATGGCGCAAACTTTTGATCTATATTCAAATTGCAGAACAGAATATACTATGAAACGCGACGTGAATTTTAGTCTAAAGTGTAACAGTAATTTGAGTGCGATCGTCGTAAGTTGTCCCACTAAGATTAAGTTTTGATTCAAGTAAACGGGTTGTCTCAGATTTCGTTCTATGCCATACCCCAGTAATTTGAAGGCTATTGATCTGGTTTGCTGTGTTTACTCAAGTATGTGTGCGAAAATATTTTAATAAATAATCAGATATCAGAGTATAAGCTTATAGCTCAGGAAAACATACGCTACATTGCTTGCAGCATATTTTCCTGCTCACCAGCTTGAGACAATATTTGGGAACACAGCCGTAATGTCTGTCCACTGAAATTCTAATAGCGCCGGCTATTTGCCGAATACCAGCATATATTTAGAAATGCCTAGCTATAATTGCACTTAAACTATGACAGTACTGTAATGTCTTGAGAGTTGAAATCCAAAATATGAAATTGTATTTTATATAGAATCATGACCAAGGGCGAAATCCAGGGGGATGGGGGATGCTCCCCCACCGGCTGCCGTATGTAAATTTTTTCAGGGTTAAAACCAACGTTAGCTATGATGGCACTTTTACGGTGAATTTTGAAAATATGAGAAAATGGAACATAAAACCCCTTCGAGCTAGTAACAACCAAGATATTATAGGCTTGAAATTTATGCAACATCCGCTTTAATGAGTGCATTTTCTCTACTTTGAGGCATTTCTGCGTCCGCCTCTGAGCATGACGCGAGTTTTATTTTTAACAGACAGACATTTCTACATTTTCAAACAATGCTTTTCAGCCTCCAGTGCAGCAAAGATATTAAAACCATTCCATGCGCAAAGCAGAAACATTTTTAGGTTCAGTGTAAAAGTTGAAATATTTAAATAAATATATATATTTTAATTACAACACAAACGAGAAATATATCTAGAAAAATGGCGTTGACATATTGTGTGGGTCATGTGAATGTACTTCACCAGCCGAGCGTAAAATGGTTGCTGCCTCCGGAATACATTTTGTTGACAAGTAATTGCAATGGTAGAGTATTTTTAAAACTATTGTTCGTGAACAAATAACGCAAGTCCGTAGCCAGTTAGCCTGGCTAGGTGTGGGGTTAAAATTTTTTAGGAGGGGTATACAAAAGTTTTTGTTGACTTTTACAAGCAAGGTCAAAAATTTTCTAGGGGAGCCCAAAAGTTTTTCTAGGAAGGGGGTGAGCCCCGTGCCCGTTTCCATTAGCTACACTCAAAATAATATTTCTGATATTTAAGAAAAAATTTCTTACATTTGAGAAATATGATTAGCAAGGTGCACTTGAAAAGTGTTTCTGTTATAACAGAAATGTTTTCAAAGAACGTTTTGAAATAAAGTCTGAAAATAAATGTTTTCCAGTTATTTTTAGAAAAATTGTCTTAAATATCAGCAAAACTTTTCAGATTTGCCACAGAAAACACTTTTCCGAATAAATTCAGAAATACATTTTTGTGTGTACGGGCAAGAAGTGACGTTTCCGTGATATCAGCTGAAGTCTTGCGTTCAATTTTAAAGCAAACGTCTGAAGTATTTCAAAAATATTTAAATATTTTTGGCGTAATATCACTTGCAATTGATGTAACAAAACTTTTTCAACTCGCTGGTGTTTCGTTAGCAATTGTTTGTGTCACAATGTCGTGTTAGCGACTATCAAGTTTAATGTCGTCTCTGGAAACGTTTGTGAATTGGTTTCATATTTTATCGTAAAATTTTTCAAGTTCGACCACCTGAATTCCCAAACTGAGCTCATCACCGCCGAAGTATTTGATCGGCAATTACACACTAGCGAACACACACTAGCGAATGAACGCTAAGAACTCACTCATTCTATTTCAGGATTTACAGCATCTACTGTAGTGACCCGAATAGGAGGGGCTAATAAGAGGAGGTTCCCATTTTGAGTACCAATCAATAGGAGTCAGCATCCCTAATACAAGCCCGTAAGCGGATGACCCTAAACCCTTATGAGTGTCCATAGATGTCAATTATCCCATATTGTAGTGTATAAATGACTCCAGGAGGAAATAAAGTTGAGTTTGAAACGTTAAAGTATACTAAATTTTTGAAAGTACAGATCTAAGTTTGTAACCAAATAACAGGAGGGTACCCTCTGGAGAAGCCAAATAAATATCAGTCCACCTCTTATTTGGGTCACTATAGTAGGTATCTTTCCGGAGATCTATCTTTTGCTTGGCGCTATTCTTTTAATAAATTATGTCATACAAAGTATGAATCGAAAACAGTTGAAATAAAAAAATTTGTGCTTTGCAACCCAACCTCTGGTCCTAAGTGGTTTTGAACTTGAATATTAAAGTCTAGATACCAAGCTAGGTTTCTCACCAATGACCGGTTGTCGATACCTTTTTGAAATCCAGCCTCAGAATTATAATGGATTACCATACCGAGTCAATATTTTACATGTTTGAAACATTCACTTTCTCTGCTATCAAAAACGCTAAGCTTTTTTCGTTTTGAGTATAACTTATTCAGCGGTGGTGTCATATTTCAAACTCTGCAAAGATTCGTTTTGTTACTTGTTAAAATAACGTTGGATCATATAGAATATTATGCCTTTAGGTTCTTCATAGCTTTGTTTTTGCAACAGCTTGATATTGTAATATATCTGTTAACTTGTGTTCGTCTAGTACACATATATGCCAATTAATACAGTAACAAATTTAAAACTCCATACTAAACTGAATATTAAGCCTAAACTGTGCAAAGTTTATGAATTATCGCACAATAATCAGACCTGCGTAAATGTAGACTGGTATAGGTGAAAAATATTTGATTTAGAATAGCCTTCTAAACCACAGTGGCAGGCGTGAGCGACAAGGCATTTGGCCCCCTGCGGCGGTCTGCCAATCAAAATGTATTATAATTTATATTTTTATATATAAGTAATTGGCGTTTGTGCACTTGCAAATTTTTGCTTGATTAGGAGTTTAAATAGAACTCTTGTCATTGCAGCAATTGCAGAAAAAGAGTGTTGATTTAACTTTCTTTACTGGTACCAGTTGAAAATAATATTTAATCAATCATATTTGGCTAAACTTAACTCTTGAAGCATTATTGAATCAGTTGACAAACCGTCATGTCAAAATTTTTTCAATAGTTTTCATGCTGCATTTGATTGGTCTCCGCGGAATTTCACTGTACAATGTTAGCATACGTATCAATGGTAGTTGTACATTTTTCCTTAATATTTAAAATTGATACAAATTCTCTGACTTAGGTTTAGGCAACAGCTAAGGCATGTGCAAGCCTTTTCTAAACCAAAGCATGAGACTACGCGTAAATAAGAGACAATGTACAAGATCGGTGTTCTTTAAACTTAAAACTGTTTGATATTATTTAATTGTTTGCTGTAAATTGGCAAACGTTTACAAGGTATAGTAGTTATAGTGCGATTACAGCTAGGACAGCAATTTGCAGTATTTGATTTTAGTACTTAAGAACTATTCTTTTAAAATTAAACTATTTTATTTTCGTAATTGGCCTGCGAACATTATTTTAGGATTACTGATGTGTCAGTTACAGTTAAAAATTTACGATTTTCGTATACCATTTCTTTGATTGCTGATTAGTTGTTAAGCGAAATTTAGCATTTTGATCTGAGTTTTTTGTGTTGGTCGGCAGGCGACTACGAAGGAGCATAAAGACAGACATTTAGAAAAATGTATTTTTAGTCAATGTTGGTTGTATCTATTGTATAAACTACAATGATTGCTGGATCACATAATATATGTAAGTTTGCAAGATAATTTCACTTTACTTGTCACTATCTGAAGATTGGTATGCGAGTGAAAACCTGCCGATAAAACGCCAAAACAATTGTTTCCTTGTAACTCATCAATTAGGTTTTGGCCAATAGTAAGAGCATTTAACCTCAAAGATGAAATTTGTGGCCAATGTTGCTTTAATTGGCGTAACAGTAGATTAAGCGCATTCAAAAGCCTAAGTCTAAGCCTAAGCGTTGCAAAAATGTATTCCTAAGCCTAAGCCTAAGCCTAACCCTAAGCCTAAAGCAAAAAATGTAATCTAGAATCCAAACCTACTCTTTTATAGACCAACCAGAAACCTGGACGCTCCTTAAAGTAATATGGGCCAAATTTTTCATAATGAAGCACAAAAATGTAAAGAAAAAATGGTTATTTTGAATACAATTATACACCGGTGGTTCCGAAAAATATTGACGCTGTTTGATTGGCTTTTTGTTGTCAAGACGATGTCAAAGAGCCGCCGAATAAATTAAAATGGTATTAGCGTTCATTTGATGCGATAAGGTTGTTAAGTTACTAACAGTATGGATATTAGTATTTGGAATTGGAACACGTTACATGTACAATTAGTTGAGCGACGCATGTAAACATCAGTGGCCTGGCTACACTGCAAAAAATGGGGAGTCAAATTGACTCTCTGGGAAATAGGCTTTTCCTGACTACACAAACTGAGTTAAAATTCGACTCTGCCAGAGTCAAATTCGATTCACTGAATCGCTCAGTGAGTCGAATTTGACTCAGTTTGTGTAGTCAGAAAAAGCCTATTTCCCAGAGAGTCAATTTGACATTTTTTACAGTGTACTAAGTTTAAGCCTACTTTAAAGCCTAAACCTATAAGTTTAAGCCAAAACCGAAACATAAGCCTAATACTAAGCCTAAGCTTCGCAGTATCTAAATCTTCTGCCTCACATAGTAGGCAGGTCCCAATTCTTAACATGAGCCAAGAACGCTATATTAGATTTAAAATGTTGAAGAATCGTTTTGGTACTTTAATAGTGTTCGCATTGAATGAAGGAGATATCACCTTCCCATCGCGAATGAATATGTCGGTGTCACTGTATACTGAAATAAATGTTATGAAACGCAAAAATTATAAAGTAGGGACGTTCTCATTTTATCACCAAAAATTCTTCTGAGGGGGGAAATTGTAAAGATGGGACCTCATCATTTTATCACTAAAAATTTATGACGGGAAATTGTATTTTTTACAAAAAAAATTTCTGAGAAGAAAAACGGTATTTGTTTGCAAAATATATTTCCAAGGGGAAAACTTGTGAGGTTGGGACCTTGCCATTTTATCACAAAACAATTTGTGACGGGAACGTACGTCCCCCGCCCCCCTCTGGATCCGCTAGTGCAAGTTGGATATATTTGACTTTTTGGCTATTGCAAAAACTCAGTCAAAACATTAAGCTAGTAAGACTAAGGATTCTGAGTTGTCACCAGACGCCATTAGAAAAATAAGGGAGTTTCGCTGACACTCATAAATACTCACCAAACCTAAAGTTTCGTATTCGAAGATAAATATTCAATGCAAAGAAAAATGCGCTGCTTTTGAGCTCGCTTCCTCTCATTTCATTATTGGTTGCCTATCAATGAACGGAATCCTCACCGGACCGGCGGTTCCAAACCAAAGTTATAATTTATCCAGCACTTTGTGCTAACACTTAATTCAACATAACAGCTACGGACTTTCTGATCTGTATTTGCTAGAACTATATTTTTAATTTTGTTCAGACTTTAAATTAGTTTTTAACCTAAAGTTTCTTTATGCTAGAAATATGGGGCTGAATTGGTAATTTCTTGTCTTAGCGCTGTGTGAATTTGAAGCCATTGGTGGCTTTCTGGTTTACCTCTATAGGCACGGTAGTGACCCGAATAAGAGTGTGGGTAATATGAGGGAGGTCCCTATTTTGAGTGTTAATCAATAGAGGAAAGTATCCCTAATAAGAGTCCGTAAGCGGATTAAGTTCCTAAACCCTAATTAGAGTCTATAAATGTCAACTATCTCATAATTATAGAGCATAAATGACTCCCGGACCAAATGAAGTTGAGTTTGAAACTTTAAAACGTGCTTAAGTTTTGAAAGCAACATTCCGAAATGTAACCTTGTATTATCGCTCAAGCTTTTGATGCAAGGCAAACAACGTTTAATTCCACGGATAGTTGCAATACCGTATATATAACAGACCGCAACCAAATAACAACGCGGTGCACCATCTGGAGAGGCCAAATAAATATCAGTCCCCGCTTATTCGTGTCACTACAGTACTGTATTATGAAATTTGGAAAACGCTTACAACTAAAAATTATTTTGAATTTGAATTGGTTCTACGCAGCCATTTTTGTTTACATTTTTGTTTGACCATGATCTACAAATATAAACTCAATATCTTTTTCTGAAAGCTTTCATTTATTTGTCTAGGTTTAGTTCGAGTGACGCTTAGCTAAGCAGAACTAAATCGCATATAAAGCTGACAAAATCATCATGGCATGTACAATTGAAGTATATTTTACACTAAAGGCAGCTAAAAACTTTTGTTGAAACTTGGACTTAGTAAAAGTTTTGAATTAAGTTTAAAATATAAATGTCTGTCAGTATGTTTGCTGACGCAATACGGTCGACTACAACATATGGAATGCATATTGCTGTCCGAGGTTAGTAAAAAATTTCATCTAATATATTAATTAATATTTTCCTATAGCAACCACGGACCTTTTGCTACCAGAGAAGGTACTACGAGAGCAGATACATGGTCCCTCAGGTTAAAAAAAAATTTTCCAGTGAGAAAAGAATTCTGTGTTTACGGAAGTCTTCCCCGCCCCTCAGAATCTTCTTGTCTACTATTCGAAAGATTCCTCAAACCCATACACATCTCAAACGCAGTATTGCAATTGAAGCCAAATATAGTGTCTGGCTTTCCGCTCGCTTCCCTTTATAGATTTTGGCCTCAATTCTACCTATTTTGACTTCGAATTGTTTAAAAACGTTGCATGAATCTGGCTTTTTACTCGGTTCGCTCGCTAAACACAATTGTATATAGTCAGCGCAGTGCCTAAATATTCTCTCGTGCTATGATATATGCAAACATGCAAAAATCATCCACCTCGAATCCCTCCACCCGACAATCATACCCATAGCTGCAAGCAATCGTCCGTTGATCTCAGCTATCTCGTGGAATCTTATTTACCGTTCTTAGTCGAAGCTGATCAGATATGAAAATAGAGTGCTAAACGTTTGAAAACATTTTCTCAGTAACAAATATTGACGAAGGTCGAGAGCGATCTCGTACAACAAAAACAGTCCAAAATTGCCTTGCACTGCGGTTAAAGTGCGTTTTTTACAGTTTCTATTGTCTGTGTATCAAAACACGTGTCTGCCGTTGTTTTTGTGTATATTAAAAATTGGGGGCGTAAAATATTGAGTATTTGCTTCAGACTCATCTTTGAGTTTGAGCTGTCAAAGAGTTAATTTTGATCAAACTCTAAACGAAAACAAACAGAATAAAGATTGTCTGTATTCACAAAAGTTCTTCTGACAATTCGCTGATTATGGAATATTTACAGTTAAAATGTAAGTTTAACACGTTTTATTGTACCACACAGATTAATTGTATTAGTGAAATCCCTTTGCTACGGTAGAGATCAAATAAGATATTTTAAGCCCTTTAGCTGCAAATTGCACTATATTTTTTCATCAGCCAATGAGCAAGCGGCCGCAATAAATTCATTGAAGTTGCATGTTGTATTCACACATGTGAACTCTATTCCCTACTTTGATTTTCAATGAATTATTCGCAGCTGCAAGTTTTTCGAACGGGATTCTGAACAAAACTTGCAAGTGCAAGTTGCAGTTCCAAGTTCTCGCAGCAAAAACTTGCACGTGTGAATAGGGCTTTACGTTCATCGCAAGTTTATTCATGTCCTCAGGTATCCGCTGTTTTGTATGCAATTACCAGATAACGTTGTAACTTGTGTTTATAAAGAGAACTTTGCATGTATAATTTCTGAATGCAAACTCGTTTTTTGAACGGTACAAACGAATACAAATTAAACAGATATGACGTTGTTACCTTTGATCCTTGCGAATAATTCTTACATTTTTAATAGCCAGCAAATAAAACGATCAGTTTTTATGTCAGCACGAAAGTTTGTATCTAATTGCCGGATTGAGTTCAACTTGAACAGTATCGTTTGCATCTTTTTGTAGACTTCCGTAAAAAAACTGGCGGTTTTGATTTAATATTATATGTTATAGAGTTGAGCGTATTAAATAAGATGCAACCTCATGTTTCTCGTTAAAGAACGGGTGTCAGATCCTCAATTCTTTTTGTTCCAGGTGGTAACTGGCATTTTCCAAACGCATAATTGTGGTTTAGGGCAGACAGCTCAATTAAGAAAACTCACGACAATTGTTAATTTTTAATCAATTTTATAATTTAAGTTAATTTTCAACCAATTATAAATTTACAATCAAACATGTTTTATAATCTTCCGTTCTAAAAGATTCGGCTTGCGTTACGGTAGTTATTCCTTCTATCTGAAACACCATTTTACATTTGGCGCCGCTCAACGGCCAACTTACTCAAATAGAGCTACCGGATAACTCGGCTCTATACCAAAAGTTTGATGGGTAAATTTATCAAAAACCAATGTTCAATTTGAGATGTCAAATTTGTATCAGTAAAATTGATCGGTTTCGGTGAAGATTATGTTTTGAGGCATAAAACTACAAGTTTTGTTTTCTTTAGCTATGTACTTATCTAGCTGGAGTACATTAGTTGCACATTATGGAATATAGATTAAACTTGAAATAGCGATAATTATCATTAATCTTATAATAATTACACTTTGTTATTCCATCAGGGCTCAAAATAGCATTTCCGTGTACACCAAACGACTGAATCCGACAAAAGCGTAAAAATAAATATTTTGTTATTTTTAATTCTTTCAAGTTTCGGACGTTGCTTTTTTAACGAAAAGCTACTTGTCACATTTTAGTTTGTCAGAATTAAAAAATTTAAATTTATTTTTCAAAAGTGCAGCCAGGCCCGTAGCTGGCTCACCTTTATAGGGGTGGCTAAAAATTTTTAGGAGGTGCATTGAAGGGTTTTCAATGAGTTACAAGCAAGGATGAAAACTTTCTGGGGTGGCCAAAATTTTGCAGAGGGGCGCTGAGCTCCCCCCTGCCCCTCCTTTGGCTGCGTGTAGCGTTAAGCCGTATTCACACGTGCAAGTTTTTACTGTGAGAACTTGCTGCTGCAAATTGCTCGCAGAACTTGCATTTTTCATCAGCCAATGGGAACACGGCTGCAATATGTTCAGTGAACTTGCATGGATGATCATACATTTGAACTAAATTTCTAGCTAGTATTTGCACACGTTTTCCTATTTCCTCCATGCGTAAAAGTAAGCCTAAGGCTGAAAACCTTAGCTTCAGATTAAGCGAAATCCTAAGCCTACGTTATGCTAAAACATCTGAGAATTGCTAAAACTATGGGAAAGTGTTCAAAAGCCGAGCAAAACTGCATGTTGCTTGGGCAAAAACTACAGCATTCATTTAGTTTTGTATATTTAACAGTATTGATCATCTAACCGCTGAACAAAAATAGGCGTCAGTTCCTGTGCAAACTTACAATTTTAACCTGCTATGTGGTGCATAATTTTAAAAATGCGTCAAAAAGCCAACACTAATTTCAATATATACCATTCATTCAGACACATTTTTAGCTGTCAATTACATATGCACATGCTATTATATTGCTTTTTAAATACCAAAATATGTTTTCATGATTGTTCGGACCGCAAAACATTAACTCATAAACAATTGTTTTTCTACGCCGCTTCTAAAAGATAAGCATTCATACGGATCACCATTTTGGGTCTTGTTGTCCGAGTCCCGAAGGTCTTTCCTTGCACGGAAACCCAACGAACAACCCCCAAATTTGGATGCAGAAAAAATTTTAGTACGTTCGTGACAGGCAGAAATTATTTTTTGAACATGTGTTTTAGTAATCCCTGTTTAGTGATATAATATTTCATTCCATCTTTTCAAACACATTATAAATGTAACCATTGCTGGAGGTTTTCTTTTTGACGATGTAAAGCTGGAACACTCGGTGTAATTTAGTCCAAGCCTGATACTAAGCTTTGGCTTTGATTAAAAGTGTTATTTTTTATGTTAACTTGTGTTAAATCAAATTTTTAATCATCGAACAGTGTGAATTTACGCGATAATTTCTGCGCTGATTGTGCAAACTTGGCAGTGTATTTTAAACACTATCCACAATTTTTCTTTAACGTTCTCTTTGTAGGACAAACGTTAGCCAGCTTCAAAACTCGGGTCAAAACTTGTGTAGTGGCCCAAATATAATGGGGTAATAAGGGAGAGTCCCCATTTTGATTCCCAATCAATTGGAGTCCGTATCAACTAATTAGAGTCTGCAAGCGGACAGAGTCAATAAACCCTAATTAGAGTTTATAAATGTCAATTGCCTCTAACTTTAAAGCATACTCAGTTTTAAAAGTACATTCTTATATATATCCTTGCATTATCGCTCAAGGTTTTGATACAAGACAAATAAACATTTAATTCAACGGACAGTTGCAATACCCAATATATCAGTAATGAAGGGCGGGTAATAGGGGGGTACCCTCCGGAGAGGCCAAATAAATATCAGTCCTCCCCTCTTATTCGGGTCACTACAGTTCCAAGATGGACTTCAGATTAAACAGAGTATCTGAAACTCCAAATTTAACAGAGAATTATTAATAGAACCTTTGTATACTGAAATACAAAGGGGCTGTAAAAGAAATTTTTTGACTCGCTGTTCATAGTTGTAAGCTTAAAACAATAGTAATGTTCGCCGAAGAACTACGCTTTCTGAATATACTTTCGTCTCAGCATAAATCAATCACAGATATTATCGCGTTTCATAATAAGAATAGTTCCCATTATGAAGCTTATTTTTCTGCTGAGAGACGTTCGCTTCTCGAACGGTAACATGTATTTTTTGCAACTGTGCCTTTCATTTCATGCAACTAATTAATTCTATAACAAGGAAACACACTGAATTAACGGAAAAATGGTTAGAAATAACGTGTTTTAGCTTCTTTACTTAATGTGTGCGGTGTTTCTCTTTGAGACCACATTTGTCATCTAAATGGAAAAATCTACTTTGAACCTTTTAATCGATCAGTTATTAATTGAAATTGTCAGGATATCAAAATCATTTACTAAACATAAACAAACGTGACTCTACACTCACCCCACATTTGCTTTTAATAGGCTTAGGAATAGACTTAATGCCCAAACTTAAGGTCTTGTTTAAGCCTTTGACTGAGTCTTCGGTTAATGCCTAAACTTTTAACTTTAAATGCAGAGGAATGTGTACAAGTGCTGTTAAAGTTATGAATATTGCGAGTCGAAAATGGCACGCAACCACAAATTTTACATTGCACAATTTCTAAAGCAACTTTTTTTACAGAATTTATGACATTTCACAATTTTTTTCTCATGCTCACGTTTTCATTATTGTCGCCAGTTGAAAAGTGTTTACCAAATGTCGAAAAATACCGAAACAGAAACTTTTACCAAATACAATTTAATATTTGCGATGATTAAGCCGCCAAAGTCAAAACCTTCATCGCTGCTTATATATTGCGTAGTAAAACTTCGGTTGATTATAGGACCGTATATACTAGCGAGGAACGCAGACGGTATATCTCCTTCCGAAATCTCTTAATACATGAAAACAGCGCTTTGAACACGATCTAAAATAATCTGGATCCCAAAGGTCAAAAATGTTTTTATAAAATTTTATACTGCGCCGAAATGAAATGCTCGCTGCACCCCTGCATGATTACATGTCAAAAACTCATTTGACGAGCACTAAGTGCTGTGACATGTTTATGCTAAACAAAGCGATGTCTAACAATAATGACCTGTCGGAAAATATATCTCTTTTTCGGACATAGATCGGTTTACATATACCTGACTTTGAAGGCCTGTGTCGTTTTTAATGCACCACTAAAAAGCATCTAGTCTTCTATAAACAACCTATATGCAATGTTTTCACTGGCCCGCAGGAGCCACCCCAAACACCCTCCATTTGGGGGGCTTTCACCCTAACTGCGATGAAGCAAAAACCGCCGAAGTTTTGAAATACGTCTGGTTTCTGGCTTGCTTCGCTCGCGAGTTTGACACTATTCCACTTTTCCGCATTTTTTTTAAATGACTCCAGACACTACAAAGGCCTTACAACAACCACCAGGCTGCTAAATGCCAGCAAATTTTCTCGCTCGCTACACTCGCTAACTGGCAATTATAGTAATAAAAATTGTGCACTGCTTCATTGCATAATCTCGAGACCAGGACGGTCGGTTTGGCGGTTTAGAGACCCTGCGCTTCATGAAGAAACGTTTTAAGGCTGTTACAGTGGGATATAATACTTAAACAATGCATAGCTTTTTGCTTGCTTCAGTCGCGAATTTTTCAAAGCTCAATCTAAAATCTCGTTTTGAGCATTCGCTCACTTTGTTTTAACTCCAAGACCTAAAACTATAAAATTTTCTCCCATAAAGACTTCAAACTGAAGTTCTGTACTAGAGTAAAAGACAATAATGTCAAGCTTTTCGCTTGCTCCGCTCGCGATATTTCTTGAAGCCGTGCTCATAAGGCAAACAATTCGACCTGGTGCAGATACCCAAACTGCTTAATTTTAAGGACCAAAACGAGAACTTTGAAATTGGTCTTGGAGTCAACAAGGGGAGCGTGAACAACCTCATAAAACCCATCAAAAGATTGAGATCCGTATTGCTAAAAGATTTTAAGTTTGCTTTCAGGCACAAACCAAAAACACGGGTCTGACAGGATGCGGGCCCCAATTAAAGATTGTCGGTACGCCATTGGAGCGTGTTCCTATAGGAAGTCCATTGCACTTTTACATTTTTACCAAACAAATTGAATTCTAGATAAGACTACTCGTAAATTAAGCTAAAGCTAACAATTTCAAAAATTGTGTAGAGAAGTGCACACGAGGGGATGTGCACCGAATCAACTCTGTTTCATTGGTTCCAACTTTCTCGGTACGTCACTGATGTCAACGAAAAGGTCCGAAGATTAGGGATTGACACAAGCGCGTAGCCAGAATTTTCAATTTGGAAGAGACTAACAAACAGACGTTTACAATAGATATTTGGAATCCGAACAATTTGAAACCGAAGCAAACGAGAAAACATAAATAGTATAAATCACACTTTGCAACAGTCACAAAATAGACCCGTCAGCGCGCTCTGGTGACGCGCCTGCAATGAAATGTGCTGAGTTATAGTGTAAATTTAGGATTCTTCACACCACGAATTAGGTCAAAGATTTTTGCTTTATGATCATCATCATCATCATGGCCCATGCTACTGTAAGGCGCATCCAGGTTTCTGGTAGGTCCATAAAAGAGTAGGTTTAGATTCAAGATTACACTTTTTTGCTTAGGCTTAATAGGCTTAGGCTTACACTTAGGCTTAGGCTTAGGCTTAGGCTTAGAAACACATTTTTGCAACGCTAAGGGTTATAGAGTTAGGCTTAGGAATACGCTTAATCTACTGTTACGTCCCTTAAAGTAACATTGGCCATCATCATTATGAGGTGTACGATACGCAGTGTGTTTACAACACCGCATTTCGTTTAAAACATATTAATAGTGCAGTCACGCTGCTCTGAAAAATAAAACGTTTATCGTAAAGATTTATTAAAAGTAGCTTGACCTTTTTGGCCAAAACTATGTACGTTTTTGCCGGGTTTTATTCCATTTCTTTCTTCGATTTTTCGGCTGGCCGCAAGTTTAATTCCATATTTTACAATCCTGTCACAAAACCCTCGAAGCGTTAGTTTTTTTTCACTGGTGAAAGTTTATGCATACATTTGTGAATGTCGTGTGTAACAATAATGGCCCTGTGCGGGAAGCTGTAATCTGTGTGAAATTATTGCGTTATTCACTCCAGTTGTTTATGCTTCAGCACCGTATTGGTCACAGATTTTTTTGTTTACGCTCGGACAAACTGTGTCTAGCTCGTAGGCGATTCATAATACTCAAGTTACTTAATATTTTCAAAAATTTTAACTTGGTAGCCTTATAGGAACCACACTGGCTTTTCATCTTGGTATGACGGGATATTCATTTTCGTTATTTTGATCACTGTTTGTTTTCGTTATATTGCATCTATTCGTTTACTACACCGCTGATCACAAATGTGTACAAGCCATGGGAATTGAGGCTGTAGCCGTCATGAGTTGGGCAAAATATTTTTTGGATACAATAACGGTAAAGTTATTTCGTGTAGCATTTCCATTAGTTCTGACGGAATTATATATGGTTTTGTCAGTAGATGACAATTTTATGCGCTACTCCGGCGAACGGCATTGATTTTCCGTGCAAAAGTGGTTTAGCCTTTAGCCCTTCTGAATATGTTCATAAGTCTAAGCTTAAAAGTTGTCTTCAATCGTTTTCAGACACACTACTGATGATTCCTTGCACTAAGACTTTGATTATTCAGTTAAAATTTTACAGTTTTAGATATTGTAATTTACACTGTAAGCAACTTTAGTTGCTTGCACGATAGTAAAAATGTCTGGTTGAACTTTAGGAAGTATTTCGTTAATGTTTGAAAATTGAATAAGATCTGATTTCCGTGTGTGGCAATTGCAACTTTCGACGTGTAAGACATAAATTTCTGGCTTGAAATTCATTTTTGCCACATTGATCAACCTAGCTTTAAATAAACCAAACGATGTCGACTAATAGTTGAGATTTGACCACCATTAGTGTCTGTTCTATTTTACCGTTTTTTTGGTTTCTTGTATAAACTTCGTCGTTAAATCTGTGTTCTAAGTTATGTAAAATTGCGAGACGATAGAGGTTTATATATAATATATATATTATATATAGTTATATATATTTATATATATTTTTGGAGCTGCTTTGTGTTTAATTAATTTTAATCTCTTCACGGTAACTAGAAATGGCGAATCCATGGGGGCATCTACGGTGTAGGACCCCAGCTAAGATAAAAACCAAGATTTTGTATTAAAATTTAGCATTAAATTGACGTTCGGTTTCACACTCGCCAAGCTCACGACTTTTTCCACTCCATTATATTTTGCGCTTTTCTTTTTGAAATTTTTTCGTCCGCCACTGGTATCTAGGATTTGTTTAAATTTCAAAAAAGTGTCTGCAGACAACGCTTTGAAATTCAAATATTCTTTCTCGCTTTTAGAAGGAGGATTGTTGTATAAATTTTGCGCCAGTCATAAACTGTATACAAGCGACATTATGTGTCGATATGTATCACTTCTAAAGTTATACTTATACTCTCTAAAAACTTAAACTTAAATTATAGCTTAACTAAACTTGGATATTAGTTTAAGTGGAACTTAAATGGCTGGACAGACTAACTAAACTAAAATTTTAAGTTTTACTTAAACTAACGTGTTTTTAAGTTTAACTCGAGTTTAAGTAAACTTATTTTTAGTTTTAGTAACAAGTGCAGCCGGTGTACCTAAGAGTTCATTAAGTTTAGCTTAAACTGAAAATAAGTAAGATTTTAAATGCGTTTAAGCATAAGCCTACCAGTTAGTTTTGTTAATCTAGAAAGTTAGTTTAATACTGGTGGATTAGCTTAAGCTTAAATCAAGTTAGTTTAAGCTTTTAGAGAGTACCTGAAATCAAATCTCTACTGCCGGTCATGTGAAAACACATGGGCAGAGTGCAACGTTGTCTGTTCTGCAGTGTTAAAACCTGTCTGTCTGGTCTGTAAGAAACCGTTTGTTTACATACCATCTGAATATTTTCACACAATGTTTAAACCGTAGTTTGGTGTACGCGTTAATATGGCTAACAAAGTTATACTTTGTAATTTGTCTGTGTATTCAAACAGGCCAATCACAACTGAAACCACGATTCTGCCATATGAAAACGGCTCTTGTTGACTAAATTTTGTTTGGCTGTTGTACACTTCGTCCCTAGTTCACGCTTAGGCTTGGGCTCAGGTTTTTATTTCCATATGACAAGTACTCCCTAGTACCCCAAGTGACGACGATGGTTTGTTTTTCGTTGAAATTTTCTTAGTCAGTTCTCGGTTGTATCTGGCAACTTTTGGTACGTGGCCCGATGCTCCGGCGCCGCCCCATTTCAGTCTGCGCTTGCATCTAATTTCAATTGGGGCCGCTTTTTAAGCTGTTAGCTGCATATTAATATGATCGAAATGTTAGAAAACTTTAACATCCGGTCAAATCGCTGCGGTATAAAGCAAACATAGAAGCCGTGCAGCTGTTGTTTTGAGTCAATACAATGATGCGAGCATAAAATATTAGATCGAGTTTCATACACAAGCCATAAGACTGTGACGCGATAGGTTTGACATTAGAAACAAAAAAGAATACACTAAAAAATTGTTATGACAACTGAAGCCACCTTTAAAAATAGATTAATAATGTTTATTGGTAAAAAACACGCTTGTACTTTGAACAAATTCGTTTTATCGCACTTTATAGCTTCATTTTTATATTTATTATAATGACAATAATTAGCCTAAACCTGGATTCAGTTCAAAATTTATTGCCAAATTTTTGGTCACAAATTGATGAGGAAAACCAACTGGACCTATCAGAAGACGGAACCTTTATGTGCTTATTGTGGTTGAAGTACATTCTCTGCTTTGTGGCATATTTATCGGTCAGCTGAACTTGTGAATCGTTACCATAAACAAATAAACGTAGAATTGCACCAACGTAAATTTCAAGTTTTATGATGCCAATTAAACCAGATATATGTATTGAGATGGATGTACACTGTAAATTTCAGTGAGTTGATTTTACTCAGAATGAGTTGAATCCCTCAGTCTGAGTTAGAAATATCAGAACGCAGAATTTTGAGTTTATTCAGTTAATTCTGAGTTAATTAATGAACCCACCCAGAGTCAACTCAACTCAGAGTAAGAATTAACTTAACTCAGAGTGTATTAAAGCTTACAGATATTAATTCAGAAATAACTACCTCGCTAGCTGAATTGATTAATCAACTCATTGAAATTTACAGTTTACCTACAGAATGATTAAATAAAATACACGAAACTGTGCAGAATCAACCCATGCTCTGTCGATATTCCGCTCAAAAGTTTTTTGAGAAGGCTTATTTTGGTCACACATTCTGAGTGGAAATTCACAACAGTATAGATACTTGAAGATATTTGCTAATACTTAAACTTCATAACCATACATATGTAAAAAATTAAAAAGTAATGTTTATAAGCCCAGAAATATAATTGGATCCCTTGTCAAAAAATAGCACCATAGGTAGCAGAGCCCGAATTGTGAATGTAAGGGGCGAACTCGGCTTGACAGTTTGAGCAACTGCCACAATATTATGTGTATGTGTATCATTTAACTTTGAACTTGTGAGTGATGTAAGTACACTAAAGCATTTTGGCTGAATGAATGGCGTCGGCGGTTGATGCTTCTATAATTTCAGTATTCGTCACCAACGCCCGCAGTATGTTTTAGCACCCAACAGTGAGCTTGCGTCGCACGAGCCAGTTCTTAAACTGTGCATCAGTGCTGCTTAGTAGTTTTTCCACTAAAATAGTTCACGTTTCTTTCGTCAAGACATAAAACTATTATTTATTTTACATTTAGTACAAACACAGGTTTTACCCCGAAATTGAGTTACTGCATACGGCGGAAGGTCTCAATAATTGACATCCCTGTAAACCAATAGAACCCGGCTGTGTTTGCAATTGATTTTTTTGGAAACGGTTTTGGATTTCTAACAAAAATGGCATTATACTATCGCTGACGCTAAATAAACTTTTGAGTAGGTTTAGGTTTACGCTGAATGAAAATATATATACAGCAGTGGTTGTTGGTAATAATTCTGGCTGCAACAAAGCAGTTTTCCGTCTTTGAAACTGACATCAAACGTCGAATGGAGCGGTTATAAGTCACATTGAAAACGATAGTAGGTATCCACAGAAAATGAGTTATGCAGAAACGCGGTGTAAATTGAGGAGCGACATTAAATGGAAACCTAGACATATCATCGGGCCTTTGATACCGCAGAGTGAAGCGGCAGAGGCTTAGTTTGGTTGCCCTGCGAGGCAAAATTCTCAAACTGTAAAGTATTAAAATTCATTCGTGGAAACAACGATCAAATGTGTTCAGTATCCACCCAACTGCATGAGAATCAGGAGATCTATTGATTTTCAAGAAGGAAACGCCGATGGATATACATATTACATTTTGAAGTGTAAAAGGTAAAGTGAAATCAATTTCAATATTAGAAATGCAAATGCCCATATCAGCTCATTTTGAACACTTTGACTCATAAACTTTTAATCATTAGAAATGACTCCTTAAAAGCTACCACCGCCTGCAGCGGTGATCTGAATTGATGCGCGCATACAGCTTTACTAATAATGACAAGATGTATTTCACTTATACACTGCCAGTAAACCAATAGTTGGGTACTTGTTTATCCACCCCCCACACTAGTGGACATGTGATTTTAATACAAAATGTTCCCCCCCCCCGACATTTTAAAGCAACGTGGTATGGGCCCTTTCTAGCCTCTTAACAAGTGAAACTGTCTGATTTAGGGCACATCCCATCTAGTACACTTCTCTACGTAGCATTTGACATTTTCAGACTTTTTCGTAACGTTGGATTTTGGTTAGGCTTCCTGTGGCTTTAGCTTTTAGGGAAAATGTACAAGTCTCATGGACTTCTTACAGAAACACGCTCTGCGTAGTTGTTGACTTAGGCATGACTACAAATGTATGCTATATACATTTCTTGGATATTGGAACTTTTACATGTCGCTGAACCAAATTTTGAGGTTTCAACTATATTACAAAGCATAAGTATGTTGTTGAAGCTTTTGCCAACCTTTGAAATATCAAACTCTCGTTCAGCAATCTGTATGTTTTCAGCGTTGTTCGTATTTTTATTTCCGTTGAACTTGGCGTTATAGCGCGTATAATGTAAATTCTAATGGCGTTTATAGTAACTCATTATCGTAACGTCCGAGATGCGTCAGTGTGCCTAAAAGAATTATCAATACGAGGTACACGGCAATAATGAAACATTGATACACGACATAAATATATATGTCGTTGCCCAAGTCGTAATTCAGCCAATTCCGAATTGGGCTAGTTCAAAGCGGAATTATGACTTGGGATAGCCCAAGGCGGAATCATCTCTGATAAAGCTGTGTATTTTCTGATTGGATACTTGATAGTCGTAATTCTGCTTGATTACAACTCAGTGAAACAAACTGTTTCAACAGGTGGCAGTTACTTAGCCAATCAGAAAAGAGTATTTGCATCAGCCAATCCTCTTTGAGTATAGAATTACGGTGTTAACCAAGCTCAAGGCGTGCATATTTTGCATACAAAGAATCACGCGGTTGGCTAGCCCAAGTCGTAATAACGCCCTGGACTAGCCAAATTCAGAAATGGGCTAAATTACGACTTGGGCTACGACATATATAGCAGACAATGTGGTTGCAAGCAAGAGTTGAAACCACAATAGATCGCCTAAAACTGAACAATTTTAATTCAATCTATAAACCTTGATCAGAATTATCCAGTAATGGTAACTTTACAATGCGTAACAGGAAACACCGTTGAAAAAGCAACGTTAAAAGCTGCTTGATTACACTGAAAGGCAAGACCGTAGCCAGCTCACGTTGCTATTGGGAACTAAACATTTTTCAAGACGGGAATAGAAGAGATTTCGATGTCTTTACAAGCAAAGTTCAAAACTTTCAATGGCGGGCCAAAATTCTTCTAGGTTGACTGAGTCTCCCGGCATGGTGCCTCTGGTTACAAGCCCGCTGAGGTGGCTTGTTTTCTTTTAGTATTTCGGCGATTTGAATATTTTAGAATTATTCAAATTTTATGCCTGTTTTTGCGTCATATATTTTTTGCGAGTGATCCAGAACGCAAGTAACAACAGACATGAGGACGTCAAGTGTTTTTATATAAGCAAGCGTTCATGTAACGAAAGGTTTAAGATCTGTCTGCACGTATAATGTCACACGGAATAGTTTAATGTAAATTCGGTGTTGAATGTTTGTCGCAGTCAGGGGCGTAGAGTGCGTAGAAATTATTTTATTTCGCGATGATATAATTTCATAAAACAAACTTTATCGACCTCTATTATCTAGAAAGTTATTCTGGATCCTGGTAAAATAGTTCTTCAATTATATGTGAAAGTTTCAGGAGAAGATGACATCACACTAAGCCCCTTGTCACTATAAATTTCAATGATTTGATTAATCAACTCAGATAGCGAATTAGTCATTTCTGTTTATTTCTGAGTTAATAACAAGATACATCAACTCACTCTGAGCTGATTTAATTTTTGGTGAGTCTGTTCAATCAATTCAGAATTTTCAGTTCTAAAAAACCTAATTCACCGCTCAGGCTTCTGATTGGATTCAACTCATTCTGAGTTAAAATCAACTCACTGGGATGAACAGTGCATGCGCTTCTGATTGCATTGTATACCACTCCAAAATACACTTAATTGATTGGCCGGCTTTACTTGGTGAAATGTTATGGGCTGAATTGCAAGCATTGGCTATAAATGTGCTTTACTGGTGCCTAACCTATTTTCATCTTCAGCAGAAGTGTATCCGATCAACTAGAATCACCTTGACGATATTTATTTTGATTCGAAAAATCGTGTTTTTCAGTTTCTTATGGATTGCACTGTGCAGTTTACGTAATGATCTACGATGCATATATAGTTACAGTTGTAATCCATGTTGGTCAATTACACACTTAGTTGGCAACTTAAAAGAAGCAAGCTGTATTTTTGGGTTGATGTTAATTATAGGGTCCGCAGGGTGTGAAAAAAAGACTGAGGGATTTAGAGACTGGAAAGCTTGTGCGTACGTTTAGGCGTTTAGACTTACGTTTTGACTTAGGAGTAGGCTCAGCCGTAGGAGGATAGCGCTTAACACGTGCAGCCGTGTCTATGATGCTAGGCTGAGCTTGTTATTTACTCACCATGAATGGTCATTAATACTCATTAGTGGTCATTGGTGTGAAAATCAAATAAAAATACAAACTTGTCACTGAAAATATTGTCCTCGAAGCAGAATGAAATATAAAGCTTAGTCCGCAGTGAAAGTGACTTATTTCTAAACAAGAAAGATTGGATTTAAATGATTCAAATCTAAGATACAGTGTCAATGTGTAAATGAAAATAATGCCTTTCTATTAGTGTTATTTTTCGTCTTTTACAAACGAGATATTGTGCTTATTTCTATTTTTCAATGAAGATACAGCGGTTAAAACTGTTTTATTTGCTTACATCAAGAGGGTATACTTCGTATTTTGTAACACTACGAGTACTAGTACTTCTAAAATGTAAATGCAGGCACGTACCAGTCAAAGAATTTTGTACAATTCTTCCATATGTTTAAAACAATTTAGCCTGAACCAGTAAGCGTAAGCCTAAGCCTACAACCCTAACTCTATGTGTTAATATCTTAAGGCTAGGTGATGCCGAAACCTGGAAGTTTCGAAAAGCGTGGAGCTAGCGTACCAGAGCCAAAGATTGCTGTTAATTTAAAATTAAAACGTTGACTATCTTGTTTTCAGATCACACTGTGAAATGGGAAGAAGTGCCCCTAACGCAAATGGATGGTTCAGTAGAGGGCGGAGAAATTGGAGGACCGAGTGGCGAAGGTGCAAAAGATGACGACTCCGGCAAACCCAAACGATGGCAAGACAAGCTTAAAAAAGTACGCTTGTTAATACCTGAGTTTGCATAAATTCGTTCGGTTGTAAAAGAGTCCTATTGTAACTTTACCTTACAAATCAGCTGTAAAGCTGGCTTTTATCGAATCTAGTTTCATTATTTGATGGATCCAAGGCGATATTTTGTAACAGTCAGTGTCATTGACGAATCCAAGGGACCACGCAAGCTTGGATCCTCTGAGCGATTAAAACCTGAATTTTGTTCTATGACATATTTAGTAAGATTGTGTTTGACTTGCCGCTCGCTTCGGTCTGACCGAGTTTTTGTTGTTGAAATGTTCCCCAGCCCCAGCGCACACAGGTGATACCACGTTTATTATATTCTTAACATTAATCTTTATGTCAGTGGCGGATCCAGGATCTCAAAATGGGGGGGCAAAATTTCACAGGTAATAACTTATTTTTGACCCATACTGTGGTGACCCAAATAAGAGGGGTACCCATTTTGAGTCCCAATTAATAGGAGTCCGTATCCCTAATAAGAATCCGTAAGCGGGTAGAGTCCATAAATCCCTAATTGTAGCGCATAAATGACTCCAGGGCCAAGAAACTTTAAAGCGTGCTTATACTATTGTGTATTAACCATAGAAATAAACAGCGTAGAACAGCAATTGACACTATATAATTTTTGTCGAGATGCTGTTTGGGGGGGCCACGGCCGGGGTGGCCCCCCGTGGATCCTCCACTGCTTTATGTATATTTATATAATAGTATATTATTATATTTAATTTATAATTATAAAAGCTTAAATTTACATTTTCAGCTAGCGCGTATATTGCTACCTCACGTTGGGTTGACTACCGTTCTACTGGCGTACATTTCGTTTGGCGCAGCTGTATTTCAAGCGCTTGAATCAGCAGAAGATATTAGGACTCGGTCAAAACGACTCTACGCACTTAGCGACGTCTACACTCGTATTGTAAACGAAACATGGTTACGCTGTCGCAATTTTAGCGTTGAAATTTCTAATAATGTAATTAGTAGCGACGACATGCAGCATCAACAAGTTGCGTCACTTACAGAACAAACAGGAAACGCTTATTGGCCTTCGACGTCTCTCATTAATACACAGACTTCTGTAATTATTTCAAATCGAACTCATTGGGATGCGTTCATCCGTGCCCAACTTATGTCGTTGTCAAAAACACACGAAGCTGAAGATTACCGAACAATCGCAGCGATGGAAACGATGTTGTCTTTAGAAGGCAAAAGCGGGTTAAATCCACAAGAAGCTGTGATTGAAAGCCGGTGGACGTTTCAAGCCGCCGTACTGTACGCTTTGACTGTGCTCACTACTACGGGTACGTGTAAATATAATCAATCATAGACAGTAATCTAAAATTGCATTCACAGCTAAGTTTTTATGAAAGGTTCTGTCTCTATATATCGCTTAACTAATACAGTAGATGATTTTGTAAGTCTGAATATTATGCAAAAAATCGAAACTTTTTCGAAACACATTCTCATATCGTAATTGCCTTTGCTGCAGTGAAAATCAATGACACGACCGCTGGTACGTGAACGTACACATCAATGACGAATCCATGGGGCCCACTCCGGCCGTAGCCCCACCCCAACAGGGATCTCAATTAAATTTATTCTGGGAATCAGGTTAACAGATGCGCGCGCGGATAAAAAGTGAAGGGCGCAACGGGAACCGTAAACGGAACAATTCGGTTGAAACAAAAACCGCCGAAGTTTGGAAATGCGTCTGGCTTGTTACCCGTTTCGCTTGCGAGTTTTTGAGCGTAGTTTAATAGCTTCTCACACTACACATATGTCAGAATAACCACCAGGTTGCGAAATGTTAACAAATTTTCTCGCTTGCTACGGTCGCTGGCCTACAATTTTACTTTATATAGCTCACCCAAAATAAAATATTCAAGGCGGTAATAAAAATTATTTTGAAATGGGGAGTGCCGTGTGCTGCTTCCGCTGGATAAACCATATGTACATTGTATAAGTTTTTACCTAAAATATGAGCTGTTCATCTACTTTAGCAGAAAACGCCGAAAAATTTGCGCTACGTGCGCAGTGTGATTACTTCAAAACATGGTTTCACTTTCTAGATTACAGCTATCAAACAAAAGCGTACGCTCGGGCAACCTCATTTAAACACCGAAATATTCTGGATCCACCTCTACGTTGGGGGCCTCCGCCCTGGAGTTTGGGGGGAACCCTCATCCTTGTCTGCTCCTGCACTGAGGCTACTCCCCCAACAAAGCAAAACTAACGCAGAAAAATTATATTTCACAACTTTGTACGAAAAAGAACATGAGACGTGTGCAATGGGAGGGATAGGTGGGTAGTGGGATATATATCCCCTACGCCTACCAAATTTTTTTACTGAGATATTACTTGGATACTAGATGTCACAAAGTTTCTTACACATGAGTGGTTATGCCAATTTATTTTTGATTAATATTATTCTAAGTTGAACCATCGTACACTTTCATAGACAATTTTTTTGCAATAATTCGTGGGTTGAGTGTGAATTCATGTACACGGTCCGCAATGTGTTCAAAATAGGTTTGTTACTGGTGGCATTTTGGCTCCCCATTCTGAGATCCTGGATAGCCACTGGTACACATAGAAATACGGACTGCGAGGAACGCTATTCAGCACTATAATAGCTTTATTTACCACAACATTTTAGAAAGCGATGTGCCATAAAAATTAGGGTTGTCTATTTATTTTCGGCTCAATACTTTGGTAAATGGTTTATCAGCAAAAGTACGCCGCGCACGAACAAAAAGAAAATAAACATCGCACTAGCAATAGTAATCATATAACACTAATACTTTGGATTCGTTAGATAATGGGGAGTAAACACTGCTTTTTACGAATTTGTAACACTTTTTTCTATATCACCACAGAAGGAAAATTGTTTTCACAGGTTACGATCACGTGTCACCAAGAACCGCCGCAGGCAAGCTATTCGCTGTATTTTTTGGTCTAGTTGGCATTCCTTTGATGTTTATTACTGCAGCGGACATTGGCAAATTTTTGTCTGAATTTTTTCTTAAATGTTGGTCAAAATTTGTTGAACTTCGTTCTCGTGCATGGACGACAGTACGATCGAAATGTAAAGCGTCAAAACTACTCCGACAGTTGCGTTGTTCATGTTGCGCTGTAGTCAAAGCACGTTTTAATCAGTCAGCAATCAAACACGTACGCACTAGTTTACGCAAACCAAACACTACAGCTGAAAACGCCACAGATCAATGCAACAATATTAATAATAATCCAAGTGACTGCGTAACAACGAATTGCGTTAAATCAGCGTCAAAGCAACAAAATCGTGACGTTGAAAAGAACGCTGAAGATAAACGACGAAGCTCAGATGACAACAGTTCAGACACTAATAATCAGAGCGTTTCGGCAGCACAAGACGCGTTACAACAAAGCGCTAAAGCACCGACAAATGTTGGACAAATTGAACTTCCTGTATTCGCCTATTTTGGTCTTATACTTACTTACTGTGCCATTGGAGGACTGTTGTATACGAGTTGGGAAACTGATTCGTATTGGACGTTTTTGCACGCGTTTCATTTTTCGTTCAACACAATTACAACCATTGGTTTAGGTAATATTGTCGTTACACATGTTGTGTATATGTTTTTAATTGTTGCGTACGTTATTATTGGACTCGCAGTTGTTACAATGTGCGTTGATTTGGCAAGTTCTCAGTTGAAAATGTTATTTGGACGCATTCATTATTTTGGTCGAAAAATTCGTACAGCGCGCACTGCATTTATTGCGATGTCCGATGATTTACGAGAAGCGTTGCGTGTTGTGGCCGCCATTCGACGTACTAAACCAGGAGGCCTCGGAAACGACGGCGGACTGGGCCAGGGCGGGCCAATTACGGCAGAAGATATCCGCCGATACCTTGAGGCAGAGGTCCGGCGCGCCGCCGCGGCCAACGCTCGGCCGTTTATACCCGATAATATTCACTTTATTCATTTTGCTGACGATGAACGGTATCATAGGCGGTTGAGTAGGTTTTATTCACGAGATAGTGGTCCTGAAGCATCCACCGGTGATAATCCTGATACCGGATACGGCTCTCAGTTGAAAGCGAGACAAGAACGCTTGTCAACTACCGGTTCTTCAAATATGTCCGCCGGGCACGACAGCAGTGTTCTTACATTAACCGCCGCCGCTGTCCCTTCAACTCCAACGATGCAAAGAACCAATAGCGACCCTAATCTGCATGCCTAATTACAGGTCTGAGACGCAGTAAACGAAATCAGAAGGGTTTCCAAGAGTTGCGAAATTTGTCATGAACGCAAAACGTGAGAGTTTGTAACAGGACCAGTGTTCGCGATTACGCTTAGTTGTCACAGGCAGAAAAACCAATGTGGTTTTCGAAATTAAGAAAGTAATTCAGCAACCCGTTCGCAATATATTATTTTAGGGTAGGAATAAATACATTGCTTATTGATCACTGCCTGCATATCCATCGGTGCAATTAAACTGTCGAAAGAGTAACGTTTAATGCAAAAAGTACTACTACAAAATGCTCTAATGCATTGGTCACCTGAAGCGATCAGTTGCAAACAAAATATATTTCTATAATTGGCTGCTGCGCGCGTGCTGCACCTGCCGTTTCAAACGTTGAAAGTGAACCCAACTTGAAAGTTAAAGAAAAAACAAAATCAACGCCGTCCGCTCAGTGATTTAGCAATTAGACAAATTTTAAAAGACTGATAATCTAATCGTTATTGTTCGGCGTCGACAGCACGACACCGAATGTTGTCAAGAAATTGTAAGAATGTATAACGGAACACTGTACTTAATGTCCATTTTCTATATCAAGTCCTTTGGCCCATCTGGCCCATGTATAGAACAGCGCTGGATCGTTTTCCGGAGGGGCTATAATAGAGTCAGTTTAAGCTTTAGACTATTTTTTGCTTAGGCTTAGGCTTAGGCTTAGGCTCAGGATTAGGCTGAGGAATATGCTTATACTACTGTTCCGCCCTGTTCTATTCATGGGCCAACATTTTGTATGAATTGATCAATGCAGTTGTGTGCAGTGGCGTGGTGGATGCAAAGTCAAACTTGGTCAGTGGCGAACTACAGTTTTCCCTCAAATTTAATATGTAATAATTTGTCAAATCTTCTCGGGGGTGACGAAAAGTTTCTGAAATGGGTTGCACATTTCTCAATATATATGTATATATATACATATATATGAGACAAAAATCGTCGCGAACATTCACGGGTACCAAACACAATTGCGCTAACATTCTTTATGCAAAATTTTGGTTTTAGTGACAGTACGGCGAAGCATACGATTCCTGGTTTCCTCTATTTATCTGCTTTTATTTGTCGTACTCGAAAGCCTATAAATATCCGTGGAAATATAACATTCAAGTTTTAGAAAGAAGCCGAAAACCTTTATGATCCCATCTCAATAACGGCATAAGTACCAGCGCTAAATAAGTATGTAGGTACTGTAAGCAAATGAACTTTGGCGACCATTTACTCTCGTAGCGCTCCAGCGCACACAACGCATAAGGGAGCATATTAACGTTGTTCAGAATCTATTGCCTTATTGGTATAGTTGAACTATGTCTAATTCTGCATCATATCACACCCTGTTTGTAAAGTTTGGAGCAATTTTGAAAACGTTATATAATTGCATAGGTTTTGTTAAAAACGAAGCTTATGAACAATTTTTGACAATAATGTTCCTTACAACTTATTGCTGAAATTGAAATTAATAAATTCAACATTTTATGCCCTAATTTTGCTTCTTCTTCTTCATTGCCGGCTCCGGCAAGATTTGTCGACGCTAATTTTCCGCCTTCGTTTGCATCCCAGACACTGCACAGGTGCAATTCCTGGTACCAAATCAATATAAAGTAAACCATACATCAACAACTGTGTTATGGATTTCCGTTTCTGGTAACAATCTGTAGCTGGATAACCAGCGTCGGATTAAAGGGAGGTTCGGGCCCCGGGCCTCCAACCAAAATGGGCGTCCCACCAACCGAAAACCGACGATATATTTCAATTAATAACAAGGCAACAAAAATTTTTTTCGCGGACCGCGAAGTTATACAAACTGTGAAACATTCCATTGGGAGCCCTCTCGGATCTGTTTGGGGCGGCCGACTACTCTTATTCTAACGCCGATCGTACCACTACGGGATTTTTGGGGAGTGCTGATTGCGTTCTTCGGCAGGGTTATAAAGGAAGGTGTACAAAATACTTTTTCAAATGTTGAGAAAGTTCTTCAGATTTATCTCGTTTTCTGGTTTCTACAAGATTGCGACTGGGCAGCGTTAAAGACTATACCACCTATCAATTGCGATCCCTGCGTAGTCAGATTCGTTGTATTCAGGACCGGAAATTCGCTTTCCTACCAAAAATGCCCTGGCATTCACAATCATTATCCGTCATCAGTGGAATATTTTAGACTGTTTTTGTTAAAGCAGACAGGCGACATCTAACCGGCTACTGTCCGGCCTGCCGGATCACGGCTGGACTACACTGCCAAAAGTTTCGGGACTAGGAGTAGTGTTGTGAAATTACCACTTTTTCTACTGGTCGGCCGGCGGGCCGAGATTTAAAAAATTATCAAACATTTTTATAATGACCCGGAGGGCAATAGTAAAAAATATAAACACGTGTTCCTACATTTTGCAAATTCGAAGCATATATTTTTACTAGAAAACAAAATGCACCAAAGTTTAAAAGGAATATGTAAAAAAGCAGTACGTTTGAATCGCATTGGCACCAGGGTACAACCGGAGGTCTGCCTCCGGCTCCGGCTCCGGCAGAAAACCGGCCTCCGGCTCCGGTAGAATTTTTGTCCGAGGTTCCGGCAATTTTGGTAGTACAATTTTGCATAATTTTGCAAAATTTATCTGTTTAGCTCGTTTTGTTTCACTTCTGTTACAATTTTCAGGAAAGAATTTCCGAAATTTCGCTGAAAATAAAGGTAACACCAAACAACGTAACAATATATTGGAGATATTGGCTAAAATTAACTAATTAACCATCATTTTTACTAAATAATTTCGCCTCACCTCCGGCTCCGCCTCCGGCAAGTTTCGTTTCCTCTGGCTCCGGTATTCTTCACCTAAGGTTACACCCTGCATGGTGGTTTGGGTTGGGTTTTACATGTATAGTTTGTTTTCAGTTTGAAATATATTTAAGAGTGGCACAGCTATATACCTACAGTGCATACCCTGGATTTAGTTCTGAGTGCTTGCAGCTGAAAATAGCGGGGGGTGGTCTTTCGAGGTTTCGATCGCATGTATCGACAGATTCTCAGTCCAGCGCGTTACAACTGACCCACTCCGCCTCACACTCATCCCTTTTCCTGTTTTTATACCTTTATATATATAAGATCCGCAGCATTATACACATGTATCGTGGTTCTTCCATGTTTTCACCGCTTCGGCATATGAAGACGCTACAACTGCAACAGCGTTTTGCCGACGTGCAGCATCAGCATTAGGTTTCAATTTGCCTCCATGCATCCGTACGTCACACTGACAAAGCTTTTAGTAACGGTAAAGGTCGGGAGTTATCAAAAACAGAATTTTCGACCGATCCGAAGTTGGGTGGGTCCTCATCGATATTGTAGTGCGATGACGCGTATTTTAACGTTCCTACGGTTCAAACATATCTGCAACACACGGTTTTGCTCGTTTACTGATGACTGATGAGCAAAACAAAGGCACAACAAATAAAATAAACTGAGACTCGTTAGTAATATTTCGTATTTTTTCGCGTTTTTGTGAATTTTGTTGCTAATAACTTCTCATCTAAGGCCTTTGCGACTGAAAAGCATATATTGGTGAAAAGCTCAATGTAAACAGATTAATCGTGGTAAATTTGGTGAAACGCGATCAAGCATAGCTTACGCAACTGATACCTAAACTCTTTGACGGACACAAAATCAGTGAAATACAACAAGTAATAAAAATTGAACATAAATATTACATACATCCAGAATCGTAATTTTTGGCCTCTGAACTACGCTGTTTACGATAAAACTGAATTTTCGACCGATCCGAAGGGGGGTGGGTCCTGATCGATACTGTAGTGCAACGACGCTTACATTTTAACATTCCTACGTTTCGTACACATCTTCAAAACACGGTTTTGCTCGTTTACTGATGACTGATGAGCAAAACAAAGGCACAACAAATAAAATAAACTGAGGCTCGTTAGTAAAATATTTCGTATTTTTGAGCGCTTTTGTGAATTTTGTCGCTAATAACTTCTCAGCGAAGCCCTTTGCGACTGAAAAGCATACATTGGCAAAAAGACCAATGTAAACAGATTAATCGCGGTAAATTTGGTGAAACGCGGTCAAGCATAGCTTACGCAACTGATACCTAAACTGGTGATTACGATACTAACCAAGTTATTTTGCTTCGGTTGCGCCAAACACTGCCAAAAGAATTACTGATAATTCGCTAAAAATAGCTGCATGCTACGACGATGTAGTCGTAGAATTTACTACTTAGCTAACCCAGAACTTGTGTAAACTAGCTGTATTGATAATGCAGACGAGGCAGAGATATGACAAGTGCGATATAATAGATGAAGAATTGGTAGAAGTTAAGGTGCGAAATGGAATTAGCACCTAAAAACTGGTTGGCAAGGGGAAAGGTACCCTTGAATATGTTAAAATAGACATACAAGATTACAGAAAACATGACATTTTAGAATTGGCACAAACAGATGAAAATGAGGTGAATTGGCAGAAAATGTGAAGCGCGTTGTCTTGAGAGTATATAATTTGGTCCAAAAAGAAAGAAGCACAACCTTGAAACATGATACAAAACATATGTAACAAAGCACCGGAATGATATGTTTGTAAGTGTAAGCATGTGAGACATGCTTGTCCTAGTGCATATGCAATAAATGCAATGCACGCTGTGTTGTATGCTTGCTGGCAGCACAATGTCGACACATATAGTCGACGATAGAAACAGTTGGAGAGGCGGGCTGCGTGGCGCAGTGGTAGAGTGCTCTCTTAAGGACCCATAGGCTGAGAGTTCGATCCCCGCTCGAGCCTGCTTTTCCAGCTGCATAGTAAAAGGTCTGAACTCCCGGTTCCTACCTAGACTGACATGGGGGCTACGCCGTGAGCGCAATGGTAAACTGCCGCGCTATGAACACGGTATCCAGTCGAAAATAGGATGGACGGTCAAGGGACGACCTTGTTGAAAATAAGGGCATGTAAGCATGTGAGACATGCTTGTCCGTTATGTGCACATGCAATATAGTGCAGTGCACTGTATGTATGCTAGCTGGCAGCATATGGTCGACAAATATAGTTGACGAAAAATGCAGTTGGACAGGCATGCTACGTGGCGCAGTGGTAGAGTGCTCGCTTAAGGATCCATAGGCTAAGAGTTCGATCCCCGCTCTAGCCCGCTTTTCCAGCTGCTTAGTTGAAAGGTCTGATGTCCCGATTCCTGCCTTGACTGACATGGGGGCTACGCCGTGAGCGCAATGGTAAACTGCCGCGCTATGAACACGGTATCCAGTCGAAAATAGGATGGACGGTCAAGGGACGACCTTGTTGAAAATAAGGGCATGTAAGCATGTGAGACATGCTTGTCCTAGTGCATATGCAATAAATGCAATGCACGCTGTGTTGTATGCTTGCTGGCAGCACAATGTCGACACATATAGTCGACGATAGAAACAGTGGGAGAGGCGGGCTACGTGGTGCAGTGGGGTAGAGTGCTCGCTTAAGGATCCATAGGCTGAGAGTTCGATCCCCGCTCTAGCCCGCTTTTCCAGCTGCATAGTAAAAGGTCTGAAGTCCCGGTTCCTACCTTGACTGACAGTAAGCATGTGAGACATGCTTGTCCTGGTGCATATGCACTAGATATACAATGCACATTGTGTAGTATGCTTGTCAACAGCATACGGTCGACATATAGTCGATGATAAAAGTAGTTGGACAGGCGGACTGCGTGGTACAGTGGTAGAGTATTCGCCTATGGATCATACCTTGACTGACAATGTTGAGATATAGTCGGAAATGGTATAAGTTTTAAACAGATTTTCCAGACTAAACGTTGTTCAAAGTTGAGATTTACTTACTGTTCAAGAACATTTACTTTGTAAGCATGTGAGACATGCTTGCTTGTTATGTGCACATGCAATATAGTGCAGTGCAGTGCGCCTTGTGTATGCTAGCCGGCAGCATACGGTCGACATATAGTCGACGATAAAAGCAGGTGGACAGGCGGGCTGCGTGGCACAGTGGTAGAGTATTCGCCTAAAACCGCGTGTGCGTTTTTGAGTGATCGCGGTCCAAACGCGGTCGCAGCTGCGACTTTAACCGCAGTTTCAGTTACGGCTTTAACTACGGTCGCAGTTGCGGTTTGAACGACGGTCACGCACAGAAATGATTGTAGTCGCGTTTATCTGCTATTACCAGGGTGCAACCAGAATTACAATTTACCTGAGCCGGAACCGGAACTTGAAAATGAAAAATATATGCCACCGAAAAATTGATTTAATTTTGTTTTTTATTATTATTGGTGAAATAAACCTAGTTGGAGATAGATAGGTAGTCACTTTATCTCTATATCTTAAAATTTCATAACCCACGGAAGCTAGATCTACTTCGATGGTTTTATTTTCGGCACTTGTCAAGGTGTGCATACTATACTAATGAAATTATTTAATTTTTATCGTCATTTTTTAGTAAAATATTTTAATTTTTACCGAACAAATTTTAATACCGGAATTTTTAATTGTAAAAAAATTACTTCTAAACCCATTAAATAGGGTTGGGCCTGTAGGCAAAGGGGAAAGGGGGGCTCAACCCCCTTCTGAAAATATTTTGGCCACCCCCAGAAAATTTTCAACCTAGCTTGTAAGTCACTGAAATCCCTTGTATGCCACTCCTGAAAATTTTTTAGTGCAGACCTGATTAGAGCTAGTGTCATGGTTGTCCACTGCCTCCCTTGAGAATCGTAGCCAGCCCACTGTATTGCATTAGACAGCAGCATTACCTATTCGCAGGGCGACGAAGGTGAAAGCGAAATATTGCACTGATTAGGTCAAAGGTCATGTGCCCACCGCAGTGTTTCCGCTTTAAGGACTTTTCAATATCACACTGCCGTGCTGATTTTCAACTACCGTGAGAGAAATTGAAACTGAAATTTGGATGCCTATTTCCCACTGCAGTTTTGGTGACTTCAATTTCAAGTTTCGACAACAATTTTGCCTTATCAATTTTCTATTCTTGTTTTGAAAATGTCTCAGTTTTCTGTTGCCGTCCTATTTAAAATCCCTACTAGGAAATTGACTCCCAAAATACGTATCATTTCAATTTATTAGTACGATTTTTAAACTGTCTCAATTTCTCACGGACCAATTTTTTCAAATTCTATTTTCTTCTCGAAGCGTTTTTCAGAACCATACTTGGAAATGGTTGCGTCAGTTTTCCACACGGAGGACACGCGGTAAAATGGATGACGCATAACCTAAGTTGGAGATAGGTATTGACTTTATCTGCTGTTTTTAGATTTGCATAATCCATGGAAGCGAAATCTACCGTCTATGTTTTATTTTCGGCTATTGTCAAGGTTTACATACTACACTAATGAAGTCTATTTATTTTTTATCTTTATTTTTTAGTAACTTATCCTAATTTCCACCGACCACATTTTAATATATACCGTAATTTTCAATTCCTTTAAAAATTTACAGGAACCAGAACCGGATGGTGAAAAAATGCCAGAATCGGAACAAGAATTCCGGTTGCATACTGGTTGTTTAGTTTTACCCTATAGTACGTATCCAGTGTACATGGGCGTGCACTGCAAAAAAATGGCGAGTCAAATGCTGACACTTGTCAATGTGTAGAGTCAATGTTTATGAGCCAAAACCTAAATTATTTTTCTATGGATTATTGCCAAGGAAAAGTTTTATAATAAAGTCCGATTCCGGTTTCTGTGACTTTTTATTATAATGCTTATTGTAATAAACATCGGACAAATTCATTTCGCACATTTACTTGTTAAATGTTTCTTAGCCATGCATAGAGTAAAGGAGCTTGCGTAACCACGATTGTAACCCCGCTTGCAAGCGCAATTTTAATCTCGTCTGTAACCGCGTTTTTAACCGCGTTTGTACCGCAATTTTAACCTCGTCTATAACCGCAATTTTAGCCGTGACTGCAACCGCAATTTTAGCCGCGTCTGTGACCGCAATTTCAACGGCGAAACTGCGTGCGCAACCGCGATCGTAACCGCGAGTGAGAATTGTTGCCAGCCAATACCAGACACCTTAAATCAATGTTATATGTACTTGTTAAAACAAATTATCCGTTAAGGTATAGTCATGAAATTTGTAGTTCCGATTCCGGTATAAATTTCCTGTTCCGATTTCGGTATATATAATGCTGTTCCGCTTGCCACTCTGCTACACAGCTAGTTAGCTAACTTATAAAGATCAATAAAGGATCCGATATGGCTATTGATAAAACAGCGTACAAATTTAGCGACAGAACCTCAGAAAGTATTAGTTTAGCTGGATATTCGAACAATAATTTCTCTAATGCGACGTGGACTTTATATTTGTAGCTAAATTTTGTATGCTTGAATTTTCATGCCGAAGCCAATGCCATTGTATAGTGCATATATACTGCATACTCAGCTTGAAGAGAGAATTTCAAAGAGCTTAACCTTAAAGTCTAGTCTGTTTTTCAAAGAGCAACTATTCAATTTGCTTCATTGCACATAGCATCACACAATTAATATTACAATATTGTTTAAAACAGCGAAAAATGCATATCTAAAAATCAAATGCAATAGGCATTCGTCTGATATATAACAGTCCCAATAGGAACAGGAACGAAAAAGGAATTTTTGCAGGAACCGGAACAGGAACCGGAATTTGAAATAATTTATTTTCATCGGCGAATAATTACTGTTGGACATTTTATAAAACTAGGAAAAACAGGCTTAAATGAATGTTAAGGTATTTCGTCATCCCGGCTTGCGAAACATCAGATTTTTAATTAAACAGTTAACAAAATGGAACTACGTGATTGCAAAAACACTCATTTCGAAATAACAAATTTTCAAAGACAATGTTTAGATTTAGAATATTTAAATAATTATGAAAAATTTCTTACGAACCCGTAAAAATTCCGGTTATTGTACCATTAAATGCGAGACCGGGAACAGGAACTGACTTTTAGCAGGAATTCCGGTGGAACCCTGAATATACGTACAGGAATACGGCGCTGTTCTTTTCATATTTGACAAAATTTCTGAATGATTATCGTTTATGATGGTTAGGATTTACATCTTCATATAATAGTGTAATGTAGTATCCTATCTGTTTATTAAGCATGGTGTACTAAAGTTGGAATCGGCATCGGCAGTAGTTCAAAATATCGGAAAAAATGTTGGTATCGGCACATCCTTACTTATATTCAAGATGCAGCAAAGTACAATAACCTTTTGTTTCATCAACATTTATTTCATGACCTCATTTAGATCTGCATTGGTTTTTTGTTTATTTTTAGTATATATGAGTATGTACGTATGTTTCAGAACAACCTGTTATGCAAATTTCGTTTAGGTAAAGCGTCTCCGTACTATCACTGAGAGGTATGCCTTTTGGAATATTTTCGAGAAAACACACACTGTCTGAAACGGTTGCTGATCACAAAAATCAAGTCATTGTAGTTAATAAACGCAGACTTGTCGTAGAACAGATACTTGGCCAAGGTATGTTGCGTATAATAGAGTTGTCCCGGGGCAATGATTTTAACGGTCCGGATATCCGGCTTGGGCTCCGACAAAAAATCAATATCCGCTGGCTTCTCCACAGCGGGGGGCCCCCAGCACTTTTCGAAATTTTCATTTTCCCCGGCGAAAATTTTGCAGCCCCAGGAAAGGCCCCCCGGCGAATTTTGGGCCGCCCCCCAGCAAAATGCCCCCCAGCAAATTTTTTTGCTGGGGGCCCCAGGACTTTTCTAGGTTAAAAATTTTCAATGTTAAAACGTAAAGACCTGGACTTCTTTTGAGGCGGACATTCGGCAAAATATGATTTTATATTCCGCTGAGTACTCACAATTTTTAATAGCGTTACAAATACCCGTAGTAACTAATACAATTCAATAATGAACTGAAAAAGCACAATTATAACCTTGCAGCAGCAAGTTCAACCCGCCTCAGCCTTATGATAAATTGAAGCTGTGACTAATATACAAAATATATGTTAATCACAGTTTCAATTATAGATTATCTATATTTTATATAATTGTGCTTCTTTCAAGTTCTGGTTAAGTTGTCAGTATATACGTAATATTAGTTAAAATTATTGTTGTTAACGCTGAGTTGGAAACACGGTCTAGAATGAAAAAAATGGTCCAAAAAGTCGGTTTGCAAAATTTTAAGCCTACCCCACAGGACCCCCCAGATCATCGGGGGCCCCCAGGAAAACTGCCCCCCAGCAAAATCAGCTGCCCTCCAGGAAACTCCTGGGGGCCCCCCAGGAAACGCCCCCGGCGGAAATTTTCAAGCTGTGGAGAAGCCAGATCCGGCTCCGGTATTTTAATTTGCCGGATATTTTTTAAAAACTTCAAAAAATTTATACCATCATTCGTAGTTATGCCAACTACCATTTTTTCTGTCATACATGTAACGCAAATGTTTGCCTGTGATCGTGCAGGTTCCCAATGTTTGTTAGGTTACAATAACTCTGTAAAACCACACAGAGTTGAAGAGTCTTATTCTAGGGGCGTAACAGAATATTCTCAGCACATTCCTATTCCTGAGGCTAAGCGTAAACTTCAGCGTAAAAATGGGTCTATAACTAAGGGGTGGGCGGAGGCCGGCCATGAAAAGTCTTGGTCCGGTCAACTTTTCGTCATCACCGAAAAAAGGTTGCGACCAAATATTTATTTACCGGAACCGGATACGGATATTCAATTTTTTGCCGGAACCGGAACCAGATACTGGATATTGTAATTGTTAAAATATTTATTTTTTGCTGTATTTATAGCAATTGCTGCTGATAAACTGAAAAAATATTTACCTACGTAATGCAAAAATGCGTTCAACTCTCGCTGGCTTACATAACTTTTAAAAGTAGCTAAATACATATCAAAACTTAAACTTTTTGACTTGTCCCTAATCGCAGCAAGATGTTCGTATATGTCGGCTTACAGTTGGAAAAACAGCTGTCTATATATTGTGTAGTGTGAACTGCAAACCGTGAAAAATAAAAAATGTGCAGTAAATTTTTGTGATTTTAATATTTTTGAAACGAGAACCGAGCGTGGTACGATTGTTTTTTGTACGATTCAGTTAAGAATCGTATCTAAATGCTGGCCCCGGTTAGGCTCTGGCAAATCGAGGTCGGATCCTTTGGCGCCGGGGTATATCTACTACGAGTATAATATTTTGCCCTAGGCCGAGGCAAGAAAAGTTAATCACTCGTTTCTTTGTGTGTAAACTGTTTAGGTGGATTTGCCATAGTATACCTCGTTCGGTGCCATTCAGATAAGTGCTACTATGCCTTGAAACGGTGCTTCGTCAATGATATATCCGAATTAGAAACTGTGAAAATGGAATTTCGCATTGTGGTAAGTGCAAACAGTGGATTATATCTTATAAAACTCGATATAACAACTTGACAACAATGCTTTTGCTTATAACTAGTACTGTTGGGACCAAATATCCGGATGGTTTTGTACGTATCAGTATATACCAGTCAGGGTGCAACCGGAATTACAATTTACCGGAACCGGAACCAGAATTTGAAAATTTTACCGCAACCGGAACCTGAAAGTGAAAAATGCATTTCACCAAAAATTTCATTTCAATCGTATTTTTTGTTCTATTATTTGTGAAACAACCTTAGTCGAACATAGGTATTTATTTTATTTGATGCATTTTAGATTTTCGTCGTCGACTGAAGTGAAATCCACCATCAATGCCGTATATTCGGAGTACAAGTGGCTTTCAAAAGAGATTCTTAAAAATTAGCAAAGTTAAGAAAACGGCCAAGTTATAACGCCGGAATTTTTAAATCCGGTAAAAAATTTACCGGAACCGGAACGGGAACCGGAGGGTGAAAAAATGCCGGAACCGGAATTCCGGTTGCACCCTGATACCAGTCGTAGTGGGACTACATGTATTGAGCGAAGCTCGAACACACTTAAGCAATTAAACTAATACGTATTCAAATTAGTTATGAGCTAACTATTCACTTATCGGTTTTGAATGTTTGAAACAATTTATTCTGATTCCTCGCACCAAAACCTTTTAGTAATTCTAATAAGTAGTGAAACATAGCAAAATGTTCTAATTCAGGCTTATCAATTATGCTATTATGCAAATTAGCCATAAGCTAACTATTCAGTTATCGGTTTTGAAGGTTTGTAGACAATTTATCTAGATTCCACGCACCCAAAAACCCTTTATTGCTAAAATTAGATTGCTTGTAACCGTAATAATTAGTGAAATGTTAGGTTAACACCCCAGGATGATAGGCTTTTAACAAAAAGTTATCGAAATCGGTTCACGGTTTCCTGAGATTCTTTTCGGACGGAAGGACGGACAGACGGGCATCCACCTTTCGACTCCCGAGCACAAAATATACCAGCCGTAGTTGAACTACATGTATTGAGCGAATCTCGGACATACTTGTGAAGTAATTTCAAAAGTCCTAATTCAGGCTTAACTAATTAGTTAATATGCAAATTAATTATTAGCTAACTATTCAGTTATCAGTCTTGGAGGTTTATAAACAATTTTTTCAGATTTCTCACACCAAAAAACCCCTTAGTACTGAATTTGATTGCTTGTAACCCTAATAATCAGTGAAATGATATAAAAACTAAAAAGTCGTAATTAGCTTAACTAATTAAGCTAATAGGCAAATTATTGACTATTAGCTAACCATTTGATTTTTTTGCCTTGAAGGTTTATAGACAATTTATTCCGAATGCTCGCGCCCAAAAACCCATCAGTAACGCTAACAATCTGAAATAATTTACGGAAGTCCTAATTTATGCTTATTAAGCTAATATGCAAATTAGGTATTACCTAGCTATTCAATTATCCGTTTTGGAGGTTTGTAAATAATTTCTTCAGATTTTTCGCACCCGAAAACCATTTAGTACTGAATTTGATTGCTTGTAACCCTAATAATCAGGGAACTAATTTAAAAAGTCCTAAATTTGGCTTAACTAATTAAACTAATATGCAAATTAGCTATTAGCTAAATATTCAGTTATGGGTTTTGGAGGTTTATAAATGTTCCCAGGAACCCTTTGGTGCTGAAATTAGATTACTTGTAATATTTAAAACGTATAGGTTTTCCTTGGTTAGGGAGAAAAAATTTGAAGCAACAAACAGGTAAAGTAAAAAATTTAAACGCCTAAGTTTTCCCAGCAGTTTTGTTTTCCAGTTTTAAAGCTAGCTTCTAGTTCGAAAATTTGTTGTCATTTTTTGTGATATGGTCCTCAGGGGGGGCTGCCGCCCCCATGCACCCCCTGCGATTTGAATGGATAGTAAGCAGCATGGGGCTGCCGGTCCGAAGCACCCTGCAATAATCATTTTATTATTGAAACCGCTAAAATGATTGAAATAGTTTCAAACAGTTAATGTCATCTTGCTTAGTATTGTTTCGAATGGTCGGACGGGGGGCACAGATCGACCGGGTATCCGGTTCCGATTTGATATCCTACAAAATCCGATATCCGGTTCCGGTATCCGGTATAAACCTACCGTATACCGAATATTTGTGGTTGTGGTTCCAAATATTATAAAACATTTTTGCATGTCAAAATACTAGATATTTTGAAGCGACCCTATATCCGGTTAACATTCGTCTCCGGTTCCGGTACAAAATTCACTATCCGGCTCCGGTTCTGGTATCCGTTAAAATTAATATCCGACGATCCCTGGCGGGGAGTCCCACGATTTTGTCTTAATAAACGTGAAAGATTGTGGCGGGGGGAGTTTTTCATTGTGGGGGAAGGGATTGGCTGTAGTCCCCCATCCAAACAAAGTCTACCTTCAGACTTTCATTACCTAACCAGAGAAAACGTATACGTTTAAATTTTACACTGTTCTAGTTTTCCAAACAAAACCTATGCTTCAGATTTCGCCTACCAACCCAGGGATGATCTTAGCGTTTAAATTTTTCACTTCCCGTTTTCGAAACATACTTTACACTACAGATTATCCCTACCGAGCCAGGGAATATCCAGGCTTATGAATTTTCCAGTTTTCCCAGGCAAACTTTATGCTTGTGATTTTTCCTACAAAACCAGTGGAGTTCCTAGCCATCATACAGGAGTGGCTGCCCTGTACTCCTGGTCATAGGTTTTCCATCCTGAAAAACTGGAAGTCCCTGTTCTATACATGGGCCAAAACATTTAAGGCATCTTGTAAAAAATTATGGATCATCCGCATTTATAACGCGTACGCTATGTTAAAAAATTCTCCAGTCTATTCGGTTTGTTTGGGATCAAAAACAACACTGTGGCTTTGAATTACGGTTAGGTTGGGTCTCGGTCTAGCTTTTTTGACCGAGACCGCCCATCTCTCACCACCGGTGTTGGTATCGCCAACCTGTCATTTAACTTCTGTGAGTGAATTTTTCCGACAAACGTAACGTTGGGAGCGTCTTGACTGCCGATTAATTTTGCATGATTCGGTAATATCGGCAGTTTTGGCAGTACTTGGGCCAAAATGCCAAATAAATGTTGCAAGTGAACGTAACGCTGCAAAAATAGAATAGTGGAATAGGGTTGTTGCTGAACTGTTAAAATCCATCGGTGTGAGGTGTTAAGCCTTGTCACGTAAACACTTTGGATACCTTAAGCCACGGAAGCAAGAATTGCTAGCTACGTTTTGATATTTGAACGACATCTAGTATTTAGATTTGAATTAACTATAGATTATCCGGCTCCGTCTTGTTTTGGCATCCGGCCGCACCCTGTTATATAGGTAGCACAGTTTACGCAGTTGTGTTATTATTGCTATCACGTTTGTAACGTTTTAGCAAAACCTTAACCATCCGAATATTGTCAAATACATAGATTCAAGTATTGGTTCGATCGAGGACGGCGTATACGAATGTTTGTTGCTTACAAAATATTATAAAAGTACGATATAGGTATCTAGATATTAGAGATGTCCTAGGGCCAGGATTTTACCCGGAACCGGGGCCCGCAATATACACTAAACTTCAAATTTTGTGTGTATCCCGTCACATGACATTTTGCATATGGTAATGTAATAAGCTTACTGTGCTGCGTTCGGATTCTGGTTAAATCTTGCCACAGGACATTTTACCTAGACAAGTGTTGAAAGTTACTGCAGTGCTGTTGTAGTGTTTACTAAACAAGTGTGCACAGCAGTAATGTTTTGGTATGTGAACGTACGTCGGCGGTGCGTTCATATTGGTTGGCGGTCGTTTTTTTATTCTATTTATTCTGTGGACCTTAGTCACGCACTGTGCGAGCGAAGCGAGAGCGTTTGCAGTAAGTACGGGTGCGGAAGTAGGGTACAAACACAGCTGCTATTTCGGTTAAAATTAGATTCACAATAAGTTCTGATTTCGATGAGAAATTTAAAATATTGTAACACGCCAACTTTTCAATTCCCATTCAAATTATCACCTTGCTGTTCCCATTTCGCTTCCTATATGATCTGGTTCCGTTTTATACTCAATTTTGACCTTTTTCTGGTTTCGTCCATGGTGCCGTATGTCACTGGCCTCAGGACATATCTAATATATATATTTATATATTTTATTTTAAACGTAAAGTGTCAACCAAAGAAAGATAATAAAATGTAGTATGAGAGTAATTCTTGTTTAAAAATCTATAAAATTGGAATTGTTTTATTTTTAAGTTTGGGGTTGCCATATGTATTGTTTCTAAAATCTGCAGAGCGAAATTGGCATCATGACTTGTACTTTGCCTGTTCAAGCTGGTTAAAATTCACTCATCACTGCTGCATCGATGATTGCAGGGTTCCAACAGGAACTAAATTTTGCCGGAGCAGGAACAAGAACAGGAATTGAATTTCTTTGCAAGAACCGGAACATGAACAGGAACCGGTTTGTGAAATAAGTTTTCATCACCGAATTACTGTTCAACTTATAGAAAACTTGTCAAACTGGCTTAAGCGAATTTTCAGCTATAAATTGAACTAATTGCAAAAACACTAATTTCGACATAGCATAAATGATTATGAGTAATTTGCCACAAACCCGTAAAAATTCGGTTCCTGCATCTTTCAATGCAGAAACAGAAAACGGGAATTGAATTTTTGCAGGAATTCCGACCGAAACATAAATTTCGACCGGAACAGAAATTCCGTTTTAAGCCTAATAATTAGTCAAATCTATGTGATCCACAAATTGCAGACTTAAATTTTAGGCTAGAATCAGTGATATCTTAAGTGTGATCTGATATCCGCATGTGCACACAAATCCCTTTGTGTTGTTTTACTCGAAAGAAAGAGTGAACTTTCTATGATTACGAATTTTAAATCTACTGCTATCGTAATAGCTATGAAACATATTGTCAGATTTTTTTTTAAATTGGTAGAATCAGCCGAAAAGGGGGATTTTGAAAATTACCATTCGTACTCCGTTTTCAACCGACTTGCTCGTTTCTGTTGCCGTTTCGTTAGATGACTGTGTTGAGGTGACGTTTTTGTTTTCTTGCTCCGAGGTTTCTATGCTTCGATCTGATTGTTTAGACAAATTAGCCAATGAACAAGTAAAATTAAAGGTGTTGTTGCAATAATTTTGACTTGTATTCATCCAATTTGAATCGTCAGACATAGATAAGTTGCCGAGTTTTTTTGGCATGAACGAGTCGAATGTTTTTTCAATTGAAACATGAAAATTATTTGTTCTGAATACATTTTTCAAAAACTGAATTTTGGATTCAATTAATTTTTGAGTTGAGGGAATCTCAAAGCATTTGTAAAAACATATACAGCCTATAAGATTTATTTTATATTTGGAAGGCAAGAAAGATTTGAAATTTAAAATTTGGTTTGAATGTTTTTCTGTAGATACCAGTGGAAACAATACATGATTCCGGTTCTTTAGTAATTTTGATGTTCAAAATGGTAAAGTATTATTTTCTTAAGTTTTTTCTCATGATGTTTAGAATTAAGATTTGCTAGAAATTTCTTAGATTGGCAAACATCACAGAAAACGGCAAAAGTGTCATCTACGTACCGGCGGTAGAAACGAGGTTTAAATTCAGCCGGGATAGGAGCCAAGGGAAAAATAAAGTAAAGAAGTCAATTTTGACGGCGATTTGTTAGTTTAATTGTATGAAGCGGCAATTTAAAGCAGATAAAAAATTCAAAAGTTTTGTTAAAAAAGCTTATTCCTATTTTCGGGAACGGTTAGAAATGGGCCGAGACCAAGAGTCTCGGTCTTTACATCAATTCTATCTACAACTACAGAAACGTGTTTGTGAGCACACGCCGATATCAGATCGCTTTTTAGAAACCACGGATTCTAGCCTAAATTTTAAGTCTGCAATTTCTGATGACATAAATTGACTAATCATCGTTGCAATAGTGATACCAGCTTGAACAGGCAAAGTACTGGTCATGTTGCCAATTTGTCCCTGCAAATTTTAGAAGCTGTGGTTGCGAGCGATCGCAATCGCGTATGCGAGTGATCGCGAATCGAACCGCGTTTGGGTAGTGATCAGGGATGAAAGTCTCAGTCTCGGTATTTGGCAGATCTCGGTTTCGCTTTTTTGAGTATCGATGGATTGGAACCGACACCAGAAGTCGAGGTTTCAGCAAATACATCGATGTATTGTTGAAGTAAGGGATGGCTGATGCAAAATTTTTCTGTGAAATTATGAAATTTCATAGTTATGCAGTAATTACCAACAGATATTCTGAAAAAAAAACGCAAAAATGTACGAAAAACACAAAAAACTATGAAAAACACAAAAAACTACGATAAAAGCATTAGAAATAGTTTATTTTGATGGCGATTCCAATTTTAATACCTGATGTTTAAAGAACAGATAGGATAAGGATGCAAGCAGTTGTAACCCCCATGCACAGAAACTGATGTCCGTATTCGGTTCCGGTATCCGGCATAAATCTACCGGATTACCGGATATTTACGGTTGTGGTGCCGAATATCGTAAAACTGATTTTTACAATTGATCGTGTTTAATATCTTTTTGGGATTTTAATGTCTGATCAAGGCACCCGATAAACGGAAATTATTTAAAGTTATAACCGGTTCCTGACACAAGCAATTATTCAGCAAACTTACTCGAAATCAAACCAAAAATCGTGGAATCAAAGCGCGCCTGCTCTTTTCATCATAAGTGCTATTGAAAATTTTTTTCGTCCACGTGAAATAATTGCGCACTAGGCGCTACTCAAAATTTTTTCCGTCCGCATGTAATAATTGTGCACCAAGCGCTATTCAACAATTTTTCTGTCCGCATGCTATAATCTTGTTCTGTTCAGTACGTCACCGGGTTGCTGCTGAGTCACAAAAGTTACAGCGACAAGTTGTAGCTTTAACTTTTCGCTGAAAAAACTTGCACATGGAAGTTGTAGCTGCATATAGCAACAGACGTTGCCGAACCACGTCAAAAACTTTAAAAACTATAGCGCCAAGCCATCCTAGCTATAACACAAAATGAAAGTGCCACTTAATCGCCAGTATTGCGGTTGGTGCAGCAACCTTTAAAAATTCTACAAAAACATGTTTTAAATAGTTTGAATGACACGTGTGGAATTTGCAGACCAAAGAGAAGTTGCGCAAATAATCTTAAATATTAATTTTACATTTAAACTGATACTTTTATATTTTGCCGCAGAACCGAACAAAATCTTGTTCCAGCGTCTTTAAAATAATGTCGGAACTCAAACTGAAACGGCGTTATAATGTTCTTCACATGAAATGTAACACTGAATTGTTGGGTATTATCACACATTAATCCCAGTGTTTTATTTGAACTAACTTGGTGTTTTTATTTTTATGGTCCTTATAGAGAATGTTCTACAGTCAATGAAGGACAGACTTTTGGCTAAACGTTACTTTACTGAAGAAGAGGTTCTAACTATTTTCTGTGACATTCTTGATGCACTAGCAATGTTGCATCATGCTCAAACACCTGTGATACATAGAGATTTAAAGGTATGTTGTCTGGGTTTATTTTATATCTGAACACTGCGTTTTAGAGCAAGGAATTGGTACACGGATTCTGTGTGGTTTGAAATTACCGTAACCGTAACCCAAATACATGTTTGCGTTCCTGTTATACAAAAATATCCCGGTATATAAATTATGGCTGTAATTTATCATTTTTAGCACTGGTGTCTCAATTTTATTTTAATGTGGCGTTCACAATAATTTTGTCAACGGTGCCACAACATCTCTTCTAGACCAGTGCTATCACGAGGTCATTGTCAAAACGAGCTCGTGATAGCCCTGGTCTGTAAGAGATTTCCCTTATAGCCCACGGCTATCAGGTTTCACCGACTTCCTCGAAACTAGTGATACTTTAAAGTAGATTTCGCTTACGTGGATTATGAAAATCTAAAATGCAGCAGATAAAGTGAATATCTCCAACAATAGGGTTATTTCACCAATAATTTTGCAAAAATGGAAATTAATATGAATTTTTCGGTGGCATGTATTTTTCATTTTTCGGTTCCGTTTCCGGTAATTTTTTCTAATTCTGGTTCCGGTAAATTGTAATTCCGGCCGCACCCTGATTTATAAGTTCAAAAGTCTACGCGTGGTTATGTTTCATAACACACATTATAATATTGAGTTATAAATTTTATGATAGCAAAGAACTATCGTTATTTTTGGATACCCAACTGACGCGCATAGCCAGATATCCGGTCACACCCTGGACGAAACATATTATTTTGCTCAGGCCTTGCACCCTCAGTATTCAGCTCGTGGCTACGCCCCATGCGCCACGATTATAATTTTGTAGCTCTGAGACACCGTAAATCTGACCTGCTAGTAGAAGTTACGTACGATTAAAGTCAAAATATACATTCGAAAACGGTTTTGTCATTCACAAATTTTAGGACCAAGTTCAGGTTTATCTTATGTAAAATTTCGGGGGTGGGTCCGCATATTGACTTTGTAAAATTCCAGGTCCGGGGTTCGACTTTGAAAATTCCGAGTCTGGGCGGTCGCATTGTGAAATTTCCGGCCCCGATATTTTTTATGTAACTCTACTAGAATTCTGGAATATTGAAATGTACTCGTCTTGTGTGCAGATACGTACACCCGACAGAGTGTTTGGCAAAATATTGAACCATAGATGTGTTGCGTGTGGGCATTGTTGTTTCGCAAAGGCGTTGATATTGAATACGCGATATACATATGGAGAAAGCAGGAATCCAGCAGGAACTACATTTTTACTGGAAGCGGGAAGAGGGCCGGGGATTCGTTTTTACGCCGGAACAGAAACAGGAACTGGAACAGAAATTGTAGAGGTCTAATTGAATGTAACGCAAAATGCAATATTTCACTTAATCTTTTTTGGGGTCTGGATAGTAGTGAAATATTTCACGTTAGCTTTTTATTTTCTACGGTGATACTCCTAATTTGCCAAAAATCGTAACAATTCCAGTACCTGTGTCTTTGACTTCCGTAACAGGAGCAGGAATTGGAATGTTGCAGGAAATGCGGCCGGAGTAAGAATTCCGCCTGAACCCTGAAATACAGTTTATTGTTTAGGTGGAAAATGTTTTAATTGATAACGATGGTTCATTCGTTTTGTGCGATTTTGGGAGCGCCACCAGTGAAGTGCTTTGTTCAGAGACACATTCAATTCCGTTGATTGAAGATGAACTTAAAAAGTATTTCCTTACGAGTTGGCAGTTTGCCATTACATGGGTGAATGATAATGATGACCATACTGAGTTATTTGGAAGTTAATATAAATCTTTGAGTTATTTGGAAGTTAATGCAAATCTTAAGGTTCCGAAACTAATGTGACTTGTTCGTTATTACATATTTGCTTTCGCGTTAACTACCTCTTGATATTATGTGTTTATGGTTTAAAATTTTTTAGGTATACAACGTTGGCATACAGCGCACCTGAAATGGTTGACTTATACAGTGGAGTGCCAATCACAACAAAATCTGATATTTGGGTATGTATTAAATACAGCCATCAAATTGTACTTTTTCGCAAGTATTCCAAGCTCGACCGCCACTGCAAATATCTATATTATGCAGTAATGGGCTTATTAATGCAAATTAAGTTGGATTAAGGTTAGTTAGCTCATTGGGAGTTTGTTAGATGATAGTAGCTATACGTTTGCTCGAAAACCATAGTGTACAAAGTTGCGCTGCTATAGATAGCCAGCCTTTGTTGTCGGAATAATCTGTACCGCTAATATCTAGTGTACATAGTTGCGCTGCTAATAGATAGTCAGCATTTGTTGCTGGAATAAGCTGTACAGCTAATGTCTAGCCCGTCCAGTTGCTGGAATTGGTGGTTAGTGTGATACCTGGTTAATCCTGTCATTAAGCAAAGAGTTATAAATTCTAAACTCTCAGTATTTCTTAAGCTAATCAGCGTGGTGTGTTTCGAATACAGTAGTCAAGTTTTGCGTCAGTATCAGTACATAAACTTGTGGTTAATCTTAGTCAGAACCTATTTTTACGAATGTAGCTGGAATTACAGTTTTCGTTGCAGGCGTTGGGTGTCTTATTATATCGTCTGTGTTATTTCAAACTGCCTTTCGGTGAAGAGAATCGACTTGCAATATTGAATTGCTCGTATAGCATTCCCGATCAGCCTACCTACAGCGTTGAGCTACAGACGCTGATTGGTATGCAAATTTGATCAATAGGCTGATGGACTAATCGTAACAGTAGTGATGTTAATTTTATTGTGTAATGTGTCGCGATATGGGGGCTATTTTTGCCATATAGATTAATTTCGCCAGTGAGCAAAATGCAATTAATTTTATGTTTTATTTGACAAAACTAACGGTCAAAATCAGGGTGCAACCGGAATTCCGGTTTCGCTTCTGGCATTTTTTTACCTTCCGGTTCCGGTTAATGTTCCAGTGAATGTTTACAGGAATTAAAAATTTTGATATTAAAATTTGGTCGGCGAAAATTAAGATATTTTACAAAAAAATGACGATAAAAATTAAATAGATTTTATTAGTATAGTATGCACGCTTTGACAATCGCCGAAAATAAACCATCGAAGGTAAAATTCGCTTCCTTAGATTATGGAAATCTAAAATACATCAAATAATGCGAATACCTATCTCCAACTAAAGATATTCCACCAATAATATTGCAAAAAGGAAAATTAAAATCAAGTTTTCGGTGGCATGTATTTTTCATTTTCCGGTTTCGTTTCCGATAATTTTTTCAAATTCTGGTTCCAGTAAATTGTAATTCTGGTGGCACCCTGGTCAAAATGTAACGCTACAAAAACAGTTTTAATAATGGTGTTGTAAATAAACTAAACAGCCGTATCACCTTGCCTTTCCCGTATATCAAGATTTCCGCATGATTTTAATAAATTTTGAATGCATCTATTTGCTGAACTAAGCTGCAATACTTAGCCTACCAGAATCCAAACAACAAAGTTTTAAAAATGTTCAATTTTTGTCATGGTTTTGTTGCTGTCGGTTTTACCGTTAAACGACACAGCAAAAATAACAGATTTAGCATTATTACACGGGGTTAGTTCGCCACTAGGTTTTTCTGTAAAAAGAATCAACAGCCATTAGCCTGCGTTCTGGCTTCTGCAAATGTTTCCAGGATTTGTGTTATCTATGCAAAGCTCAAAAACTGTCAAAATAGCCCGATGTCACTGCAAGTATTTAGTTGTTTGCTGGTGAAAAAACATGTCTAAGAAACATGGTGCCAAGTTTAGTTCTGACTAAACCTTTCGCCTTACAGATTACATGTTGGAACCAAACGCCGAGCTTAGACCAGATATTTATCAAGTATCAGTCGTAGCACATACGCTTGCCGGTCGTTCCGTTAAGATTCAGAATTTAAATGTAAGTGAATTAAGTAAGCATTATCATTGAACAGTTTAATACGTAAATTACCGATGAGTCTTCTTGCGTTGAAATCGAAACTGCATTGTCATTTTATACACCGCTGCATCATTTCGCCACATCAACACCTTGTGTTGACTTGAAATGTTTTGTTTGTATAATATTACTAAAATTGAGCAATATTTTTAGGATAAAATTGTATATCGCTGCCTGTAACAATAACTTATTGATATTCATTGTAAGAGAAATTACCGCATGATCCTAATGGAAAACATTTTACACTTGCGTTTACTTTCAGAATTCTATTGAATTGTCGATTACCGAACTTGTGAGGCGTTTCAAACATCGAAGGAAAGAAAAGTCAAACTTCTTACACGGACATTCAGAGCTTGGTTTACCTTCGAGGTATTGTTTTAAATTGGTCTTGGATACTTGTCTGTTACTGCTGCCAATGTCGTTCAAGCTGTTATTAAGATGCTTTTTATTTTCTGAACTATTAGCCGTGGTAATAATTTCACTCTATGTATCTCCTGTAACGCTATCCACGTTAGAGCTACTGTGATTAATACGCAAAAGACCGGAATACTAGTGATCAAATAATTCGTGGCCAAAGTTTCTCAGGCGCGTTATTCATATGAGCTGTAAGGTTGTTTCTGTGTTGTAGTTTAACAAACGTTATTTAGCCTAAGGAACTTTTTTAACGCGTATCGCTAATATAAGGTACAGAAGAACCGACTGGTTTTGACATTGAAGAGTTCCTGTAACCACGTTCAGAACTTACATATCCGATTAATCTAAATTCAATCCAGCTAGTTGCTCACCGGGTTACATTTTAGGTTTGCAAGCTATACAAATTTAGTCATTATCTTAATAAATGCCAGTTATATCCTATTGTTTCCGTTGTGGATCGTAAAGTTGTCAGGCATGAGAAACCTGAACAGGGCAGTATCACTACTTTTTCAAATTAGATAACCACTAGTTCTTCAGAAGTGCTATTCAATGTACAGTCACGGACAGAATTAAGTGCAACCGCGGTCGCGACCCAAACGCGGCTCGAATCGCGATCGGTCGCAGACGCACTCGCGATCGCTCGCAACCGCAATTCACGTGGACACAAAAACCGCGACTGCGACCGCGGTTCAAACCGCGACTGCGAACGCAATTAAAATCGCGTCTACGATCGCGTCTCAAACCGCGACTGCGACCGGGGTTCAAACCGCGACTGCGGACGCAATTAAAATCGTGTCTATGATCGCGTCTCAAACCGCGTTTGAGACGCGATCGCTGAAACGCTCAGACGCGGCTGCAAAACCGCAACCGCTGTGGACGCAATCGCGGTTTCTGTGCAGTTAATTCTGTCCGTGACTCTACTAAGTGCAACGCGCCAATCCTATGTTCTTACACTCCAAAAATGGTCTAGCTTAAGGTTTTTTGGAACATGTAGTTTAAATATGGCATTTTCAATGCTATACTTGCAAATTAGTGGCATATTGTGAATGCAAAGTTTTGATAGGATGATATTACCTTGCAATTTTTGCGTTTCATAACATTTGCCAGCCCGCCCCTCCCGTCAAAAATTTTTGGATTCCCCTCTGTAGTCTTAGCATTCAATAGATGCAGCAGTTAATAACCCAGCTCCTTAATCTGTGAAAAGCAAAACCGCTCGAATTGGAAGCATACACAGGTGTGCAGTGCTTCGCTTCAACAAACAGTTTCACAATGACTGGTATAATCGATATATTTGTCGATACTTTTGGCCCGAAATCCGTGCAGATTGTTCAAAACTAAATCAGGGAACGGATCCCCGTTTATAACTAGCGTCTATCACTAAGTAGCGTGAAATCAAATAAAAATGCCGTTTGAAACGGAACATGGATAATACAAGGTGTTCTACCGCTCGGATACTGTATGTTTTAGCGCAACTTTTCTGAAAAAACAAACGGTCGGGCGGTGACTCTTGTTTTTATTCCGGCAGTCATCAATATGAAATGCGTATTATAAATGCATAAGAATGTTTTTGCTAAAAAATACCACAACTTCTGAAATAGACCTTATTTTTAAAAATAAATATTGCGGTCTTAGTAATCAAAGTCGTGTGATAGACATGCTAAATTAATGATGTTAGTTTATTGAATGCATTTATTGCAAAAACGCGTTTACATACAGTTAGCAAATAATAGTCGAATGAACCAAAACTTGGCATATTTGTTTTAAAGCACATTTTTGGGCAACTAATTTAGTAACCTCTGACCTCTACTCCTATACCTTAGCGCGTTGCTACTAATTACGCCGAGGATCTGAAGGCACTTCTTGTCATCTGTTGAAGTGCTACTTTTACCTTCGCGTGTTACCAGGGTGGCAAGCTGGCAACAAATGTTCGCATTCGCATTCGGCAGCAATTTGCGGATCTGGTTTGAAAAGCCGAATCCAAAAGCCGAATATAACACTGTTCGGCAAAATAATTTTTATTTTTAAACAACAGAAATTTTATTATGTTTAGCTTTAGAAATTCGCATCTAGCTAAGTTGTCTTTCTGTTATTGATATGTTTTAGTGGTTCTGATATCGGTTTGACGACACTAACATCTTTCGCCGAAACTACCGGAGACGGTAATTTAAAGCAGTACCCGCAACACCGAGCTTCAAAACCGGAAGCCTATTGTGCAGATGTCGCTGCATCCAATAATGAGTGTCTCCAGGAAAATAATTCTATCTTTGTTCATTGCCATCGCACGTCAAACACAGTTGTTGATATAAATAAAAATTATAATATAGCGGCTACTGCTAGCCGCACATGCGTTGATGCAAACATAGTCAACTCTGCAGCAAATGGAACAAAATCATTAGCTTCGATTACACCGCGAGAACGTCCGAAAGGCGTTTCACCCTCAACACTTCTTAATCATATGATGCCGTTAAGCCCTAGCACAGACTCGACACCCACTCCGTGGAAGCAAACAACACCAAAAAGTCAAACGTCATCACCATCAATGATGCCTCAAGTAAACTGTGCAATTACTACGACTCCTATCAGCAAACAACGTAAAAATCACCGATATGATGACACCGACACAAAATATATTGAACAAAAAGTGAACAGATTTATAGTATTTTTTCGTTTTGTATTGAGATCAATGTTTTTACCACCATAAATCGCCGGTCTTGGTGTCAACCATTCGTAGTGGGACTACATGTATTGAAGGGCGTGACCGGGATACGGGTATTGAATTTGTACTAGAACCGCAACCGGATACCGGATGTTGTATATGTTGAAATAATTTATTTTTCGCTGTATTTTTAGCGTGGTCCAGGTTTTCGTCTGATATAAAATTCATATTACTGCTGAAATACTGAAATAATATAAAATTGGTTTAACTCTCGCTCGCTATCGAAACTTTCACTTATTGACTTGCCCAGAAATGTAATCGCAGTCAGATATTAAAGACGTCTACTTGTAAAAAAACAGTTTTATGATTTTGGCAACACAACCGTAAATATCCGGTTAACCGAGATAGTAAACCGGAACCGGATATCCGGTAGCACCTCGATGTATTGAACGAAGCTCGAACACACTTTAGCAATTAAGCTAATATGCAAATTAGCTGTGAGCTAACTATCCAATAATTATCGGTATTGAAGGTTTGTAAACAGTTTATTCAGAACTTCTTACCCAAAAACCAATTAATGCTAAAATTAGATTGTTGGTAACCCTAATAATTCTTGAAGTATTGTAAAAATTCCTAATTTAGGCTTATTAATTTGCTAATATGCAAATTAGCTATTAACTATTCAATTATCGGTGTGAAGGTTTGTAGACAATATATTCAGATTCCTCGTACCCAAAACCTTTTACTGCTGAGATTAGATTGCTTGTAACCTATTTATTACTGAAATAATGTAAAAAGTCCTGAATTAGGGTTTATGTAAATTAGCCTGTAGCTATTAAACGGCATAAAATTTTAAAACCCCACTGCGAGGTTAACACCTTAGAATGATTAACTTTCAAGCAAAAAGTTTGTCAAAATCGGTTCAGCGGTTCCTAAGATTCTTTTCAGGCGGATGGACGTCCACCTTTCGACCACCGAGCACAAAATTATAAAACGCTTCGCTAAACTTCGACCTTCTTCGCTCAACAAGCGTGTTGGACTCACCGTAACATTAATTTTTTAATGTTGGCAAGCCTTACGCGAAGTCACAGCGAACATTGAATTGCATAGTGCATACAGTCATGGTAAATGTTTCTGGTTTAGGATGCAGAAGAAACAAGAGCACATATGGACGCGAATGTTGACGCGGAAAACGATAATTATACATTCCGATCTAAAGCACATGTTAATTATGCAACATGGAGCAATGATTCCAAGTCCCAACACAAACTGTCAGATCCAACAACGGTATCTGGTGCATCTTACGACAACCTTAATCAAGCAACAACAGTTTCCTCATCGTCGAACACCAGTGTTCTCTCTCAGTTGATTGTTGAACAAAAAAGCCAAAAACAAAAAAGTCAAACGTTGCCGCCTAATTTAAATTCCATTCGTCCACAGCAGTTGTTTAGACAAGGTTAATGAAATTCTGGTTATTGTTTTATGAGATGTTTACGATGAGCATTTTTGATATACTTTTTCTTATAAAGCTTAATTAGCATTTAAGTGACATATAGTATAAAATACCGATATTTGGTATCGGTATGCTCTCAAATCGTGACGGAAGATTTTAGACATAACGTGTGTGGTCTCTGGTAGTTCTTTTAGCAACCATGCGCTAATGTGTTTACAGAATCTAGGTTTGAGGTAGGAATCGAACATTGCACTGCTTTTTAAAATTACAAGTAGCATTTCGTGATTTTGTAATTATGTTCACAGACGAGCAGGCGTCCTTTTACAAGCGAAATTGGTTTGGTACGACTAACAACGAGTTACCTATTGAACAACCTAATCCGTTCGCTGCCGTTTCGTCATTTCTTCCAGATGATCCACCTTCAACGCAGTTAGTCAGGCTTATTCCGAAAGAAAGGTGTAAGTCAACAGCGAAACAGTTTTTGGTTTCGTGCAATGACTTGGATGAGATGTCTCGACCTCCCACGCAATCCTGTTCAAGTGATGAAAGTTTTAATCCTCGCGCCGAACCAGCACAGACAAATGCATATTCTGGGAAGCAGACAAACAAGCATAGCTCATTTTTTACAGAACATATAGCAAACTTCATGCCGGCAAAATCTTCAATAACACCAAATGCAACGGGTAGTTGGCCTTGTTCGTATCAAACTCATCGACGCAATGTTAGTGATACTACTGTGCTTGCCGCCGAATCATCGTCAGGAAACTTAGCTGGCTGTGGTGAAGCACGTTTAAAACATACCAGTGCATTCCGGTTAGTGTTCGTCAACTATTTTTTGTGCATCAAAGCGCTATGTAGATTAAGAGGCACAATTTTTCAGCGCTGAAAGTTCTTGGTGAATATATAGCTAGCAGGGTGCAACCGGAATTCCGGTTCCGGTTCCGGCATTTTTTCACCTTCCGGTTCCGGTAAATTTTTACCGGATTTAAAAATTCCGGTATTATAATTTGGCCGTTTTCTTAACTTTGCTAATTTTTTAAGAATCTCTTTTGAAAGCAACTTGTACTCCGAATATAAGCCATTGATGGTGGATTTCACTTCAGTCGATGATGAAAATCTAAAATACAACAAATAAAATAAATAACTATGTTCGACTAAGGTTATTTCACAAATAATAGAGCAAAAAAATAAGATTAAAATGAAATTTTTGGTGAAATGCATTTTTCACTTTCCGGTTCCGGTAAATTGTAATTCCGGTTGCACCCTGATAGCTAGAGAGAAGGGTGCAATCGGAATTCCGATTCCGATTAGAATTCCGATTGAAAACGAGTTCCTATTCCGATTGCACAATCAATCGAAATCGGAATTTCCGCATTTAATTTTAGACCTACTTGTGATATGTTGTATAAAAATTCTGCATCATTTATTAGTAAATTGTTTTCGGTGAGTTAACTTATCAATAATTGATTGTAGTTTAGCTTTACAGAGCCAAAACAGATTGCCAATTTGTTCATGCGACGTTTTTGACAATTGTTGTCAGCCAACCGACACCCGAAATCAATATTATACTTGTTAGTGCAAATTATTCGTAGTCACAAAATTTCTGGTTCCGTTCCGAGCGACGAATTTACTGTTTTGTGGGAAAAATTTAATTTGACTTTGACTGATAGATCATATATATTATTATGGAAAGACGATTTACACGATTGTCCACGTTATAACTAAACAACAATAAAATAAAAAAGTGTGTTTGACGCCCGCAAAAAGTTAAATTCTAAAATCTTAGCAATATTTAACGAGGGGGGAGGCAAGGGGGCCCCGAACTTGGCTTTTGCGTGCGCCACACACTTGTGGTGCAGTTTTCCAGCTGTAACGTTTCTTGTGTGTAAAATACGTGTATATGGTATGTTTTAAGAGCGGTCGTGTGTACCCGTATTAATTATATATAAATAAAACATGGCGAAAAACATGGCACCAAATCGGTCTTGGAACAGGTGATTATAGTATGCGGACCATTTAAACATACATAGTCCAGCGGAGCTGATCCCGAACGGCTTGCAAATTATTTATTTTTTATTTTCTTGAGTTGAGTGGTGTTAAAGTTTCTGCAATTTGAAATCTGGTTAACGAGTTATTTTCAAATACCTAATTTGGTGCGCTGGTAGTGAACATCGGTTGGTTACAAGTTTAGTTATTTGACAATAACTCGTTAGCCAGACGTTTGATTGTGGAAAATTTATAACTATTCGTCTCGGTTCCGCAAGCTGCGTCGAATAGTATATAAGTTATCTAATTTTTTGACAATGAAAATTTTGGTCTCAAGGAGGACTTTGTGAGCATAAAAAATCGAATTTTTCAAAAAGTCAATTGGGCGTAGATTGATCAGGGGAGGTCATCAGAAACTCATGAGTGGAGTCAGCGAATCTTGTCAGACCTGTTTTTATAAGTACCAATATATTCAATCCTAAGACAATCTTTGGATGCCCTCTGACATCGGGCATCTCAGTTGCTGAAATTTAGTAAGCAAAGCGAGATTGAACAATTTTTGCTCTTTTCGTGTATATAATGAGTCCTGGTGGACATAAAGGTGGATTACACACGGTCACTGTTTGTGTGTTGCATGTGAATTAGTTACATGTCATTGAGCGAATCTCGGATTTTCGCCACTCGTTATATATTTTGTGCTAGGGGATGGAAAGGTGGATGTCCGTCCGTCCGACCGAAAAGAATCTCAGGAACCGCTGAACCGATTTTGATAAACTTTTTTCTGTTTGAATGTTTTTTATCCTGGGGTGTTAACCTCGCATTGGGTTTTTAGAACTTCATGCCGTTTATTAGCTACATGCTTATTTGCAGTACCGAAGGGTTTTTGGTTACGAGAAGTGGGAATCAAACGTTTATAAACCTACAAAACCAATAATTGAATAGTTAGCTAATATGTAATTTGCATATTAGTTTGATTAAGCTTAAATTAGGACTTTTTAAATTACTTCACTGATTATTAGGGTTATTGAACGTTTTTTGGGTTTAAGCAATCGGAATAAATTGTCTATAAACCTTCAAGACCCATAATTAAACTATGTAATATCTAATTTGTAACACTGCAAGCTACGGTCGGCGCTCAAGGGAATGCCTTCCGAAATTCGCGGTTCCCGCGCCCAAAATGGAATACATACACAACTCTTCAATTATGCTTATATGCCAATTATCTTTTAGCTAAGTAATTAATTATCGGTTTTAGACGTTTGTAAACAATTTATTCAGATTCCTCGCACCCGAAAACCTTCAATTATTGAAATAATTTAAAAAGTCCTAATTTTGTTTTGTCAATTAAGCTAATATGCAAATTAGCTATTAGCTAACTATTCAATTCTGGGTTTTGGAGGTTTGTAAATAATTTAAACAAATTCCTCGTACTTGAAATACCTTTAGTGCTGAAATTATATACGCTTTTAATCTTGATAATTTGTGAAATATTGTAAAAAGTCCTAATTTTGGCTTATAACCTTTACTAATATGCAAATTATCAATTAGCTAACTACTCAATTATCGGTTTTGGAGGGGTGTAAACAGTCTATGCAGATTCCTCGCACCCAAAATTTCTTTAATGCTGAAATTAGATTGCTTGTAACTGTAATAATTAGTGAAATAATGTAGAAAGTACTAATTTAGGCTCAGTTATCAAAAAAAGTTTATCAAAATCAGTTCAGCCGTTCCTGAGATACTTTTCGGACGGACGGACGGACAGACAGACGGAGGACGGACATCCACCTTTCGACCCCAGAGTACAAAACATAAAACGCTTCGCGAAACTCCGAGCTTCGCTCAATCACGATTTATACACCTGCTCAAAATGTAAATAACAAAAACAAGATACAGAACACAAAATACAATAAACAGGACGCAATATAATTTTTTCTGTCAGTAGGAGATGCCTACAATTGAAATTTTTTACTATATATTAATTACTAACAAGTGGCTTAAAAGCTAAATTTCAAAAAGTAATCGTGACCCCCATGAGACCCCACGTAGATGACTGTCTCAGGAAAGAATCTGTAGTACGTATGACTAATTGTAAAATTTAAGTTACGATGTCCGTTTGAAAACATTGGTTATGGGTTCTGCGCGATTATCATTGCTACTCACTCTGAAGGCCCTAAGTGTGGTTCCATGAGGGGGGTTACAATGTTCCGCAATATATTTTTCATTTTTAAACAAAGTCAAATACATTACTTGTTATATAAATCAATATTGTTTACATCAGGTTAAAAATATCAGAAGTGAGTTCGGGCACGAAATAGTTACGTTTGCGAAAAACTAAGATTTGTTGGAATAATAAATGTTTTTAGATTTTACTAAGTTACTATTCTGAAACAAATTGTTGATGTATCGGAGATTTGCAAAGTGCAAAATTCGAATTCAACAAATTAGCAATGGGTTCGGATTCTGTTAAATTGTGGATTCGGTGCCAGTGACTACTAATATCCCTATTCTGGCATCACAGAAACTGAAATTTGCAGAAACTTTTCTAAAAAGCTTTCGGTCACTAGATTCCCCACCAGTACCACGGGAGATTTGGCTAGCCAAATGCTATTAGTAACCTGTAACGCTTTCATTTCCGAACAGTACCCGTTGTACCTACAATTTTGATAGTTTCAGGCCGTACATGACTGGTAGTGGTACAACTATGCCGCAATCATGCGAAGACATTCCGAGGATTGGTTCTTCGTCCACAGTGGTGCCGCCAGATCACAGCAAAGCTTCGTCTGCAATTGGTTTATTGTCTGATGCCGATCTTCGACGTGAATCATTTACGAAGGAACTGCATGAGACTACTGAGGTTTTGCATTCGAAAAGCTGGAACCCGTTTACCTCTTCTGGTTCTACTTCTAGTAGTAAAATTTCTAGCCCGTCAGACACTGCACATAGGAGCCAAACCCAAAACGGTAGTAAAAGTTTTAAAGCAAGTCGTAGCGCGTCGAAAGTTGGTCAGACTGGTAGAGTTTTGAATGCCACAGATGTTGATCTTGATGATGATCCGTTTTTCCGAGTATTTGACAGACTGCCACGCCGGCGTGGATCAGCAAGCAGTAAGTGGTATCTGGGTGCAACCGGAACTTTGATTCCGGCTAGAATTCATCTAGTTAACTTTGGTATCAACAATTGATTGTAGTTTAGCTTTATGCGTCATCCACATTAATTTGCGCCCGGCTTGTGGAAATCAAAGACGTCTTTTTCCAACTTGAGTTTGAAAAAAGGGTAGCAGTGGGAAATTGAATTTGAAAACTTTTCCAATTTCCCTTTGCCGTCGGTTTTATAAAATCGAGTAGTAAATTGATAATGATTTATCAACTTCAATTTACAACTTACGAAAAAGAAAACCGTAGATAAAGGAAATTGAAACATTTTGTAAATTCAATTTCCCACTGCCCTGTTAAATTTTGTTATCATATGGAAAATTGGCGACGTGACTAAATTTTAGCACGAAAAATGATATTTTCCCTTTTATCAAATAGATGAGTCGTTTACACAATTTCGCTTGTAATATTTACCCCCAAAACTATAAAATTTAAACGGAAATATAGGTCAAATACGTAACTGACCTTTCACGGAAATATAGGTTGAAACGCGTAAATGACCTTTCGTATTAAATGCGTGTTTGTTTAAGGAGTTTTGCATTCTTTCAGCAGGAATGGGTGACCTCGGTCAAAAAAGCCTAAGCAAAAATTGTAATAATATAAACCTCTACGGCCCTAAAAGTATATAACATGGGCCTGAGTTTCTGTAGAATTCGATATACGGCTAGGTTTCATACAGGTCTAGCTTTAATCCGTAATTCAATGCATCGCTAATTTACCTCTGGGACGTTTTTCCAAGAATGATGATAGCAAGTTTACTGAGAACAGCATGATATAGACAACAGATGAACACCGGATATCCGGTCCGGATAAGAAAAATGTCTGAGGACCCCTACCTTACAACTTGTCCCCACTCCCCACATAAATGTTTTGTGATAAAATATGGTCATTCATTACGTTACAATTTGTCCCCCTCATCATAATACTTTCGTTATAAAATAGGGTCCTACCTTATAATTTTCCTGCTAAGAAAATTTTTTGGAGAAAAAATGCGTTTCAAAATATTTACCATCCCGCCTATTTAGAATTTTCTGGATCCGTCGCTGAAAGCGCGACACCAGTATAAGTAACATGGGCTGTTATTATAGGTGCGTGAATTGGGATCCAACTAGCACAACATAATACTAGAGTTAGCATTATCTTAAGCATTGTATTATTGCATTTATTGTGTTCCACTCGAGTTTAAAGACTGTTTCAATTTCACATTGCGGTCGTTTTTATTTTCGCTATTGGGAAATTGAAATTCAAAATTGCTAGTCAAATTCCTTGTACGTTTTATAAAATGTTTCAATTTACCTATAGGTCAAATTTCGTGTTTTCAATTTCCCACTGCTACCCTTTTTCCAAACTCAAGTTGGAAAAAGGCGTTTTTGATTTCCACAAGCCGGGCGCAAATTAATGTGGATGACGCATTACAGAATCAAAAATCATCGCCAATTTGTTCATGTGACCTTTTTGAAAATTGTCTCAGTCATTTTCATGGTACCAGTTCGGAGTCTTGTCAGAACCTTAACCATCAGATTAATAGTGAAAGGGTGAAAGATTTCTGGGTTTTACAAAAAAACAGAAAACCAGTTATATGTCTTTGTAAATGAATATTTTTTAAAATGTTGGTTTTAAAGCACTTCATCAGTGGCGGATCCAGAAATTACAAACGAGCGCGAGCATACTGAATTTCTAAAAATTCGGCACCAAAGGTGTCGTTAAGCATTCGAAAAATAAACTTATATGTATGGCCGATAGCGGCCATCGTGTCGGCGCCCATTTTGAAGCATATTAAAATGAAAATGAGTACAATAACTAACTTAAAAATTTTTAACCAACATTTGGGCACGATTTGGGAAAATTTTAAGAGCGAAGGGCTCGAAAGTTTAAATTTAATTTCAGTATATATAAAAACGTCTTACATTTGTTTTGGAAGCGGAACCGTTTCATGGACGTTATGGCCAATGTTACTTTTAGGGCCGTAGACAGTAGATTAAACGTATTCCTAAGCCTAAGCGTTGCAAAAGTGGGTTTCTCAGCATAAGCCTAAGTCTAAGCTTAAGTCTAAACAAAAAATGTAACCTAGAATCTAAACCTACTCTTCTGTAGACCCAACAGAAACCTGGACTCCCCTAAAAGTAATATGGACCGATGTTATGCTCCTCTTGTCACTAGACGGCCTTTATTGTAAAATTAATTATATTTGCAAAAGTTTGTGAGCGTTACCGCCGATCACTACAAAACTAAACGAATTTGTATCAATCGCGCAAAATTGATAATTTGTAGCGTAGGAACGCTACCAGGGTGTAAACGGATAGTAAAAATAACGGAAACGGAATCGGAAAACGGATATTGACGTAAAAATTCAACGATGTTTTATTTTTCTGACGTACAAATGTTCACAGGGCTTTCTAAAATTTTGAAGAAAAATAGCGTTATGCGTTGAAATTTTTTTCGTAATTTTTATTTCATTTCGAACAATTGCAGATCTGTAATGAAAAATTGCCAGATATAAACGTAATTTAAAACTATTTTCGACGTAAAAATGACAGAATTTCAGTTGCTTCTACAACAGAAACGGAAATGGACACCGATTTTTGCCGGAAACAGAAACGGATATCCAGTTACACTATAAACGTTACCAATTTTTCGCCAAAAAATTTCTGAATTTTAGGCGACCCCACCTGGGGACACAACTGTGCTTCACAACGACGAAATATGTATTCTCAACAGTATTTTTAAGGTACTTCAAACGTGAAAAGTCGTGAAAGCCTCATTATGACGGTTAACGAGGATGATCCGTTCGGAGCAGCTCCTTTTGAACCAAGTAAGGAAAGAAAGAAAAAGGGCTAATTCATTATTACTTACTACTGTAGTAACCCGAAAAAGAGAGGGGACTGCTATTTATTAGGCCTCTCCACAGGGTATCCTCCTGTTATTCGGTTACGGATTATATTATTTATTTTTAAACCACCGTCCGCCGCCCTTTGTGACTGATATATTTCCGGTATTACAACTATCCGGCGAATTAAACGTTCATTTGACTTGAATTAAAAACTTGAGCGATAATGCAAGGTTATACTTGATATACTTTAGGGTTTCAGTATCTATCGGCTCACGGACACTTAGGGATGTGGACTCCTGTTGATTTGGATTCAAAATGGGGCCCCTATTATTACTCCCTCTGTTATTCGGGTCGCTTCGGCACTTAGATTATTAGATTATGAATGCCTGAAAATCGTTAATTTAATGCATGAGACCTTTTTTGTAGTCTATTGCCGCTTTTATGTATGCAACTAAAATACGCATAAAGGCACAAATATCTATTATGTTAATTCTTTCTCTGTTAAAATTTTATGCGAGAAATTCAGTGGGTATTGCAATTTTCGTAGTTTGGTTTGTCCCAAAAGAACATTAACAGGAAAATCATTAGTCAAGAATGTTCCGTGTATTCGGCGGAGTTCGATCTGAAGTCAAAATATCGGATTCCTAACCAGGAACCGCATAGTGAATTTTGCACCTGGACCGGAATATCAATAAAACAATTTTGGTCAGCCTAATGTTTACAGTTCATTCAATTTTTTAGAGCGTGCCAGCCTACATGAGTACATCAGAAATTAAAGTGAAATACTGAGGCTGCTAACCATTGATACACCACCTGATCTTGACTGTATACAAAAGTAATAGAAATCGACCCAAAAGCGTAGCTTCTGGATGTCGATTTCTTGGACTTTAATCTGGGTTGGCTTTCTACGGACCAGATTAAAAGACAAACGAAATAGACGCAATTATCCGCAACGATAATAGTGTTCATTACATGTGTTTTTGAAAGTTATAAACTGTGTTATAAACCTATGTTATATATATAAACCAGGTGCTTAATAAACCAACACTTGGTAGTGTTTTTGTCAGTAAACATTCTCTCTCTCATATCGGGGCTCGAGATATCTTCTAGACCAAGTGTGAATCTACGTTCGTTTGAACCTTGGTACAAAATTACGCCTTTTGTTGCTCGAAAGTTAAGCTAAGTATGTAAGTATTGGCCCATGGGCCAATGTTACCCTAAAGACCGCAGTAGTTACACACAACTAATATAATTGTTACAGTGAGGACAGGTGGGACTGTGGGACAGTTGGGCAGTTGGGACAACAAGACAGTTGGATCAACGGTTCAGTTGGACAGTAGGACAGTTGAGACAGCGGAACAGTTGGGACAGCGGAACATCTGAGATAGTTGAGACAGCGGGACATTTGGGGGGACAGCGGAACAGTTGGGACAGCAGGACAGTTGGGTCAGCGAAAAATTTGGTATAGTTGAGACAGCGGGACAGTTGGGACACCGGAACAGTTGGAACAGCGGCACAGTTTGGACAGCAGGACATTTGGGACAGAAAGACATTTTGGGCAGAAAGACATTTGGACAGAAAGACAGCTGGGCCCACAACAAGAAAAAGCTCCTCCACATAGAAAAATTTTCCTTAATTGGATTCTCAGGGGGTGTGGGCCGCCGCCCCCTGACCCCCGCAAGTTCAGGGGTTCCTAACCAACCCCCACACTAAGCAATTCATTATTCTAATACGTATCCTGCTCAGCTTTAGCGTTCCTTTTACTGGGGTAGGGGGTGCTGCAACGCCCCCGCCCCCCGAAAAAGTAAACCCTGTCCCTGCTACATCACTGGAGGTCAGGGGTGCAGCAGCATGGGCTCACATGATGATAGGCATAGTGCACATACTACAGTGCTATCATATTCCTAAAAATGTGCATGTGCCAGCTAAAGTGGCCAGAAACTTGCTGTGTTAAGTTGGGAAAAAATCTGCAAACAGGATTTATAGTTTTATTGATCTATAAAAATTATATTGATTAGAAGTTAGGTTCCGAACTAAATTCGGCATATATCTGCAATAAATGTTGCAAAAAATTTTAAATAGATATCCAATCACTTTAAGATTAAAGAAGTAATAGCAGCAGCAGCGTGCAAGCGGAGGTGAAAAATACCGGAGAGCCGGCGGTCAACGAAACTTGCTGGAGCCGGTGCCGCAGGTCAACGAAACGTGCCGGAGCCGGAGCCAGCGTCGAATCCGGAGGTGAGGCAAAATTACGTAGTAAAATGATGGTTAATTAGTTAGCCAATATCTGCAATTTGTTGTCAAGGTGTTTGGTTTTTACGCTAATTTTCCGCGCAATTTCGGAATTTCATTCCTGAAAATTGTCACGAAAGTAAAACGAAACGCGCTAAAACTGATAAATTTTCCAAAATTATGCCGAATTTACTATCGAAATTGCTGCAACCTCCGGCAAAAATTATACTAGCCCGAGGCTGATGTTCTGCCGGAGCCTTAGCCAGACCTCCTGTTGTACCTCAGTAGCAGGGTTGCAACTGGTTTCAGTGTGATTAGGAAACCATTTGTATAGCATACGTTTCAGCACTGTAGGCCTGCTGGGGCGAGAGGAGACACGTCAGCTCTGCTCACACTGCGTTCACCTCTGAAGAGCCACCATAGCTTTAGTATTATATAAAGTGCCGGTGAATTTAGTACCTGTAAGCATTTGTTTTCCTGGTCTTTTTAGAACATTAGAGAGACATGTATCAACCAAATTCCTCCTACTGGCGGACCCAATGTGGAAACAACGATTTCTAGCTCGCTTCGCTCGCGAGTGTTCCCACTATCATGCGGTCCCTCATTTTAAACTTTCCTGGATCCGCACTAACGCGGGGTTCACGTTATAACTGGGGCAGCCCGGAACACGTTTTGTCCCATGGTGATTCGACGTCAACATAAATTTTTATTACATAAATAGCGGGTAACACGTCAAAATGTGAACATCACATGATATTGGCTTACAAATCACTGAGATGTCGAGCGATCATTGTATAAGTACAAATAGACATGTGTCATATGATACCACGGGACATTTATGCGAATATATATCACATGATATTCCAAAATTCCATTAAATATATAATACTACGCAGGACAACGTAAAAAGTTAGATTCCTGTTGCATAAAATAATTTCGAACACTGAATTAACTTCTACGTTTGTGTTTGTGGCAAAAATTTTCTCAAAATATATTTATAAGTGCAAATAATTCAAATTTCAAACTTTAGTATCATATGACTTGCTACAGGGCAAGCAAGCTAGTTTACCACAACTTTGCAGACGTTTTCAAACATATATGATACTGACATACAAGATTTGGAATATCATATGATGCTGCAGTACAAACAGTATATGCCACGGCAAGTTAGCAGCAGACAATTCAAATGTGTTGAATTTTGTAGCGGATCCACTAGCTTACAGAATGTCACAAGCTATTGTATAGGGACAAAACGCGTTCCCCGCTGCCACAGTTATAACCTGAACCCCGCATAATTTCTCACCAGTAAATCAGCTTTCGCGATGACAGAGCAAGTGAAAACCAACTTCTCACGGTTTCTGCGATGCTTTGGCGCTGTTTTGTGAGTATTACTGATATTTTTAATAAAAACTTTTCTGTTTCCGTTTTTGTCATCCCCTCGGAAAAAACGAAAAAAGGAAAAAACGTTTTTCCGTTGCCTTTTTTCAAGTGCCAACCCTGAGTACACCACATACTATAAGATTCTATAAGTAATGTATTTTTATATATTATATATTATTCATTATATATATTTGGCTGTGCGTATGTGAGCAAGAGTGTATATCTTTGCACTCCTGGTATATTGCTGTCCCGAGACCAAGGATTGGCGGTCTTAGTCAAAGTCCGAGATCGAGACCGAGACTGAGACCCAACCAACCGAGATCAAGAGTGAGACCCAACCCGGCCAATTTTTGATTGTTACCGAAAATAAAAATAAATTTTTTTAACAAAACTTTTGAATATTTTTTCGTGCTTTGAATTGCCGACTGTTTAAAAGGTGTTTTATTTTTTACAATTAGCTAGACCTTTTTATAATATAATGTCAGAAGTTAAGTTCCCGAAAAATCAAATTTTTCTTACCAAAACTAAAAGTGTATTTCCTGAAAAATTCAATTCGGACCCCTGTTTTTACAAAATCCTATTTCTGATTCTTCCACCTTCAAACTGCCTTCACTTGAGGGTAATTTGCATATTAATATGTACGAGGAATTTACGCAATAATGTACAAACTACGATTTGTAATTTACATTTACACACGGGAATTCGGTGTGTTCTAGTCGACTTTATGCCTATAATCTTGATTTTGGATAACTAGCCATTGCTTAATGATTTGTGCGAACCGTAACATGACGATTTAATTGTTCAAAAATGAAATTTTGAATCGGGTTGCGACAGACTGACCTGGAAACAATGGCCCATACCCGACAATTGCCCAAACAGTGATTGCCAATATGACATTTGCTTAAATGCCAATATATATAAATTATCTCAACAGCCCATGTTAATCATATGGGCCTGCCTTTTGACCGACAGGGAAAGCGGTGGACGTCCTCGTAGCCGGAGGAGGTGCAGTGGGGCTCTGTATTGGCCCACCCCCTAAAACGTTTTCAAACTTGCTTGTACGTAATCGTAACATCTTGTATTAAACTCAGAGAAATGTTTTGCACCCCTAGCAAGGAGAGCTGGCTGCAGGCCTGGCGATAGGCTTGTCACGTTTGTCCAAAACAGTGGAATTTTTAAAAATTTAAAGATCCTTGCTTCGACGCACTTTACGAAGAAGAGCCGATTTTTGTGTTAAATTTTTCGCGGCTGGACAAAATGATTCCTGAGTTATAGTGTAATAACTGAAAACATTCCCAGTATTTACCCAGTCTTTATTGCCACTTTTAGGAGCTGCTTGTTATATGGTTATGTCAAATCTTTGTTTGAAAATTTTTTATATATGTATTTATATATGTATATACATATTTGTATAATACACAATAGAGGGGTTAGGAATGTGCGTTTAGGTGTAGGAGGCTATTCTTAGGACTTTGGGTAAAACATAGGCTTACGCTTTGGCTCAGGTTATGCGGGATTCACGTTGTAAACGGGGCAGGCGGGTCACGGTTTGTCCCATGTTGATTCGACGTCAACGTTAAAATTCAGGCCCTTATATATCATATGATATATATTCAGCGATACAGTGTAATCTTCATGTGCTTCTAAATGATGGAAAGTTTGACGGCTCAAAAAATACGCTGGAAAGTTCGTTTCCGACATAAAATTGCTTAGAACCACAGCTTCATAATTCATAAATTCGAATTCCAGTATCATATGACATTCAACAGGATAATTTTCGCATGTTACCTAAAGTATGCAGACATTTGAAAACATCATGATATTCGCACGCAATACCCCGAATGTTATATGATATTGAAGAACAAGCGATGGTCTACACACGATAATAGCAGACAAATACAAATTTTGAATATGATATGGTGCCTATAATCAGTCAAAATGTTTTACCCAATAGCCTAATAGGGACAAAACATGTCCCAAACTACCCTGGTTACAACGTGAACCACGCATTATTCACTTGACCCTTTTGAAAAGCGCTAGTTCGATATTTATGAATACAGCTGACGATTAAACCAAGTACAACATGAAGCCTTTTGTGTTTCTGAATTTGTATTTTTTGATTTAGCTCTAACACAGCACTTGAACACATTGTTCTGTCCTAACATTGCGCGACTTTGGCGTAAAGCTTGGGCGTAGGCTTAGGCTGGGGCTTAGGCTATGGCTTACGCTATGGATTTAGGCATAGGCTAGTGCTTAGACGTAGGCTTACGCTTAGGCCAAGGTTTTGGCTTTGGCTTAGGTTCAGGCTTCAAAGCTTTGGTTTAGACTTAGAGCGTAGGCTTAAGCTTGTCCTACGCGTATACTTACATTTTAGTGTAGGTTTATGCTTACGGCTTAGGTTTAAGTTTAGCCCCGCTATTTCGCTGTCTTCGCTGTCTCACTGTCCCGGCTGTCCCACTGTCACGGCTGTCTCGTTGTCCCAAGCTGTCCCGTTGTCCCGCTGTCCTGACAGTCCCGTTGTCCCCGCTGTCCCGTTGTCCCGGCTGTCCTGGTTGTCCCGCTGTCCGCTGCACTCCTGCTTGCCGTTGTCCCGAGACAGCATGACTGCCCTTAGCGTAAGATGGGACATCAGTTCGATGGAAAATGCACATGCTACGTTTGTTTCAGCTCACAAGTTGAGAAAACTTTTAGCAAAAGTTTGATTAAAAAATTTGCTGCGTTTTCTTATGAACCTGTGTTAGCAGTTATAAACGTGATTTTCACAACAGAACTATATATATTGCACTCCAAGATGACAAAAAATGCATAAAACAAGGCTGATTCAAGAAAGATCAATGATACTTGTCCTGCATCATACTTTATGTCGACATCTGCATTATGATGTTATGTTTTCCGGTCTTGCCAATCATTCAAGTTTCATTTGCTGTGTCAACCAGTCAATTCCAGCTTCCAACCCTTCACCCGTTAATGCGCAACATGCATTAATATTCCACGGATGCGAGCGAAGTTCATCGCAACCTAATGCTCTAGATACTTCAACAGCGGACATAGCGGTTTTATCATCCATTTTGTTTGCAAACAGTAATAAAGGTACTCTGCGTGACATAATATCTGGATGTTGCAATAATCCATCAAGTTCATTTTTGGCAACTACAATCCTCAAACGATCGGTGGAATCTACAACAAATATAATGCCACCAGTTTGAGCATAGTAATGCTCCCATAAATTGCGGTATCTTCCTTGACCTGACATATCGAACGCTGTTAGTCCAAGACTTTTTGTCGCAAACTTTTCGACGGAAAATCCAACCGTGGGAACAATTTCCGACGATTTAGCGTCGGGCGGTTTTAATTGGTTTAACAATGTTGACTTGCCAGAATTGTCCAGCCCCACTACAAGGACATGTGCTTCTCGTTTGCGTACACCAAGCCAAGTTGATAGCTTACTCAAAAATCCCATAGCATCCGTTTATATTTAGCTACAATACTACTTTATTTGTGTTCAATCAAACACTAAAAATATTGAATATTTTGGTGCAACAGATATGATGTACCTAATTTAAAATGTAAAAGTTGCAGAACTGAAATTAACAAGCAATCCCTGAAAGGTTCAGAGATAACGGGTACGTAAATACTGTGTAAATCGATTTAACCATCTAATTATTAAGCAACACGAAGTTTATAAAATAGGATGCAACTGCATAATTCTACACCATAAGAAGCTTGTATGAAAATCAGAAAAACTAGCCTAAATTCGCTCTACTAAGGAAGAAGTTTTACATATAGGTAAACAACATTTTAGGCCATGCGACTGCACAACTAAAAACCCAAAATTTAGTATTTTTTATTAAATATAAAATGTGTTCGGCAACTACACAACAAAAATTATACAATATATCAAACTGTAATTAATGTTAAATTTCGACATATGCGATATTATATAGTAAAAATTCAAATTAAACGTTGGAGAAAATCTTCAATCTTTTCTGCGTCTCATATAACGAAAACAGGGTAGTTCTAAAATCAGCGCCGAAGCTGTACCTCAACCATTCCCCATCTAGAAAAGGATTGAAGGGTGGTGACGAAATTAAACTTGGGGTGTGCGACGTACCTTTCACCATTGTTTTGAGCATAAGTACGAAAATTGTCTCAACCTAAAATATACACCGTTTATAGCTACTCTAACACAAAATTTCCAAAAAGTTTCCACACTTCGCGCGAAAGTTTGACTTTTTTTGAAGCATAAATCTGTGCCGATGCTGTCGTCTCCTACAGGTTCAGCATAGCGTTGTTAACGAGACTGTTTGGAAAAGTTTCTGCACTCCGATAATAACTTAAATGGGCAAAATCTTGAAGGCTGGGTGAAGGCCTCAGATGTACTAGGGCAGAAATGAAAGCGGGCGGCCTGCGTCCACTTACAGCGACTTTTACTGTAGGTATCCAGTAGTTTTGCTAAATTGAGCAAGTGGTAGGACCTGAAAATTTCAATAAGCGATAAAAACTCAGTAATTCAGTCTACCATCTGTGAAAAATTTCTGCTTTACTTTTGAGATTAAAATTATATAATTATAAAACGGAGAGAAATCAGTCTTCTGATTTTTTTCAATTTTGCCCCCATTGTTTATTTGCTTTATGAACAAAATAATAAAAAGACGTTTTATTGAATACAATTGAAATAGTATTTTTACACTATATATTTTAGCAGAGCAACATTAAATAAGAGCTTGCCTCTTTCAAATTAATTGACTGATAAACGCTGGCCCCGAGTAGAGATCGATCCCGAGCTACGTGGTTCATGTACGAGACAACCTCGCAGCCGACTGCGCCACAGCGACTACGGATGGATACCTTGTTGTAGTCTAATTTTATTCAAAGCAGCCCCTGGAAGGGTCAGGTAAACGGAGTACGTACCTAAGCATCTAATATAAACAAAAACGCACGGGTGCAAAAAATATAACTAGACAAAGGCAACGAGTATATATTTTAAATACTAACGCAAAGAAAAATCAAATAGCCGGAATCGGAAACTAAAAACGCTTGTGAAACATAAGTTTTAAAAACGTGGTTCTCATCCCGTACGTATTTCCTACTTACCGTAGCCCACATCGCCGGTTTAAAGGGGAGACAGGGGCCTGGATCCAACCCATTTGCCAAAAGGAACCTCCCTTCATCAACCGAGAATTAGCATGAATTTCAACAGCCAATAAATTTAACCATAAGCCTGCCCCTCCCTTTTCATCTCATCCATTGCCCAACCTCTCCTTCTGCACCTGCTTAAACTGAAGAATGTGGACGTCATGGTGGTGGATGGGGTAAAACCGTCTTTTTACACTAAATAACGTCCAAACCTTGATTGTCGCAGAAAAATAATTAAAACATTAAGGATGGTTTTAAAAATTGAAGTATCAAGTCGGATTCGATTTTTAACCACTCACTAGTTTAGACACGGTGAGCAATATACTAACAGGCTAACCGACTGTTCCACACCAGCTGTTTCATACATAATGCAGTGCTTCGCACACTTTTCATGATTTTTTCGCGCACAACGTCTTGGATCAATTCCATTTGCGCTTTCTATGATCAGAAAACTTAACCTCTGCCGACGAAACAAAGGATTGTATTTTTGAACAGTGAAAAGTGTTTACTTTGAAAAATATCCATTGTATTTAGAACCACGCGCTAAGCCAGCTCAACCTGCTAGAAACGGCAAAATACTTTTCAGTCGGCTTGCGGTCTAGATAACAAGTTTGCAGGCGGGGCTAAAGCTGAACTGTTCCATGCGTTTTCTCTAGGGAGGCTAAGCACCCTGGGTCCTTTTTGGCTACGAGCCAGCTAATAGAACACAGATACACAGCAAGAAATGCTGAGTGAAATTGACTCTCTCCGAAATAGCCTTTTTCTGACCACACAAACTGATTCAAATTCGACTCCGTCAGTGTCAAATTCTACTCATTCGAGTCGTTGAGTGAGTCGAATTTGACTCATCTGGAGTAGAATTCGACTCAGTTTGTATAGTCCGGAAACGCCTATTTCGGAGCGAGTCAATTCGATTCATCATTTTTTACAGTGTAGTGTGATGTAGCCGGAGGTAAAAAAATTACGAAGAAGCATGAACAATTACTTGCTGGAGTCGTAGTCTAACGTTTAAAAGAAGTCGGGACAGTCTATTTCACAAGATGAAACTCCGTGTTTTGTTCCTGGAGTTACAGAAGAATTTCTGCGGGGGTTGCTGCAGTTTGACAGAAAATTTTCAGTTTCAATTGCACAAAGTTTTACCGCTATCAACTTGTATATAATACTGCAATTGGTGGTACTGTTGAAACAGGTACACGCTTTCAAACTGCACATTTTTTAAAATTCTAAAACAATTTACTATCACAGCTAAAATGTGATGAAAGTTCTGGCAGAAAATATCTTAGAGTCAAAGAAAACAATTAGTCAGTGCCGGTCGGTCAATTTTTCGTGTGCGCACCTGTGCGAAACATTCAAAGGTTGCGGAACGTTGCTTTGATTTATTTTGTGTGTAATTATAAACGTCATGTTTTCCGTAAGCAGCATGCATGTACTACACATGCCTGTCTGTATACATTCAAGTATGTGTGTTTGATATATGAACATGATCTTCTCACTGTTCACAAGAAAGTCAAAAATAGAGATTGTGAAAACTGTGTAACACCAGCATTAACAAGCAGCCCTTTAAAGCGGCAATAGAGACGCGGTAAAAAATTCGAATCTGAACCCCTAGGAAGTTAGCAGAAGCGGGTCAATTTTACAGCTCTCGACAAGTTGAGCCTAACTTTACCGGTATCAGTTTTAAAACGGTTCGAAAGTTATAGCTCACAAAGTTCAGTACAAGCAGAGCGGATTTGAAGGTATACCATCTATACACTTTATATTTGCAAAACGCAAGCCACGGCATCAGGTTTATTTGCTGTGCATATGTGACGGTTTAACTATCATTTTTAATACAACAAAAAACTTAAAAGGTATTAACTTTTGAATCAGAGACTCTGTCCCCTAAACATAGTACCGTTTAACTCGACCGTCTATGAAGCTATCAACGTAGACACTTCATTAAATTCCTATGCATCATTATATCCCGTACCTCCGTCGCGAATTCTTCAAAATATAACACTCTTGATAATCTACTAATATTGAAAGCAAGAATAAATAATATATTCAACGGTCCGCAAAAACGATTAAGCAAAACTCAACCGTCAAGATTAAAGTTAACTTGCACGTACCGAAAACGTAAATGAACCTTTTCTGTATTTTGATAGATTGAAGTAAGCGTTTACCCCAACCAGGTAAGAAAAAATCAAGATATATAGCCAAGCACAAATTTATTTTGATATCCGTATACTGTATCTCTAGTTGGTAAGTAAATTTCCCTCAAAGCTGTGGAAAAACGCAAGCTGCTTAAAAAATACGTTAACATCTCGTTTTAGTTCTCCAAGACTTTCGTACCGAAAATTGTATTTTTAAAAATTTCATTTGTTGTGGCTTTATTAAGTGGTCTAATTTTTGTTTCAATGAATTTATTTGCAAAAAAATTGTTTAAAAAGCTGAATCGAACAGTGCCAAGTACTCAGGTTTGACTGCCACACTGCAAAAAATGGTGGGTCAAATTTTAATACTCTCTCCGAAATAGGCTTTTCCGGAACACACAAACCGAGTCAAATTCGACTCCGCCAGAGTCAAAATAATATAATGCGAGAACAGTATCGACACGAAATGAACTAACACCGTTGAATCCCGCTGGTTGTTCTACATGTTTTTACGGTAAAACAGGGGCGTGCCTAGGATACCATGCCCTCTCAAAACCCAACTTCAGGTCTGTTTGCAATTGCAAATCAAGAATTTTTCGGTGAGCATTGGAGGTTGGCCCAGTCCAATCCCTCGAGCTAGTGCCAAGGTCGATAAAAATGGTTTCGAGATAATTTTTTATTTCTGACCAGGGAACGTGTGAAATATGGCCATTTTTTGGAGATATGAGGGCTGTGTTAGTGCACAATGACCAAAATTCAACTAGAAAATAGTGATGTGTCGACTCCAAAGTTTTTTCAACGCCGATACCGATTCTTATCTTCAAATTTTGCCGATACCAAACCAACATATGCCGATACCGATGTCTATACTAATTTTAACCCAATCATACTTTAACGAACGTTTTTTGTTACTAAATTACATGGTAATAAGCTCAAAGACATAAATCTAACAAGCAAAAGCAACTATGACAACTGTTAGTTTCGCTCAATTTCATATCACATTATGCATCTGCAAATGTATTGAATGACATTTCAATGAGGGTATGCAGGAAGGGGAAGTGCATTATATTTAGCACGTTTATTTAAGCAGCTCCTAGCCACTCCTTCTGCAACGTTTGGCTAGATTGAAACGGGAACCATTTTTTAAGGGGGCCAATATTTCATTCTTATATTAGCTGTGTAAAAACGACCGGAGGTCTATTTTTAATGGGGTTCATTTTTTACACGACAATACTGTGAATATTGAACCCCCTTGAAAATATGCCCGGAGGTTATTTTTCTTGGGGGGAGGGGTCATTTTTGCGACACCGGACCTGTCCGCTTGAAACTGCAAGCGGTCCGGGCCAGCGTTATGCCTCGGTCTACGGTTGGATCACGGACCAAGCCGTATTTTGCGGTCTGGTCCACATATCACTATTGATGACATTTCACGCAAATGGTCGTTAAAAATGCGCGACTAGTTTTTCATTTCAGTGCGCAGAAAAGAATATGAAATTTGTCCTATTAAGACAAATTCCAATAATACTAAGGATTCATCCGATTCGATAAATATTCAACGGTATATATTACCCAAAGTTCAAGGTTTCTATTTAATTCAACTACAACATATAACCTGTTACTTTTGCTACTAACCGTAACCATGGAAGCAAATGAACAATTTGAGCTTAAAAGGTATGCGGTCAAATAAAATCGCTTTAAGTCGACTGCAGTCAATACATGTAATATTTTTTAAGTTTTTCCCCGTTATGGTACACAGATCATAAATACAAGCTACATGTTCTGAGTACTGTTCGTTCTTCGGCTGAGTGGTGCTATCACTTCTCTTTGCTAGTGACTTCTTGATGCTGTTCTTCGTCGCTAAACTCAACCAGAAGGCAGGACATGTTCCTTCAAAGTCACGTTGCGCTGAGAAAATAATTATTTAAACAATTTTTATCCTCTTTTCCAAAAACAACTTTAAGGTTTCCCGCTTCAAATAAAATTGAAATGTTTTCAAACGCTGCCAAAGCACAATGTACCGCTAACTGTGCCGACAACTCAACCAGCAACCCCAAATCAGGATGTTCCGGTAAAGTTACTTTCTTGGAAATAGTTTAATGCAAAACATACTGGTTTCCGCCCTTATAGTTAATTAAGATGAGGCCTCGACTCACAATACTACCAAGTCGGGAAACACAAGTATGCACCTTCCAGGTAATAGTGCACTCGCCAACGTCAAAAAATATTCATGTTATTATTCGAAAGTAGCTATAAAATTACAGCTATTTCTTGCACCAAGCAATTATGTTCGCACCATTTAGGTAGTACGTTTTTTTGCATGCTATTCTGAGGACATGTTCGAGAAACAACAGGCTATTGTAACAGTGCTATTTCTAGCGCCAAAATTAACATTTAACAATAAAATTTCAATTTCACGTTTAATTTGGAATCAGAATTGAACAATTTTTTCAAAACAAAGATTAAATCCAACTTCATGCTTTTTATAGAAGATATACCTTGACTTATTCTAGATTCAGTATACATAATAGAGGCAAACACTAGTAATTTCTAACGAAATACTTTCAGCCTGCATTTTTCCCGTTTTAGTATGAGAACAGTTTACTGCGAAGAATTACGGAACGGTAGACGCTATTCTGTTTGGCCGTCCCTTGAAACTGGGGGTCCAGAGAGATGCGCCTCCTGAATGATAAGTCCTTTATCGTAACATCGGCTAAAACTTTTATCACGGCAGAGAGCTATCACTCACTAGTCACAGCAACTAATTATAACACTCGGATTCGTTCGCAGAGCTACAACTTGACCGTATCTTGCAAAACTTATAATTGCATTGTTTCGCTTTAGAAGTTGGTTGCGTATCAATACAGGTTTACGGCAACTATGTACCTACTATATCCCATATAACATAGCGGTGCTTAGAATTACCCGGACCTCCTACGAAAAACACTTCGGTTGCGGTTTTGTGGAATTCGAGACTTGCCCTTCCTACCCTCTCGAGTTAGCACCGAGACGAAATATTAAGATTTTTAAAAGTCGTTCAAATCTTTATGAGGCGAGAAAGTGAATTGAGATAATAGATCAAAAATGTTTCGGTTTCTTTTGTAATTTCAGCATCATAAACATTAAAGATATTTTCATGTGCGAATCGAGCGATAAGCCAGAAACATTTTCTGTATTCAGCTTCTTAAAATTTATTTGTCTTCAATGGCGGGCCCTTTTTCGGTGTTTCAATTGTTTTGCTTGAAAAAGTATTAGCACGATTCTCGATCACGTTTCAGTTTAGCCAATGCAGCTAAGTTGTCGTTTCGCCATTTCAGCCGGTCAGAAATAGATTGAAGTGGAATCTGGAAATAAAAAATATCTCGACGTACTAAACTTTCTAACGTTATGAACAACAGTGAAACGAAACTAATAATAAAACAGATACATAAGACAAACCTTTTCTTCCATATTTTCTGCCACTTTATTTAACAAGCTTCCTGACCAGCTTGGCGCAGGGCCTTGATCGTTACACACGCGAAGGTAGCCGTCATTATATTTTTCGCAATATTCTCGAACACCTTAAAAACTACATACATCGAGCAGTTAGCGCACAAATGGATTTGCCTTGACGTTTTAAGCATGTCACTTTTAGTTCTTCTGTTAACAGTTTTTATTCACTTAAACTGTCTCCAAACAGGGATAAAATACTTATCTGATTCGCATTAATTTTCAATTACAGATCAGCTATTTTCGTATTTCTATTTTTGTCACACAAACAAATGCCAGTGACAGTAATTTAGGAAACTAGATATAATAGGGTAGAAAACTGAAACAATTGAGCAACACCTAAGTTGGATGTATTAAGCATGTCACCAATGTGCTTAATGCCACGATGTCCTGTATTTGTTCCATTTCAAAATCATTCAGATTCCATTTACTGATTAATACATGCCTATTTTGATATCAATGGTTCAGTGTTATGTTTGCAAAGTTCATTAATCTTTGGTATTTTATGGAAATTAGGTCATTGTTTTACGGCTCCAATTACTTAATAACCAGGCATTGGAATTTCGCATTTTTGGTTCTGAAACAATTAGTATTTTAGCTTCAAAGTTAATATCTAAGATTTATATCAACTGCAATCTTCTGGCATACTAAATGGAATGTTTCTGAGCAGTGGTACATTTTTTGTTGCAATGTATATGACGGACTATTATAATGATTTTTCTGGCCGAATTGGTTAATCAAAATACTTCTGCATAATATAAAGGACTGTTTCGGAACAACTGCCCATATTGAAACTTAACAAGCGATTATGTTTTTAGAGTGGAATTTAGTTGGCAAATGGTTATTACTATACTGGAGTGAAATTTACTTGGCAAACAATTATTATAATTATTGGAGAGTGACATTTATAGACTGATCACTTTTAATTATGTTATAAACTTAGGCATATGTACAGATTTCACTGCACCCAGCGCCTCTAAATCTTAGCCGAGTCCAGGTTGTCAACAGCTGGGATCACACTTTCGAGAAAATGTGTCACCTTTTGGGCTGTACAGATGTTTTAGCAGCACTTGAACTTTCGGTGCTCTGTGGGTCAGCTACACGTATGTGAGCACAGGTCTGGAACTGATGAACCATGTATAAACGCACAGACCTTGCGGATTTGCTCATTGCCAGCGGTGAGTGCGCTCACAACTCAACTAAAGATTTGTTTTGGATTTGTTAAAAATACCTAAACGTCCGATTATTTCGGTCCGTCCTCGGTTTCTCTTCATGGTTTGGCCCGAAAACTTTGAAAACTGCTACTACTGTGGCATATGTTTTGGTGTGTACACATGTATGTTTGTGTGTAATTATTCATTATAGTATTACCGCATTTACCGGATTGTGGCTTTGTTTTGGTTTTGCTGTAAATATGTGTGGTGTTTTTCATAACATGTAACAGGACCAGCAGGGCCGGTCATGCAAAATTGGTGCTTCAGCGAATAAGCTGCATTATTGTCGTGAATATACGAAAATCACTTAGAAAAGTTTTAACACGTTGCGGCGGGAGCTTTTTGATTATTGTATTACTTCTCTGTTTCATGGCCTTTATTACGCTGAGTGTCGATAGCAAAGTATAGGATGCCGCCAGTTGGTAACTGACCGCGGCAGCGGGTAGCTGGGTCTTTTACTAATTTAAATGTGTTGTTTAACGTGGCAGCGGTGGAATCCCAATGCGAAACGGGGCTGACATGGAATCTGCCGTCTTTACGATCGGGGATGCGATTCCTGCAATTCTGATAAGCTGCATAAAACTTTTCCCTGTTATTTTACGTTGGCTCTTGGTTTTGTATAATTATATATCAACGTATCGCTTCGAGTTATCGAATTGCAGTATTTCTAGACTGCATTTCGGCTATGCGGTAGCAGGATAATGGGCAGGTAAAATTTTCGATTGTAAATAGTGATGTAGTATTTATTTTTCGAATTAGTATCGGCTAATCCGCGTTAACGTCATTCCAGCTGCTAAATTGTGTTTTGGAACTTTTGTTCTAATTAAGTGCGAACTTAATAATTTTGTGTTATACATGTAAAGCTATACAACCTATCCATCGCAGATCCGTAAGCCTAAGTGATCCATCCGCATGGTGCGGTCTAAGCTTAGCACTCAAATAAATTTTCTCACACACACTAAGTCTTACTTTTATCTAACGCTCGCGTATTTTTTGCCCTTTCTATTTCCGGTACTTGGTCGTTCTACAATCTTCTCCCTGCGCAGTTTTCTTGGGATAACCCGCCTTTTTCCTCGTTTATCTTTAGGGCGTAATCTAGTCACCTGCAGGCACGGAGCTCTGTTTAAGCAATATTTACCAGGCGTTTGGGATAAACGTACGCTAACGGTGGATAAATAGGTATTCAACGCGGTTAAAAAGCGTTACCAAAAATTGTTGCTTATTTGGATAAGGACGACTCGACTCGTATTTTTAGCCAAAGCGATGGTTTTCCGAGGAAATATTTAAAAGGTTGTTAGCACGCAATTGAATTTTTAACGACTTTTGGTTTAGTTTGCGTTCATCTATGCTTTCGAAACCACTGTTGCAGTGTTTTAACCTAACGCCGCCCAGCCAGGCGGTGTGAGCATATTCTGGTCAAGTATGAGTATGATGTTACGATGCGACGCTACCGAGTTGGGTGTATATTCCGGGGGGTTGTAGCTTGTGAGGACGTTCAGGCTCATGATGCATAGCGGAATTTCCCCACTTTAGCTAGTTACTTATGGGGCTAAGCGAAGCTTATTCCTGAATAAACATACGAGTCGGTATGGTTCGCATTGGAAGCGACTGCTAAACCGAAGCCTATGTAATCCCCTGTGTGTGTTGATCTCCGGGTGAACAAACCTCAGTCACGGGAAATCTGAATTTGAAGATAGCTTGAATTACTTTTTTACCATAAGTCAAAAGTGGCCGAGGTTTTTTTAACTTTTAGACTTATAGCATAAAATGTTCCGCAGGTCCTTCAAACTCATTTAGGTATTAACCCAATTGCATTAAGTATCTACCTAATTATAAAAAAACTTAAATAATTGCATTTAAAATTCAAATTTCACAAAACAATGTATCGTTTACTTTTTAAATATTTTATGCAACATCCACAATAACTAACACACACCAGAAACCTTACATATATAAATATATATAACTAGTCGTAGTGGGACTACATTTATTGAGCGAACCTCGAACACACGTAAGCAATTAAGGTAATATGCAAATTAGTTATTAGCTATCTATTCATATATCGGTTTTGGAGGTTTGTAAACAATTTATTCAAATTTCTCGCACCTAAAAACCCTTTACTGCTGAAATTAAATTGTTTTTAACAATAATAATTAGTGAAATATTGTAAAAGTCCTAATTTAGGCTTATAAACTATGCTAATATGCAAATTACCTATTAGCTAGCTGCTCAGGTATCGGTTTTGGAGGTTTGTAAACAGTCTACGCAGATTCCTCGCACCCAAAAACCCTTTAATGCTACAATTACATTGCTTCTAACTGTAATAATTAGTGAAATATTGTGGAAAGTCCTAATTTAGGCTTAATTAATTATGCAAATTAGCCTGTAGCTACTAAACGGCTTGCAATTATACAACCGCAATGCGAGGTTAACACCCCGGGATAATTGGCTTTCCAACAAAAACGTTTATCAAAATCGGTTCAGCGGTTCCTGAGGTTCTTTTCGGACGGACAGACGGACAGACGGACGGACGGACATCCACCTTTCGACCCCCAAGTACAAAACATAAAACGCTTCGAGAAATTCCGAGCTTCGCTCGGAGTTTCGCTTCGCTCAATTATATGTATGTATATATTTATATTTGTATTTTATATGCTCAAACTACAAAACTAACGGAAAGATGTGCAACGACATATATAGCGTAGAGTTATTAAAACTGTACCTTTTGCATTTAGATGGATTGTTTCAAAAGGCCCCATAAACGCATATCGCAGACCTAATCCATCTTTAAATATTTTATCAACATCGTCTACAGATACCACGTCGTCCTATAACAAAAATAACTGACACAACACGCACATCAGATGTGAGAACGCCTTAGAAAATTTGACAACTTAAACAATCATTCCCAGAACAACTGTTACAACTTCAGAGCTACAAAATGTAGTCTTGATTGATGCGTGGACAATAAACGCAATATTCGCAAAATGAGTGGCTATTTGTCATGCATATGTAGAACTTAACGTTTTATGTTGTCCGGTTAAAACAGGCGAGAAATTGAAACAATTTTATAAATTGACAATAAAGTTGTAGATATTCCCGGCACTTTGTGACTTTCACCACCACACCACTTAGTTTTTACCTGGACAAGGCGCCAGCATTCAGCTAACAAAGTGTATTGAATTCGGTTCAAAGCAAATCCGGGAACTTCCTTGTTGATTCGAATCGGTTTCTAAAGTTTTTATAATATTTGACATAGCGCAATGTTAGAGGTAGCTTGAAATGGCGTCCAACTACAAACCACAAGCGCGAACACGATGATTCGTTTACTTTTTCAAAAATAATATATCCGCAATTAATTTCGCCTCGAGAATGTAACACCTACAATTCAATGGTGGATATCTCTCACTGAGTTTTACCTTGTCGCGAGAAAGCTGGTTAAAATTGTTGTTTTGATTCGATATATATTTGTTTGCTTGAGTCTAGTATCTCATCGTTCTATATATTACTATACTTTGTACTTTAAATAGGGCTTAATTAGCGTAAACGAAAAGAATCATTACAATTAGAAGAAATAAATTGTAACTATTTTTATTAATGTACGTACTTGTCCTAGTTCAGTCATAATCTTCATGGTCCGGTCAATGACGTCTTCTCGGGTCCACTTGCTACCAAGAACTTCGACCAGCGGGCAATAGAAGGGCGGGTTCACCTAAATTGTAGTGCAATTTAAGTTTAGCAATGCGCACAACCAATCAATCAAATTGTCGAGTTTGTCAAACCATTTGGAATGTCTACTGATTTTCAAGCTATTAATACCAAAAAACGAGGCAAACTATAACATAATCAGCAGTACCAATTGCTGTAGTTATTGGCTTAACCTCCGTAAATGTTCGCCTATAAGTAAGCAATTCAAATCTGTCTATCTTTAAAAACGGTGCAGTAATCTGTCAGTGTTGTATAGGTCTGTGACGCTAATGACGTATATATCTTCTGCACTGCATTCGGTGTGCTGTTTTGACGCTTGAACTTACGATTCAGTTTGCACCAAGACTTCTAATGGAAGGCAATACTCTTACCTCTAGATCAGGGTTAGGTAAGGAAAACTAACAGAAAACCAATATTTTATAGTAACAACTTAAAACGAAAAAGCTCTCATAAAAATATATTAATCTTAGCAAGCGTAATAAACAAGAAAACGCTGCAGAAAACTATACGAAATTCGTTTTATCACGCCTTCCATCCGGAATAAGTTCTGCTTGTGTTTCTGGTCCTGACATATTTACTAGATGGTGTAATACCTGCTTGATTAAATATACCAGATGTTTTTGTTGCTCGTGTTCACTGTAGCCGTGATGGCGCTCAATTGTAAGCAGACGTAATTTTTGTTGCCTCAACTGAGGCCTAATTTTACTCACGAGGTTTCTGCTGATGAGTAATAGTTCTGCGATATTAAAATGATTGCTGCATATACTATATATTTTTAGACATTTGAAACTTTTGCAACGGATACCTTATGTTTATCACGTGTAATAAAATGTTGATAAGTACTTGATATATCCTTAGTGATATAGTCTTGTGATTCCGTTGGTCTCATTTTGGCACCAAACTTAGCATTTATAAACGTGTTAACATGTCGAACAAAATTACGTTTTTCAGAAAGTTATATTTCAACTGTAGTTGCTGCACTCTACAATGTACAAAAATCAACAATATTAAAAGGTTGAAACACAACTAATATTTGACTCGAAACTTAAATACATAAAAACAATGCTTATACAGGTCTGGGTTCGATAAACCAATTACTGTTTTTTATTGCGCTAATTTGTTTGAGAATTAACAGACGGTATTTAAATGTTTTTGTTAATAATGTACTTGACAGGCTCTACAATGCAAATTAAGCTCGTCAACCAAACTGCCTGGTAAAATTTCCATCGTGAAACGTAAACTGTAGTTGATAGAAACTGTTCCCAAACAAGATCTTTCAAGTGATTTGTGACACACAAAATACCTTTATCAGTTTGGCAGCATCTTTGTTTTTCCTTCAGAAATTTGGATTAAACGAATATGAAAATTTGTTTTGGCAATGCAAATATTCCAGATGTGTTTTTAATTGAATGACAATCAACCAATTTACCGGATGAGCAACGACGGCTTGGTCACGATGAAATTTCATGTCGCAAGTAATTTCAGATAGCATTATTACAGATGTACTACTCCCAATGATTGTTGTTGTATTCGCCTTGTCCATTGCTGAGTCAATATTGTTAAAAGCTTCTTGCTTGACTGATAAATCTTCGAATACACATTCCTGAAGTTGTAAACTTACCTCTGTTTATCCATATGAGTGTCTCAGTGAAAAAATCTGTAAACGTGTTGTTTTATTGCGTTATAAAATAAAAATTTGCTCGACAACCAAGCGTTGCTGTTTCTACAACGCAACCAAAATTTTTTCACAGTTCTGTTTTTCACATCAGTAGATACCCATACTAATTTTCAGTTCCGCAGTATAGCTCGAGAAGATTTTGAAAGTTTTTGTGAGCCTATACAAATGTGCGGCATTAACAGAAATCATCTAAGCAACTTTTAGGTTCTCTTCATTTGTCACTCAAGTTACGGTTCAAGAAAATGCCTTTTTCTCTCATGTCATTTTAGCCGGTGGCTAGAACTTTAAACGAAAAGCGGCTCACTTGCATCAGAAGTAGAAGAAAATGTGCTTTTAGTCTACTCTAGGGCTAGTTGATATCATGCTAATTGGTCATCCACGTTATACTGTCTACGCCACTGTAAAAAATTGTCCACCCACTTGTCTGCAAGGGAGGTACAAAACAATACTGTTTTTTAGATATTTGGACTTTGCAGAGGGCATATATATCTATTCTGTTATGGCGGTAGTCCCTTTGGACGGAGTACGGACAATGTGGACGCTGTTTGGCAACAGTGTCTGACAATAAGAGCTCCTTCGCACAGACTATGTATAATTGCTTATCAGAGTCCCTTCGGCCAGACATTGTGTTATGCAATAAGCGAATGTCCTTCTGACAGACTCAGGACAAAACAACCAGTGGCGGATCCAGGATCTCAGAATAGGGGCCAAAATTTCACAGGTAATAAACTTATTTTTGGCCCATGCTGTAGTGACCCAAATAAGAGGGGGTTCCCCATTTTGAGTCCCAATTAATAGGACTCCGTATTCCTAATAAGAGTCCGTAAGCGGGTAGAGTCCTTAAACCCTTGTTAGAGTCCATAAATGTCTATTATCCCTAATTGTAGCGCATAAATGACTCCAGGGCCAAATAAAGGTGAGTTCGAATCTTTAAAGCGTGCTTCTACTATTGTGTATAAAACAGAGAAATAAACAGCATAGAACAGCAATTGACACTATATAATTTTTGTCCAGATGCTGTTGGGGGGCAACGGTCGGGGTGGCCCCCCATGGAGCCGCCACTGAAAACAACTGTCCTTTTTATAACGTATTGAAAATGTGGCATCTGTATATGCAATAGTGTGACAAAGTATACGCCGTTCAGAGGGACTCTGTTGTCAGCTTGGTGTACGCATAGTGTGGGTGACTTTTGGATGTATAATTTATAAACACTGCAATTAGGAACATAGGGACTCGCATGTGGGTGCAATTTTATACAGTAGCGTAGACAGTATAGTGTGGTGACCCATAAATAAGTTGGCACTGTGTCGACTGTTGCAAAACTTTGAAACAAAATATTCGTAATGCTGTACCAAACTAATCACGTTTGTTGGCGCACGCGTGCTGGCTTACGTTTACTTTGTACGCCTCCTTACACAGCTGCTTTCGTCTCAACACTGCATTCATGTTTGAACGACTAATAGTAACAAATATGAACATTCAACTATATGATAAAAATCAACGAATTTTATCATTATTTACAAAATGTACTCTTGAAGATATTAGACTCAAGAAAGACAGCGGATCCAATATCCGAGCGGTTGTTACTATTCTTTTTTGGCAATGCAGTCCCAAAAAGTAACGTCACCACCTGCAGTTATTGAATGGTTGATTAACGTTGTGTATTGCAGATAAGGACGTGTAAATTTGCATTTTGGTGAATTGTATTATAAGCTGTTCGTTTTCGGACTGTCTGCTGAATCAAACTGTTTATGAAAAGAATAACCTGAATATAGCAACAATCCTTCAGCGCATCAGCCAACGAAATTGTTGTAGAAACCAAACGAAGCAGTTCTTCACGAGACAGCTTTGATCGCTGAAGCCCATCTTGCTGCAATAATGCAATATATAGGAAATGTGCAAGATCAGTCTGTTAGAGTATAAAAAGCAGAAAGCGTGTAAGAAAACTGTGTTATTTTGCTGCTTATATTGAGATCAGTTGATACCCAACTGCATACATTCTACGTTCAGTTCAGTAAAGTTGTATTATAATACATGACAGGTATATTCCAAAATCGTACAGTTAATTTATTAGTAACATACATAGATTGTAACAAAAAGTCGAATACTGAATAGGGAAACTGCGGGCGGGTGCGATTTCTCGTTATGAACATATCTTCAAAACACTGCGGTATTACAAAATTGATTTTGGCATCTATAAAAAGTGATTTTGAAATGTATATGTGCATCAAGTTTAACTATATTTTGCTAAAGAATAACCTTGTGCGGCAACGGGTCACAAGGAAACCTTGTGAGTAACGGTAGCGGTAATCCACACGTAATTTTAGATATAATTACTAAAAATTTTAACTGTCCATCATGTGCAAGGTTGATCCGGGCAAACGAATTGCTCGTTTGATATTGTAGATGCACTCACTTCAAGCTTTTGAAACCCCGCTTTAATATTGTCTGTACCAATTTTTAACGCACGCGGATCATTATCGTACAGGCAAACGTGATATCCTGCGCCCGCAAACAACATTGCCCATGACGAACCAATAAATCCACTGAAAATGTAAACTTTGAAATGTTTTTATTCTGGCTTACTTAGTATGAACAGTTAAAAATGCAACCACAAACTTGACACCGCAATAGAAACATCATGTAGAGTTCAACTCATCCAGCCATATTGAATGGTTTTCATAATGGAGAGGTCACTAAAAGAAACGAAATTTCCAAACTTCAAAAGATAAATGTTCAAAGTACATAATGACCGCTAGCGTAGAATTACAACTAGCAAAACATGTACGTTGACAGTATCGAATAAATGAGCTTCAACTTTGTGAATACCTCAGCATTACAAATGTAATGAACTCGAAATGATTAATGAAATTCATTGAATAGAGTTGCCAATTATTATTGTGGCTTATTTTTAAACAATTTCATAGTTTTTGTAGTGTACGTATTCTGGCACTGACATAGTGTATCTATTGAAACATAGCCACCTAAGTTTAACACGACTCAACACTATAGATGGGCACCGAATAACCGGATGTACGGATGTCAGGATATGAAAAATATCCATATATGTATCCGAAATGAAACGTGTACCCGGATATCCACCGGATACCCGATATGCTTTGTCTAAAATTTTTTTGAATAATTTGCATGGTTTCGCCAACAAAGTAGCTGCAGCTGACGAAAAAATTCTGTATCCGAACCTCATTCAGAATATTAAACCACATTCTTGGATAATTGTTCCTAGATGATTCAAAATCTTCATTTCTTAACTAAAACATACCAATATTCAAAAATTTTAAGATTTAGTTCATCTTAAAATTAATCCAGCGAAGTCTTCCTGAGTTTCTGTAGAATTCGATATACGGCTGGGTTTCACACAGGTCTGGCTTTATCCGTAATTCAATGCAACACTAATTAACCTCTGCGACGTTTTAGCGGTTTTATTTATTAACAAAGTTTTTCTGAGTTAACACTTCGTGTCTATATCCGTGAATGATGATAGCAAGTTTACTGTGAACAGTATGATATAGAATACAGATGAACACCCCGTATCCGGTCTGGATAAGAGAAATGTCTAAGGACCCCTATCTTACAATTTGTCCCCACTCCCCACATAAATTTTTTGGTATATAATGATATGGTCATTCATTACCTTACAATTTGTCCTCTCATTATACTTTCGTTATAAAATAGGGCCCTACCTTATAATTTTCCCGCTAAGAAAATTTTTTGGAGAAAAATTGCGTTTCCAAATATTTACCATCCCGCCCATTTAGAAATTTCTGGATTCGCTGCTGAAAGCGCGACACTAGTATAAGTAACATGCGCTGATGTTTGTACGACTTAGCGTAAGTCAATGATATATGGTTCGAGGGAAGGGTTATATTCGATGGAATCTCTATTGCAGTGGTTTAAATAAGGCAAAGGACAAGCTAAATCAACTCAATTTTAAGTTGTCAATGCAAGTATTTTTTTAGTAGTCTGTAGCTATCTTCTAAACTGAATACCCAGAACTATTGATTTACCGTAGTGAGTGACCCGAATAAGAGGGGGACTGATATTTATTTGACCTCTCTAGAGGGTTCCCCCTGTTATTCGGGTACGGACTGTTATTTATTTTTATCCCGTCCTCCGCCACACTTCGTTACACATATATCCGGTATTGTAACTAACCCTTGAATTGAATATTTATTTGCCTTGTATCAAAAGCTTTAGCCATAATGCAAGGTTATTGTTAGGAACGTACTTTGAAAACTTAAGTACGCTTCAAAGTTTTGAACTCACCTTTATTTGGTTCTGGAGCCATTTATGCGCTACAATTAGGAAAAATTGACATTTATGGACTCTAATTAGGGTTTAGGGACTCTATGCGCTTACGGACTCTTATTAGGGATACGGACTCCGATTGATTGGGACTCAAAATGGGTACGCCCTCTTATTCGGGTCACTACAGTACTTGGCGCTTAGTTTTGCAAATATACGATTTCGCTGCATTTACTGAGCCACGCAATTTGCACAATTCTGTGGCTATAGCTAAGTTTTTTATGGCGCATGGAAGTAACACATCGTTGGCTTTCCGCGTTTTGAAAAGGTTTATTGACGCTAAAGTACGTTTTGCCAACCGTGATCATTTACTAAATATCGTTTTGAACACTAACAATTCATTTCAGCGTTTCTCCGCTTACAAGAAATTTTTAAAAGATGCTGTTTTTATAATACAGTTTTACACTGCAATTAGATTTCTAAGACAAAACTTTACCTTCCAATTATGGCAATCTTTTTGTCTACGTTATTTGACTCATTCATAATTCTGAAAATTAGGTGTCACTATCTATGTTATTTACAGTTATTAAATTCTGCACATAAGTAGAATTATTACGAACGGTCTACTATGATTTTTTATACTTAAAACAACATACTAATAGTTAATGTGTCCCTAATTCTTCTAACATATATGTTTCTGTATGTCCCAAAACGTGCAATATTTTGAAACGCATTTTTTCATATCTATTCTCAGTCGAAAGGAATAAGAGAGAATTGTGTTGTGCGGCTTTATTTCAACTCCAGTTGAAGACCGCGTTAACGAATTGTTCACAGCAGTATGAATGACTTTTAGTAAAAACCATATGCATTGTTACAGAATAATTTGGAGTATATGCGCAGAAAATGTTTTGGATTTGGCTTTAGTTTTGAAAAGGTGCAACTCTCAGATGGGTTCGGCAGCGCTCGTCTTTGTGCAAACTTGAAAAGTCAAAGTTCCTCGGGTTGAGTTTATGTTTGGAGCGTAAAACTTGCACCCACTTCGGTTTTCCAAACTTTGTTAACGCAGTTTGAAATGGTCATGGCGTAACCAACAGGGTGTAAACGGATAGTAAAGATAACTGAAACGGAAAACGGATATTGAAGTATAAAGGTTTGAAAAACGTTTTATTTTTCTGCCATTGCAATTGAGGCGTGCAAGTATTCACCGGTATTTCAAAATTTTTGAAGAAATGGCGGACGCATACAAAATTTTTAAGATATTTAATGAATTTCGTAATTTTTGGAAACGAAAACGGGCATCGATTTTTACAGGCAACGGAAATGGACACAGATACCCGTTTACACTCTGGTACCCAATGATGAAAGTATAATTCATAACTGGCGAATATATACCGCCATTAACGTAACTACAGTAGTGATTTTAAATAAGAGGATGAAGGTAATAACAGTCCGGGGTCCCTGTTAGTCGGATACCTGTAGGGATACCACTGGTTTTTGTGAAGACCCGTCGGACGCCAAATTGTGGCGTCTAGAGTCATAAAACCCCGGTATATAATTTTTGGAGCCGTGTATGCATTGGCGGGGGAATTACATCCTGCCGCCACGGTGGATTCTGGCCGTTGGACTGCATTTCCACCGGGTAGAAAAAGAATATTGAAGTTTTAGAGAGTCGGGCTGAATCTGGTGGAAAAAAAGGTAAACGGTTAGGATGCGTAATATCTTGTAGGCAAAATAGGCTTTGCAGTAAGAACTTCCATAACACCTTCCCGGTTTATAGGATTTCCGCGTAAATGAAACATATATAAACAATGATTTTCAGAAGTAACTCATTCTCTCTCTGAGTTGATTAATCAACTCATTGGAATTTACAGTCAAAACTTTGCATGTTTTGGTTATCTACAGGAACGTATACTTTACAAGCCCCTTTTCAATCTTCACCGGCGCTAGCTGTACACAACATGCAATTTTGTAAAACGCGTAGAATTTTTATTTCTTTTTAAACTCAAAAAGACATGGCTAAAAATTAAAGCAGCTCTAGTGAGTTCCTTAGCTCAAATAGAAGTGAAAAATACTGGAGCTGGTTGATTCAGTCACAGAGCGCGGATCGCAGTTTGAAGCAGATCGGCAATTTTCAAGATAACCTTGCAAAACGAAAAGTAAGTTTAGCATTTAAGAAAATAATTATTTATAAATTTTGCAACAATACTTAAGTTAAAAATCTAAATAAAGCTTGGATTCCACGTACGACCGACGAACGCGAATTCTTCAAAATATACATAACTTTTGAGGTAGGTACTCAAATATGTAAATGATTAAAATGAACAAAACTTGCGCAGAATGGGATTATGCAACCACGAGTTGTTAACATAGGGGCTATATCGTGTCTTAATAAAACGCGCAAAAAATTATTGCGAGCATAAACAGATATGATAGGCAATTACTATTTGTCATTCGCAGCTCTAGTATTAAACAGTATTTAACTTGTTAGATAGTAATATTTGTTTTGTGTTTTACAAGTCGCAGCGCTACGGCTTTGCATTATAGATTGCAACAGCAAAATATAAAAACATGGTTTTAAACAAGACAGCAGTTGCCTGAATTTATATGGGCAAAGCCGCAAAGCCACTCTAAACTAAAACGTATATATAGGATATTAATCTGCTTTCGCTTACCACAAGATTGAAACGAGAACCGTGCAGTAGCGTACCGAGAAATGTGGATTGTGGGCCGCATCCTGCCAGGTCCGCGCCTTGGGTTTCCACATAAAAGTGGACTTAGAACCCTTTCGCAGTGACCCATCTAATTTGTTGATTGAAGAAAATATCGTAAGCGAAAAGAGTGAAAAGTTACACATAATTATCTTTAATTCTAGCGCAGAACTTTAGTTTGGGGTCTATGTGGGTGTATTTTAGTCTTGGAGTTAAAACAGGGTGTGGGAAAGCTCGTAGCCTAAAGTTATGGTGAGCTTAGAAAATTCGCGGCGAAGCGAGCGAGAAGCTGTACATTGTTTCAGGTTTAAATCCCTCAGTCTCAAAACTTTTCTTTATTCACGAACTGCTTGGTAAAATCACCAAACTCGAGCCTCCTTCATTCAAGAACTTGCGTAACTAAACTGTGATGCTTTATACAATTTTTATTAAGTTTAGTTTTGAGCTGATTAGGTTGCGGAAGTTGGATACGAAATTTTCTTTTGAACAGCTCCAAGCGAGCGAGAAGGTAGGCGTAATTTTTTGTATCTAATGTAAGTTATGACAAACGAACTGATTCCGATTTGTGGGCGGCCCCTACGCCCCCCTCTCGGTACGCCTATAGAACCGTGTCATTCGAAATGTATGAAACATGGTGTAATTTTTACAGCGTTTCTCTTAGCCATGCCATTTCAATGCAAAAATATAAAACACATTTCAGAAAAATTCTTAGAAATCACTTAGCTAGCGTTTCCGTTTAAGAGTTGCGCTATATATACTTGACGTTGGTCACCGTCCGTCACCCGTCTGGCACCGTCCGTCACACCGTGTGTCACCCATAGGGCGCACGGGTGACGGACGGCGCTATACGGTACCGTGCGCGTGACAGAAGACGCCGGACGGCCGCACGTCAACAAAAGTACTAAAATTTGAAACATTTGCAGTTATCTTCTGATTTTATTTTAGTTAGCTACACTGGGAAGCGCAAAACTACCTGCAATCAGCCTTTTTCAGTAATAAGTGCCAGGGGCAGATTAACAACCTCTAATATATTAATGAAATGATTTAAAAAATTTTGTTTAATATCATCTATAAAAGTAGGAACCACAGTCATGGTTGTGTGCGTTTTGCCCTCACCCATTGGTACGAGTCGAAGAAATTTTGTTGCCTAATTTTGTAAGTTTCCGTCGGTATCTAAAAATAATAAAAAAATTTTCGCTTCACGCATATTAACTAAACATCCTTTATGATTACATTTTCATCATGTAAAATCAATTGGTTTTCCAACTTACCCTTCTGAAAAAATGAGGCTTAGTTACAGGGTCTTTTCTGTTATCCCCCGCCCCAGCGTTTGTTCTAAAACAGCTGGATTTTGAAAATTGTTTAAGATTTGAGCTTCTCACACCTCCACTGGATATTTCACTACCATATTTGAAATTTTGAAAATTTAGATTTTTTAAGGTCACAAGGAAATTTTTTTGTTTGAAAGTACAAAATACCATTTGACGCAGCCTGTGGAGCTAAAATCAATTGTGTTAAATTTTTGACAGGTAAACCCCTGGTTAACGAGTTATGGTCAAAAATCTGATTTGGCACCGTCTTAAATCGTTGGCAACGTGCCAAATCAGTTATTTGACCATAGCTTGATAGCCAGGGCCAGACGTTTGATGGCAGAAAATGTAACCCTCAACGGCTCAACAAAAACTCTTAATTAGCCCATCAGTGTTCGGCTCTAATGCTCAAACATTACTGCAGTCTAGGTGTATTTAGCAGTTCCTGTTTAGGTACGAACTGTCTGAACTTTACACAAGCTGAGACAGTCAAGGCGTCATACCTTGGCGGAATTCCGTCCTTTCTGCCCAACCAGTCATCTAAGTAACAGAACCTCTAGATAGATAAAACTTCGGCATTTCGCACACCATATCGCATGATACATCCGTGCATATATATAACCGTATCCCACGCGTTCCGCTGGACTACGTAGCATACTTTTAGCATGGTTTTTGGCACTGTGAGGACTTCACTGAATCATAAGTATTGTAGTAACCCGAATAAGAAGGGGACTGATATTTACTTGGCCTCTCCAGAGGATACCTCCTGTATCACCTTATTCAGTTCTTTTCTCGATGTACGCTATCCGCTCTGATTTAGTAACGCGACCGGTAAATGTTTATTAATCCACCCAAATCTTGTATAACACCGGGTATAAACGAGCAAATCACAGGATATGCAATTTAACTCGTAACCTGATCCGGAATCCTTAGAACCGATGCCTGAATCTATATAATCAAGCCACTGGCTCTAACGTACAAATCGTTACAATTTTCCGGAAAATCCGTGCAATCCTAACCCCTTTAGAATTACTCCCAGTTTAACCATGCTCTCTAACCCCGTTAGATTTGCACTCAAGTTTTCCGACCAATCTAATCCCGTTAGATTGGGCCAATCCATTGTAGAATAGTAAACTTAACCCCGTTAGATTTATTAGACTACGGTTTCTCAGGTTTCCTTTATATCTCCGGTATTGTATTCTATACTGGGTAAACCTAGGCGCCCTGCGCTATTCCAATTACACTCAAACACCGTGGTTTCCTTCACATTTTAGGCCACCGTGACTATTCTTAACCCTTTCTCACATGAATATTTTCTATTTTCCCTGAGACCTACTTTTATGCTAGGATTCGAACTCCAGTGAATGGAGTGGGAGGCGTATACCATCACCACTCAGCTATAGGAGCTTGACGCTCGAGCCCGAGGGGGCTCTCACGTCTTGTGGTTGTAAACTAGGATTATCTTAGTAGACATGGGTTAGAATAATAGGATTGTCAGGGGACTGGGCGAGTTCATCCAATTCCAGCCTTAACAAGGGTTCCGATCTCCGATTTAGAACTCAGAAGCCCGTCGAACTCGCTAATAGACAGAACTAGAGTTAAGGTTTAATAACAAGTAAGACAACGTATTAATGCGAGAACAAGTAATAGTAAAAAGAACACAACTTACTAATACCAGGATACGATTAGTTTTCAACCACAATGGTTGAAAACTAAGTGAAAACTAAATTAGAAATCACTAACCGAAACTAATCGTAATTTAATATCAAAACAACATTGAGAAAACTCTAAGTTAACTAAACTCATTTTCCAACTCTAGGAGATAATCACCACATCAGAGAAACACAACTATAATACTGAATAGAATCAAACTGACATAAACCTTCCTCTTTTATTAATTCTAGGTTTTCCTCCCAGAGAGGAAAACCTGTTTTTCTGTTGAATGACTTTACTGAGCGAAAATAACCTAAGTCTACGGGTATGTCATTAGCCAGTTATGTCTTTACCGTTTAGGCATCAGCGGTGTGGACTGCTCACATCCCCTCTATTTCCTTTCTTGGCTTCCACTGCCAAGCAGTTAATAATAATGACAAAATCATACATACAGTTACAACACGAAATAAAGGCACAGCGACCAGTACTTGAGTGAGCTCATTAGTGACAAGCAATAACTTGGCAAATTTTGTAAGTGAATTACTAACGTATATACACTATATACAAGATCTGCAATTCAAGATGTTAATTTTAAAGCTTCAACTTCAGATCTTTGAACGACTTGCAGATCAGTTTTGTCTTTCACGATCGCGATCCTTACGGCCTTTGTAATAGTAACTTCCTTATCGCCTTCAGCCTGACGATCTCGTGATGTCGCTTGTTTGGCTTTTGGTACTGGGTACCGATTGCCTCATCCGCCGCTGCTAGAATAGCGCGACATCTTCGCGCGCGGTCGTCGTTGACGAGTAACCCTCCGGTCTGAGTCCTGGGAGCTACTTTCATGATCGGTTCCAAACGAACCAATACGTTTTTCGGCGCGAGCCACGTTGAACAGGTCCAACGAACGAGTCATCCGAATCTTCGCTATGATACGCCCGCGTTGTGACCTTACCCATCTGCGCGATCCTCGAATTTCGAAACTTCCGGATTCGACTGTCTTCCGCGGCTTCCTGCTGTGGAAAATTGTCGCCGAAGTTGCGCATAAATCGCAAGAATTCTTCATCGTGCGGATTCGCAGGTGGGTTGTAGTGATGATGATCGTTAGGCGCATCACACTTCAACGATCGATTGTAACGGATGCCTGCATCGCGAATTGCAGCACGATCCGCACCTGTCAACTGCATCAACGTGCGTCTGCGCATATTATCCAAACGAATTGTTAGCTCACCGAGCATCTGCATTGTACGCGGATCGTTCGGTGCTGTCGTATGCGCCGTGATATACGCCACGTTGTCACGCTCGAATTCGTCACGCGCTCGCCAATAATCGCCATCCGTGTATGCTTGATCCATAACGGCATCACGTTTGCACGCAGCGCGTTTGTCTTTGACTGCGTCATACTGTTGACTCAGCAAAGCACGACCTATTGGCAAGAACGCGGCACGCGGTGCCTGCGCAAATGCCCGTCTACGCCATGGAATACGACGCAGTACCCAATCCCGCAGCTCCATAGCAAACCAACGTATGATGTTGTCATACTGCTGCGGCGTTAGGTACGGCGCCCGGTTGAACACCTCGTAACGTATTCCACGCTCGACAAACCGGAGATAGTCGAGGTAGACCGTGAGTGACACATTAGAAAGCAATCGAAAACGAATCAAACTTATGAATTCGTACGTCCAAGATCGCCGAATATCCGACAATTGCGTCTCCGTCAACGGACCAGTTGGACGCGGCACGCGTTCGTTGACATTGAAGTAATACGCATGCAATCGATATTCGTAGTTCTGTGGAAATCTACTCATGAGTTCTCCACCGTTCAACAAACATTGATCAGGCAGAACCACCGCGTTCGGATCCCAATCGTCAGACTACGAGTCTGCTGCTGACTGCTCTGTGTCACCCACAGCCTCCCCGGCTGTAGCATCGGTATCCTGAGCGTCTTTCCGCTCGCTGACGCCCTCCTTAGGGGAAGGCTGCGTTGCCTCCGTCGATCCCGGTTGCCCGACCGACACGAGATTGCAAGTAACTGCGCGCTGCGCTTCCCCGTCCAGAGTTGCTAATGCCCGAGAAGATGTTGGTTCCTCGGACACCAGCGCGCCAGGAGCGGTGCTCACCAACGTTGCTTCCCGTTGTGCCTGCACAGTTATCGGTGGTGCCACCAACGTTGACTCGGTCACGATGGTTTCGGATACCTGTGTGCTGGTCACAGATGTAACTGGAGTCGCAGCTCTTGAGCTGGACTCCGCGTCGCCACGTGTATCCGGTAGAAAACCCGCTAACGGCCCGATGGCTGATTGATTTGTCGCGTTAACGCCCGCATCATGTCACGCAAGTCGTCCATGAGCCTCTCGTTCATTGCATCTTTTAATTTCTTTTTCGTAAACTTCTCGGACTTTGCGAAGTTCTTCTTGCAATTGCGTTTGCGTAATGAACGGCGAAACCGACTCCACAATCATCGGCGGTGTTTTCGGTGAGATCAACGGAATTGTTGTTTGCGGATAAACTACCGGACTAGGCGTATAGAACGCTTGCTGAACGGACGACTCGGTCGCTACAGTTCCGCGTCTTTCCATATCACGCCTAACTTGTTCTTGTTGACGCTTCCAATCCCGTAACGCTTCTTCGTGTGTTAGATTCGAAATCGGAACGGACAACAATCCGTTTTTAACTTGTGTTAATGTGCGAGCTAGCGCAACGTTGGGTGTTGTCCGGCATTTAAGCCCCGATAATGGTTCAACCATTATCGCTTCGCTACGGTGCCACCCGGCCGGTGCTTCGCATTGAACGACACGGGTCGACATCGCTGATACATGTGTGGCATACGAAATTCGGCAGATTCTTGCCTCCGTAGGGATCTGGGTCCCTGAAGTGGAGGGAGTGGGGTTTGAACCTGTGTCCGAATTTGATTTCTCTTTATTTTGTTTACCCCTTTTACCCCGTTTCCTTTGGATAATTCGGAGGGGTGCTACGTAAATTGGGTCCTGTTCTTTGGGTCTATCGGGTTTCAGTTCGTCGGGGTTTGCTTCGCTTACAATGTTTTCAATTAATTCCAACTTTAACAAACCCCCATCACGTACCTGTCTTGATTTCCAAGATCTAACCTTGGTGCCGTGCACCGTTACTGTTGAACGTACGTAATCCAACACCACACCAAAGTCCGTCAAAATATCTTCACCCAGGATCAGAGACGACTGCATTGACGGCATGACGTGGATCTGAACCATCTTGGTGACGCCTCCGAGTGTGACGCTGTGATTCATACATCCAAGAGTCTTTTGTGCTCTTGCAGATTCGTAACCGAAACAGTCGATCACGTGGGATGTATCCAACGATATATCCGATAAATACAAATCATATAAATGCTTATGCATCAACGTTAGATCCGCACCACTGTCTAATGCGGGGTTCACGTTATAACCGGGGCAGCAGAGACACGTTTTGTCCCATGTTGATTTGACATCGACATTAATTTTCGGGCTTCTATTCCGTGTGAACAGACAAACTTCGAATATCAGGTGACAGTGGCCTACAAACCATAGCTGTCAAATAAGCAGAGGATACAAAGACAGGTATATCATATGATAATATAGGACAATCTACTATGGCATTCAGCAGGACAAATCCAGAGTATCATAAGATAGTCCGCTACATTAAACAGGGAATGTTATGTTATACGCTGCTAGGTTGTTTAAAAAATAAAATAGGCGGTCCATTTTGTATAAGTTTTTAATTGTCCTGTTTTAAAATCACCAGCGGTATCTCCCAAACTGACTTGAACCCGGACTGTCTGCAGCATTTCTGCATATGCTAACCGCTGAACCACACAGTCCTTGGAAACATTTTTTAAAATATTGTTAATGTAGTGATTTCAAAGTTATGTATCTTTTGCTGTATATAGCTTTATTGATGTTTTATAATACATGCAGTTTAAATAAGAATATGTAGTCAGAGTAAAGAGACGTACAATTACATACTTGGACAACAGTAACATGTTTGAACTATACAGTTTACTTGATGGTCGGTCAAACTGGATTGACGTACTGTTTATACACTAAATGTTTATAAACTACATCGTTTGGCCCTCATAAATGTGCATAACTAGCATTAAACGTGTTTGGTGAATGGGTTTATCTGGATCTGCGAACATCATATGATACTCCTTTTATAAGTCTGTTAGTATCATATGATATTTGGTGGTACGTTTCATCAGCACTGCAGTAACATTGTAGACACTGCCCCAAAATTCATATGAGATCGACAGTCAAAATAGCAAATATCGTATGATATTGAAGTACAAACCGTGACCGATATAAGATGAAAGCAGACAACAACGGGTTTTTGAATATGACATAGGGTTTACATGCGGACAAAATGCTACCCAATAGTCTGATAGGGACAAATCGTGTCCCAAGCTGCCCTGGTTATAACGTGAATCCCGCATAACAGACCCATGACTAATAAATTGTTAATATTTATTTCGACATTAAATCCGGTGGGTTTTACACCGGTTCCGCGATAAGTCGCAATATACGCGGTTGGTACAGTAGTCGAAATACTCATTCCCCTACCGTCCGCTAAACGGACGTGGTGAGGCGGTATCATGACAGCGGACGGATGTGCTAGGACTCCTCCCGCGGCTCCTGAACGAGCTGTCAATTGTTTCGCCTCTGTTGCCTCCCGTCTGGGAGACTCCGCTCTGGGGCCCTAGCTTTCGTCATTAGATTTAGATTTTGATTTTCCATCCGCCTTTTTCCGATCAGGATTTTTAAAACAAATACGCGCAGGATGGTTTGTTTTATTGCAAAATTCGCAAGGTTCAAATTCACGTTTTGTATCAGACTTTTTATCAGAATCTTTGTTCTTATTGTTGTTATTATTATTCTTTTTCGAATCCGGGTCTGATTTCTTAGAACTTCTGCAGTTCCGGGCTATGTGCCCTTCCTTACCGCAGTTAAAACAGGTGCGGGACGACCCTTGTTGTTTCAACCGGTCATCATTATCGGTGTGCTCCTTCTTGTCGTCCTTATTTTTCGCACCCTCATGTCCGCGATTCATTTTTGCTTTGTTATTCTTTTGGTTTACTTTATTTTCATATAACCTATATCTGGTTTCCTGACCAGTTGTGTCAGTCATGCCATTTGCTAAAAGACGTTGTAATTTTTTAGCTCTGAATCTTAATTCTTCGAACGGTTCGGTCATGCCGGTTTGTAATGTCAATTTAAATTCCGGCTTTGCGTTATTTATAAACGTTTGACACAGCAGGTCATGAGCCTCCTTCGGGTCTGCGAAACGTTTCTCTAGGTAACGTTTCCAATATACTAACAGTTCGTCAGCATATTCTTCGATGTTACCTATCTGAATCATTCTTTGAAAATTTACGATTCTGGTGGTTAAATCGTCAGGTTCGGCAAAGCGGTCTCTAAATTGGTTGACTAACCACTCGAAATTTTCAGGCTCAATAGCCGCTTCCTCCTCCAAGAGCTGAAGGTGTTTATCTGAGGCTTCCGCAAACATTTGCGGAATTGTTTCATCTTCGACGGGAGATCGACAATACCTGGCGATCTGATACATCTGTCAAAACGCTTATAAAATGCATCGAAGTCATCGGTGCCTTCATATTTAGGGAAATACGAGTCTTTTTCGAGCATGTGTACTACGATCTGTGTCGGCCCCGCCGATGTCGGAACCATTAGCGCATTATTGCCCATACCCGGTTGAACCCTACCCGTATTCGGCATCTGCCACGCATGAGCATTGTCTATCATATCGCCGGTTGTTACTCCTATTGGGGTAGGTGGTCTGGATGCGTTGGACTGCACGTCCGTAACCGATGCGCGGTCGCCTTCCACCAACCGATCATTTCCCATTGACCACCCTGGGGTAAATGGTAATTGAGTATGAGGATATCCCCAACTTGTTGTCGGTAGGGCTGGTCCACAGTCCCTGGCCCAAGTGACCTGTGTAGGAGCTCCTGCGATAGACGTTGATGTTGCAGCTGCATTCGCTTCTGGTGGATATAGACTTAGGAATGCGGTGCGCTGCTCTAGGGTTAGGCTATTTAAAAAGGTTTCCCGTTGTTGTTGTTGAATTTGGGAATAAAATTGACTCGTTATAGCCTGCGTTTTGGTTTGGTTGGGTAGGGGGTTGGTGTCATGTAACCATAGGTGTTGTAAATTGGTTACCCCCTAAACCCATAGTTTGACTCACAAAATTGCTTTGAGAACCCATACCACCCGCTGTGCTCGGTCCAGGCTGGGGGTAGGATTGTCCGGCATACGACGTGAACGAGTTGTAGGGATATTGCACAGGTGCCCCTGGATAGTATGACGATTGGGGCATTGCTGTATACGGGTGTTGAATTGTCGGTAAGGCAAACTGAAGGGGGTCGCTAACTGTAGTGGGATGTAATGGTGGTTGAGGTATGGTAGTCGGAATAGTTGTATTACCCGACCCGTATACCGACAGTTGACCCTGGGTTGCGTTATGTTGCGACCGAACCATCATGCATGAGACCCCGCTGTTTCCACGGAGCTAGTCATGTACGTGGAGAGATTCCTCGCTGATTTTTCGCGTGGCAACGTCGCTCCCACCGGACCGGACTGTCTTATCACCGTTTCCCTTTTTGTTTGCGTTATCCCCTCTATTTTGGATCTGCTATCCCAAAATTTTTGCTTTCCCCGGTGTTTGTATCACCATTTGTCCTAGACCGTTCGGGTATCTCTGTGCTAAGTGTGGTCCCATTAGTCCTAAATTATTTAGAACAGTAATAACTGTTCGGGGTTTAGGAATGTCTTGGGATTCTAATTGGCCATTTTTAACTCAGCACCGACCTGTTTTGTCCTCTTCGACGTGTCTTCATTACCATACTCGTAACTCGTCGATCCATTTTCCACCGAATCCACCGCCGACTGTACCAACTCCGACAATCTCGTCGCCAAACGCACAGTATACGCCCGCGCCGCAGTTATTGCCAACGTGTTAGATTGGGTTGCGTCGTCAAGGCCACTGTTCGCCGGCGCCATCGTCACCGGGTTGAAAGTCGTTCTAGTTTTTCCGATGTCCGATGAATATCCATCATGCAACGAATACGATTGTTGAAAATCGTTGTCGACGTTGTCGTAAAGATCTATGACAACGGATGAGGAGGAGTCGGGCCGCGTGGACGGAGAACTCCGGGTGCTAGGTTGCAAATTTATCCGCGAATCGGACCCACCCACCTGTCTCGGTACTACTTGGCCTCGTTCTTGCACAGATTTTCTGTTTTGTGACATCACCGCATGTCCACCCGGGGTTAGCTGAATGATAGGGTAGTTACCCTAGCCCCTAATTGCATTTACCGAGTTACATTACGAGACAAATCTGTTATCTGGGCAAAATTAGTCGATTTACTACCCCGGCGTCGAATGGGTGTGACACCTACACGGCGTCGTCTTGTTAGGGTACCCACCCCTGGTCTAGGATTGCGGTGAGTTCTCCGTAATACGGACGACTCGTACAAGCTTGAGGAGGCTCGGTCTCCTACTGAATGTACGCCTATCTGCGTTTCCGAGTGCACTGGGTGCTCTCTGGACGCATCTTTTGCCGTGACAACTTGTGGACTTGGTTGCTGAAAGCCCGATGTTGTTGCCACTGCATTGCCTGGAACTAAATTATAAGCGACCGAAGTCGCGATTAGCGGTTGTGCAGTGGGTACTACGTTATTCACCGCGGCACTGGGTGTCGCAAAGGATAAAGCGTTGGTCCCCTGCGTAGGTTGTTGCCTTCTAGAGACAACATTCCTTTCACTCCTGCGTACTACAGGCGTTCGTTTCAAACCGCCCATAATTTATACGGAACAATTACAAATATTCCAAAGGGCAACAAGCACACAAATTAAACTTAAATTAAATTCGCTTCTACTAGCCATGGACCCGATATTCCAACTGAGAATATCGCGTTGATAAACAAATTTAAATTTTAAATTTAAATTAAAATTCCTATCGCGAACTGATAACATTGCAACGTTTTATTTGTTCCTTTCGCTGCCGCTAACGTTATACACAACTACAAAAGATCACCGCCAATATTGTTTCATCAAAACAAGTTTATCAAAACAAAGTAAATTGACCTTCCGAACATTAAAGCGGCGCCAATAACACATTTATTTCACACGTAAAATCTTATATTACGCTATTTGAACGTGTGTAGTATTATAATATTACTGTGATATTTATGTGATACGCTTAGCTGTGATATGCGCACAAACCGGTTTTCAATCTTTTTACACGATAATTTCTCGTGCTAATATTCGGAATGCGCACCTTCCACTGTGATATAAAGCTGTGATAATAGCCACCTGTGATATTGCTGTGATAGGGAATTTACTAACAATGCACGAAGTACGTAGGCAGCTCTTTAAGGTAGCCTTGTAGGATGTTGTACGCACGAATCAATAAGGGATTTCCAGTGCCTTGGGAATTTCTTCCAAATTCGCTGTGCAATCTGATATATACCTGTAACTAGAAAAGTTCGGGCTTTTCGGAGACCATCGTGGTCACCATGTAAACAAGGAATATATTAGTAGACATGGGTTAGAGTAATAGGATTGTTAGAGGACTGGGCGAGTTCATCCAATTCCAGTCTTAACAAGGGTTTCGATCTCCGATTTAGAACTCAGAAGCCCGTCGAACTCGCTAATAGACAGAACTAGGGTTAAGCTTTAATAACAAGTGAGATAACGTATTAATACGAAAACAAGTAATAGTAAAGAAACACAACTTACTAATACCAGGATACGATTAGTTTTCAACCATAATGGTTGGAAACTAAGTCAAAACTAAATTAGAAATCACTAACCGAAACTAATCATAACTTAATATCAAAACAACATTGAGAAAACTCTAAGTTAACTAAACTCATTTTCCAACTCTAGGAGATAATCAGCACATCAGAGAAACACAACTATAATACTGAATAGAATCAAACTGACATAAACCTTCCTCTTTTATTAATTCTAGGTTTTCCTCCCAGAGAGGAAAACCTGTTTTTTTTGTTGAATGACTTTACTGAACGAAAATAACCTAAGTCTACGGGTATGTCATTACCCGGTTATGTCTTTACCGTTTAGGCATCAGCGGTGGGGACCGCTCACAGTGGTAATTTAGTACAATGTATACGTGTGCGATATATATTATTTAACGTATATACACTGCGCTGAGTTTCTTATAGGCAACTAAATGTGAGAGGGGGTTAAATTAATTCTGGTGCTGACATAGCCTAACTATGTCGTTTCTCGCAAACAGAGCCAGACCGATACGCAAGACTAGGTGGAGCCGGACTCCCTTAAGGTGTGGTTTTGATTTAGGGTTTTATTTTATGTTTAGTTTTAATTTGAAATAGGTTTAAGAGTGGCAGAGCCACCTACATGGACCCCTCTCATTACCCCGCACCCTCTTATCCGGGTCACTATAGTACACGGAATTTTCTTTAGTTCCGAGTGTAAAAGGACTGAATGTTTACCTGCATGGGGGGTTCGTTTTGCCGCTATTGCAACGTAAGCTTGTATTATCTTGAGTAAGTTGTTCTGAAAGCCGCTTCACGAATTATTCACTACAATGTATGCATTAACGCTTACAGATCCAACATGTTGAAAAGATACATAAGTGGGAGTGGGAGGCCATTTGTTTTCAATATGAGATACCAAAAAATACAATTTTGAAATCGCGGAGAAATCGAGTGCAGTTAATATTAACATCTATACTTTTTATCGTCTTACACCTAGCACATCAAGACAATCTACGGTTTAACTGTTCCACTGCATGTTTAGGCCAACAGTGCGCAACTCAATAGCAAGATTTCATGAGCCAAAACATCAGTCCATAAACATTTTATTGCGTCGTTCCCATGCATGATTATTCATTAGTTTTATATATTATCCACTTGTAAATAGCCACTGCGACAACTATTTGCTCAATTACGGACGGGAGCAGAGTTGAATTTTTCCGGAAAAAACGAAAAAAACGGAAAAATTGAAAATCACGTACTAGTGTTGGCGCAAACACAAAAACGTTGATTGACGATTTTTCTATTAAAAATGACATTAGGATACCAAATTACCATTTTATAAAGTATCAACATTTGATAACACGACATGATGATAAGCATACTGCACACACTACAGAGCTGTCATATACCAAAAAAGATAAATATGTCAGCTAAGGTGGCCAAGTACGTTACGGTCATTGATGAAGCACCGACTATGTACAGATAACAACACTGGGACAGAAACTGAGACGAAGGAATTGCACAACAAAGGAAACGACATAGCTAGAGGTCAGGGGATAGCCGAGGTGAGCACCGCAGAGTGCACAATGAGAGCTTGCCCGACACACCTCTTACTCAGCTCATGCCGTCTCTTGGCATGCAAAGACCAGTTGACATGAAAACAAAAAAGTCTGTGATTGATTCGACGTCAACATAAAATTGTGTGATCCGAATAGCGGATATGTAGACAAAATATGAATGTTACATGACATTGACTTACAAATAACTGATCTCAAGCGATCATCGCATACAAATAGCCATTTGTCATATGATACTGTGAGATCTTTATGCGAATATCATATGATATTCCAAAATTCTACTAAATATCATATGATATTATGCAAGACAATGGAATTTGTGCGCGCTAATAAAACAGTAAAATGTCAGATAATGCTGCATTAAATGATTTCGAAAGTTGAATTAGCTTCTACATTTTTGTTTCTCGCTAAATTTTTTCCAAAATATATTATTAAGTAGAAAAAATTCAAATTTCAAATTTTGGTGTCATATGACATTCTACAGGACAATCGAACTAGTTTACCACAAGTTTGCAGACATTTTCAAACATATCATATGATACTCGCAGACATAATTTGGAATGTCATATGATATTCCCGTACAAACGGCACATGTCACATCAGGATAGCAGACAATTCCAATTTTTTGAATCTGATAGCGGGTAAACAGTCAGACAAAATGTTACCAGCTATAGTCATAGGGACAAAACGCGTTCCATGCTGCCCCAGATATAACGTGAACCCCGTATAACTGTTTCCCAGGCCTAAAAATTATTATCCTCACTAAATAAACTATGCCGAATCTGATGTACTATTTTGTTTTGCTCCGTCAAGGCGAGAAAATATGTTTTTAATACGTCAGAAAATAATGTTATCTTTTACAGGTAAAACTAAGTTACACACGCACAACGCACTAGCTAAGCTACAATACGAATACCAAGAATGTTCTAGAATCATCACCATAATGACATAATGCGTGGTCCACTTTAAGTTGCGCCCTGCCTGTGGAAAATTGCAACGCCTTTTTTCCATATGAATTTTCGAAAATCATAGCAGTGGGTAATTGAAATCCAAAACTTTTGCAAACAGTAAATTGAAACAATTTATAAAACGTATAAGGAAATGAATTCGGATTTTTTTCTCAATTTCACACTAGGCAAATTTTAAAATACCCAGTTGGAAATTGAAACCTATTTTTTAAAAAAATGGTAATTTGATATGAAATTTTGTCATCGAGTTGGAAATTGAAAAGTTGGAAAATGGGATGTAAGAAATAGGGTATTGAAATGAATTTCTATTTCCCTATACTAATTGAAATATATTTGCTAGCTGGAAATTGAAATTATGCAATAACCGGAAACAAACTGCGGTAGGTCTAAAAGGTTAATATACGTTGTTTGTTGTTTGCATTTTAGATGATGGAGGTCATTGCTGTACAGTATTTGTATGACATTTTACTTTATAGTTCTTCCTGTGTTACTGTAACGAATAAAGTTTGTTAAATTTAGAGATGATAACACGGCGGTATTTGTTATGACGACGTCTATTGGTATCATGTTCTATGCAAATTAGGTTTGTACATAAGTTTCAGTTGAACGTAGTCTGCGGCGGATCCCAAAATTTCTGAAGGTAGGTAGCACGTAGTCTACGGCGGATCCCGAAAGTTCTGAAGGGAGGTAGCACAATAGAAAATCTTTCGGTCGAACGGAGTCTGCGGCTGACCATAGAAAATAATGAAAATAGCACTTGAGCGAAGCGCACGAGAAGCCAATAACAAGGAACGGTGATATTTATGGCCCAAGTATAGAAATGGACCTGACCGTTTTCCGGCGGCACTGTAATAGAGTTAGCTTAAGCTTTAGACTAATTCTTTTGCTTAGGCTTAGGCTTAGGCATGAGTTCATTCTTACGGTTAGGCTTAGGAATTTGCTTACACTGGCGCCATCCATCACCGTCCGTCATTCGTACGGCGCCGTCCATATCGTGCATCTCGTATGTACCGAAGTAACAGACGGTGACGGACGGCGACGCGCGACAAGTGTAGCGCCAACCTAACTGTGGATTTTTTCGTATATTTTATATTTTCAGTTTAACGGAGTCTACGGCGGATCCCGACTTTTCTGAGGGAAAATAGTATGATATAATTGTGAAAATAGCACCTGCACATAGCGCACAACAAGCCAATAATAGGAACGGCAATATTTTAAATGAAGACCCTACTGGTGTGTATGACTGTCAATTAATAGTTATGTATATAATTTTGAGCTAATAATCTGAGCTGTGGCGAATCGTGTAAAATTCCGGACGGGAAGGCCGCACGATGGTGAAAAAAGCACCCGCGCGAATTGCATAAAAAGCCAATAATAGGAGCGGCGATATTTGTTGATACGGTTGCATATAATTTTGACCAATCTAGACGCTGCAACCGCATCTTCGGCCGGATTCGTTTCCGCAAATTAATTTGTTTTTGATCTGTTTTGAATCGTATTGTTTGTTTTATTGTTTTTCACTTTGTGTTTTTGTGCCCAAATTGTAGGTTTCCCTACCGAAATCAGTTTACTGGTTAGCATTTGCCCTGTGAAGCTTAAAATAAATTGCAGCGAAAGCATGTGACATCAATGACTAGTTTGTTTCATGAAATAGTTGATGCTGAAACTACTTAATTTATGCAAAGCAGCCGACTAAGGTAAGTAACTAATTTACATAATCCTGTTACCAATTGAAAATATATTTTTATAACCACATGGCAGTCATCTTGCTGAGTTTGGTGCATTCATCTGCAGTATTTTGCTTAATGTGTTTGTTTTGATCACTGTAACCAAAGCCACATTAATACTAAGTCCTTTGAAGGCAATTTTGGTTCTAGATCTTAATAATTAGTTATATTTATACCGTTAACTTTGCGTTGCATTTATCATGTTTAGGTCTCCAAAATGTCCATCAAGTAAGTCAAAACACGCCGCAAAACCACTCAACAAATGTAAACGTATCTATGCAAAGCGCATTAGCGGAAATGACGAACTTCATTTCAGTTAAAAAGTTTATTTTCATAAGCCTACGGTTTAGCTTAGCCTATTTTATTAAACTAGTTGTTAGGTTAGGCGGGGAACAAGTGTTTAATATGGTATATTGACATTCTTTGATGCAAATTGAAGATTGTTCAACTGCTGACGATGATTCTGACATAGAAAATGACCCAAGATTATTGAACACCAACGATACAGATCAGTTCCTAAAATGCCCAACTTTGGATAACGAAGCCATGCTACTACATGGTAAGTCAAAAGCATTGTTAGGTAAAAAAATCGTATGCGGGCCTGCCCGTATAAGGCTAAATTTTCTAGCCAGGTGTGTCTTCGGTTACGGTTTCCAAAGGCCCGTATAATTTCCAGTACGTTAAGTCTGCATTGTTTGGTTTACACGTGACTTATTCAAGGTGTTGAACATTTGCATCGTAAAACTTGTTTTCACGCCGTTGTCACAGGTTTATTTCTATAGCTCTATTTTTATTGCTTATTATTCCTATGTCTACACATTTACGCGTAACCAGCTATACATACCATTGCGAATTCTGGTTTTTGTACAAAAAACTAAGTCATCCTTAGCGAAAGCCTAAACCTGAGAGAAGCTTAATCGTAAACTAAAACCAAAGAATCAGCTGAAGCGTATTTTATTATTGACATTGTACTATTGCAGTCAATAACACGGAAACCATGTTATTTGATAGCTGCTAACTTACTCCAAAACGCAAGTTAATTTGAAATAAGCCAAAAGTTCCACTACTTTTTTATTTTTCTGCCTATTCTCAACCATAAAAGAGGCCCACAGGTATGCCAACAGCAGAGCATTATCCGAAGTCTAATTTATTAATACTGAAGTCAACATGCGTGGTGGAATTATTGTTTGCCTTGGCTGAGCAACGATTTATATTGCAGAATTGTATATGAAAAATCTGGTAGAACAGCTTACCGAAATGGACATTGATTTTATATCCCCAAACGACTCAGTTTCTCCACCGGAAAAACGTGCGCGTACCACGCTTGATATCGTGTCTACACCTGCCCGCTATCGTTACATAGTGGCCGATGCTACGTGTGACAAATGGCCCGAGTTACCACCACCCATTGATAATTCTTTAGGTAGATTTTAATCAACCAATGCCAGTCGCGTAATTATCCTGGTATCCTGGGATCTGAATGGGCCAAGCTAATTCCAAAGGGGTCAAACTTATTTGATTAATTCTGTATAATAAACATATTAGCAAAATATAGGCAATCATGCTTGCAGGAGTGTTATAATGAGCGTAAAGGAGGTGCACCCATACAATAACCCATGAACAGAAAATATTTCATTGCGATTTTAAGGAGGTTTTAGAGACTGTTTGAGGGATACTATTTCATTAAATCCAATAGCGGATCACTGACTAATGAATATTTCAAGCGATAACTAAAATTTTCTGCACATAACATTTGCATGAAGCGTTTCAAACTCTTTAAAAGCATGCGAGTAGCCAGAGTTGCACCAACCGCAAGATGTATTGAGCCAGGTATTAAATACAAAAACAGCATTTAGGTGGTTTACCGCAATCTAACCGCAGTGCTGTAACAGGTAGCCGACACCAATTTCAAACGCCTCCGAGTTCAAAACAACGCAGGGATTTAACAAATGGTTGTCATAAATCTAGACAAGTCACAGGTTCTCCATATTCCGATGGTAATTCTACATTTTAATGAATATATTTTAGCAACTGTTTGTTTAGGTTATAGAAAGGACATAGCTTCTTTAACAAAGGATACGTGGTTTAATGAACATATTAGCGGCATTTTATAGTTCTCTATGAAGATTTTGGTATTAGAAAGAACAACTTAATACTGGTTGTTTTAATTCTGATTTCCAATATTCAGCAGAAATATTCCAGTCTGCAAGAGCCGTTTATACTTAACTGCATATCAGGTTGCTACATGTACTTTAAGCACTATCAACACCGCAAACTGAATCGTGCCGAAAACGTGCAAAACGTGTTTATGCAAGTTGTATCAAAGACTCGCATTCAGAAACCTGTAACGGTAACGTTTTTATTTACAAGCCACACTTGTTTCAGTGCAAGCAAGACCTAATAAATTGAACTAATTGTTAATTTTTCGATGAAAAACAACTATCTGCTATGTACCAGGCAGAAAAACTAAAATGTGAACTTTTAATATTTTAACAGGGAAACATGCGCACAAGCCGCGAAATTTTTTTAACTCGTGTTGTACATCCGCTATAATTTTCAAACAGATAGATGGAATATACGCTGCGAGTTTCAGATAAGCCATTTATATTTCAAAACTTTCAGCACGGCGTGCCTCAAATTCGCCGTATAGTACTGCCCTGCTGTGTCAACGTTTGACAAAATAGGCATAACTGCAAAATGTAGCGTCTGCATATAGATTTTTGAAATTGCAGCGGTACAAACGCCACGATCTAAACGTCGTCCTAGCAAAGTCGTGAAACGAATTTGTTCAAGTTCAGCCCCGCGCGGGTGACAGTTAAAAAACAAAGGTGAAATATTACGCTCAATAGGAGTTTGAAAATTTCAACACTCGTTGAATCAGTTGCTGCCATGCAGGCTTGTTATATAGCAAAACGGAAACATCGTGAATTCAAACCGGTAATCTAGTAAGGACGTTATATCATTGCAGATGCGCAACATAGAGCATTACCAGGTCCATCAATGCTTGATATTATGTGGACGGTAAGCCGTGTTCACATTTTATCAACAAAATTTACATCGTCGGAAGAAGCGCCCAGAGTAAACTTACTGAATATACAACTGTTTTTCTAAACACAAGCATTAATGTAAATTTATAGCGTGGACTTATACTGACTACACGCGCTATTCCGAACATTCAGGTGCATACCTGTTTTTTGTGTTTAATACGTTTTCTCGGTTTCAATCTTATAACTTTCAAAACTATGCATATATATTTGGTGCGTTAGTTTCATTCTGGCTGCAGGATGAAGAAACAACTTTTCAAAAAACTCTCGATTGATGGCAATGTTAGACAGTGAAAAGACCGAAAATAGCTAGCTGACGTAAATCGCGAATCTCGAAACATTTTCATGACAGTATTCATCAAATTTTAACGCGAACATTTTTAGACATTGTTGTTTTTACATTTCGCTGCAAGATTTTACTGTGCTGTTTCTTTGCAGTAGCTGGCAATGATTAAGAAAGTGCTTTAGAGTATACACTTTTGCTTTTATTTAAGAATTTGAAATTCAGTAGTAGCTGAATTTGTTAAATGAGCATTGTATGCAGCTGCAATAAATGCTGTAGCTCGCAATTGCTGACTATTTTTTGGTCGTTTGATTCTAAGACTACAAACTTTACATACGCCTATTCTATATTTGTTGAAAAATTCAGTATTACTAATTAAATGACGTAAATGTTCGTATATATGTTGTAGGCCAATCTGATATTCAGGCCAATTACCAAATTGTCCTAGGCCAATCTGCTATTTTGAGCAAATAGCAGATTATCCTAGGCCGAGTAGCGATTGTAAGATGTAGCAAAACAACGATGATGTAAAAACAAACGCTGATTGGTAAACTGATTGATCTATTTGCTTAATAACAGTTTAGCCTAGGCGAAACGGCTATTATTCAAAGTAGCAGAATGGCCTAGGCCAATTAGTAATTGGACTGAATAGCAGATTGGCCTACGACATATATACAGTGTTCACGACTGTGCTTGGTCTGCTGCCCTGTATGATTCATTTTGTATATTATAACTTGCTGGCTGACATAAAGACTTCAGAATAGTATGTTGTTGGTGATGGCCGAAACTTTCAAGTCAGAGAAGAGCTGATACCGTTGTATAGAAGAGTTTATGACTTGCGTATACTGCGTAGTTCAATGGTTGGACTAAACATTATGCAAAGTTTATAGTCTTAAACTATTGCATGCCTAGAAATTTTTATTTGTTTTCAGCATTTTTACTTTCAGCAAAATACTTTTCCACATTGTGTGTGGAGATTTCCCAAAATTTCAATCCATTAAGGAGCTGAACCGTAGTTCTAATAAACGGAAACTAATAACGGACATGATTCTTAGCAGTGTTGGTGTTTCACGCATTCCACGCTATTGCATGTAAATATTATACGTGCCGTTTGAAACATTTTATGCCAACATAACGTCACTTTTGATAGAATATTGAACCAGTTGCTGATGTCTTGTAAATATATGTATTGTTATTCCAAGGCGTTTCAGATTGTAAATTCGCCTGTTTTTGGTATACAATGGACAGCCGAAAAAACCCCTTACATGAGCTAAACGGTATGTTATACTGAGCAATATTTTTTGAAATTTTTTCATCGGCGCTGGTGTAGGCAGCTGTTTTCATTCTTAGCTTTAAAACATGGCTACATAGACATTAAGTAGTGGTACTGGCACTACATAAAAAAATTTGGATTCTTGCGTTATAATATACATGACATACCTAAACAATGTTAATTCATGTGACAGAGACTATTGGGACAATTGTCTACGCAACGATTGTATATGTCGTGTTCGCCTTCACGTCATAGATATTTGTTGCGGTTCTTTAGAAAATACCGTTTGCTGCAAGCGGAGAAGACTGAGCTCTAAAACACAACCTGCTTGTAACCCTGAAGAAAAATGTGTTGAAAACTTAAGCCAACCTGCAAGCCAAATTTGTGAAAAGCCGCGTATGTTTTTTGTTTATCCTAATACCGGTAAGACACAAATGACAGTTTTGTAATTTATTCGGCTGAAGTAGAATTGTTGTCTTGTTTAACTGGCAAGGAAACTGCAAAAAACCAACATCACGTTGTGTTCTAACAATACACAACTAGCGTTTTAATGACGCATATATAAAATCGCTATCGCGCCTTAACGCTTTTAAATTTAATTCGTTTCAGTCAGTATGCAAAAAGTGAATTGTACGTTACAAGCTGCGATCTGTACAAGACTTTGCAATTGCTATAACCCTACTATTGATGTAGTGGACAGTAAGCAGCTTTTATTGCGGGAACACGTAACAGAATGCGAACTAAAAGTTACGATTTCTCATGTAAATGTAATAACCTTTTATTCTGTATAAGGTCATCTTTTTTATATAAATCAATCTGTGAGTAAACATTAGACTAAGACCACACACAGTAAAGGTCAACGAGTAAAATTTCAGATTAAGTTCTACTTCATATTGTGATACTGAATGAGTAAGCTTTATTGATTAACTGATACCACATATTGAGATATTTATTTGGATAAACAGCAAACTATATTAAGCAACTCTGAATATTAAAGGTATTCATACGTGCAATCCATGTCTGAGTCTTATGCATACGAATGATTTGCCGCAGCATCAGAATCAACAACTCACCCAACTTTCTTCACTTAAACCTCGTATCGACAATCGTTTTCGGACCACTAAAAATGGGCTTAAACGTGAGATACCTTATTATAAAACAGGCTTAGGGCCAGTTCCAAATAGTTTTGACCGCGCTTATTATTTTCAATTTTTTCGGTTGTTAACAGGATGTTACCGGATATTCGTTTCCGGTAAAATCGGTATTTTCATTACTAATATGCTGCAATTGTTCAAAATAAAATAAAATTACGAAATACATTCGAAATCTTAAAAATTTCTGGGTATCGCCATTTTGTTGAAATGTTAGAAAGCCCCCTTAATATTTGCACGTCTAAATTGCATTAGCAGAAAAATAAAACATATTTGGAACGTTTATATTGTAACGTCCGTTTTTTTTGGTCCAGTTATTTTGATCACTACCCTGTTCCGCTATTTTTACTATCGGTTTACACCCTGAAAACAACTAGCAGGCGCGTCAGCTCTATTACATTTTGTACTCAAACTTCACTCAGATGCGAACATTTATACTTGAATATTTTGCAATTGTTATATCAAAATGATGAAAGTGGAACAACGCTTTTGTTGCACTTTTAGCAATTTCAATTGACTAATTAACTCATTAAAACAACAAGTAAATTTTGGTGTCTTTTCAAAATTGCTAAAAAACTATTACGAGTTTGCACGTTTTCGATTATATCAAAACCTTTTGCGTTTTAGCTATTTGAGGGAACGAAGCTATTCCAGATGTTACCGAGCATGAAAACAAAAATTTAGCAGTTTTAAATCAAAAACCAAAAGTTGCGAACTGTTTGCTTCAAAGTTAGTATTATTGTTTACATAGTGCCTTTATGAGTATTTTTGTTCCACATAAAATCAGTAAACGCAGTCAGTACAATGACTGTATGAATACTATTATTCTACCTTAAACGCCTGCTAGAGCTGCATCTAACTGCTAATATATTTTACCATTTCTTGCGTACAGTTCGGAAGAACTTATGAAACATATCATGCTTCTACTAAAAGCATATTTTTGCAGAAACTCACTGCAACGGTAATGCTGAACTATCCTCTATATTGCCAATTGGTGCTGAGATAAAGCGATTTAGAATGAAGTATGTTGATCCGGAAACAAAACAACAAATTGATGAGCTCTTAATAGACGAGGATCCCACTCATTTATTTGCCGCTGAAACCGACGGTAAAGGAATAGGTGTTTTCACTAAACTGTTTATCGAAAAAGGAACTCGGGTTGCTTCATATGATGGAAAATTGGTTTCCAAGGACACCGCACAAAAATTGGAAGAACTATACAGCAACCAAGGCCTCGGGTCGTACATATATTTTTTATCGGAAAGGGGTAAAAATAGCGTAATGGCGATTGATGCAACATTTGACAATGGACATCTCGGGCGGCTTATAAATCACTCAAAACGTAGTCCCAATTTGAAGCCTGTGTTGTTTTATAAAAATCGAAAGCCGCATATCTTATTTGAGGCAATCAGGAATATATTTGCCGGAGAAGAACTGCTATATGACTATAACGAACGACGAAATGAAGTGCTTGTAATTAATCCGTGGCTAAATAACTAAACATGCACATTGAAAATCTTTAGACCTGAAATGCAATTTTGGCTGAAATTTGCGGTTTGGTAGTGTATGTTTATACTAAAGATAACTGTTCAAAGCATGCACTATTTTTGCTGGAACATAATACTTTATTACCTTCATGATATTTTGACTGTTCTTGTTTAGCTTCGGTAAGTATAAGCGCACGACATAATGACACATTCACAAATCAACCGATTTTTAACTGTCATGTCTAAAGGTGATGATTGCTATAGCGGTAACCGAAGGTACTCTGAAATTAGTGAAGTAAGTCCATTTTGCAAGCTAAAATGTCATTTATTTGCAATTCGCGATCTAGAACGATAACTGAATTCGTGCAATATTCAAAGCCATGGTGCCTAAAATACTGAGTGTCAGATTTAAAAGTGGACTGCTATAACAGCATGCAAACGGTACTCTGAAGGTGGTTAACTGAGCGCTTTTCGGATAGCTAAAATGCGGTTTATTTGCAATCCGCAATCTAGAAGGTGAATCGAATTCGAGCAATATAATCAAAACCATGGCGCCTAAAATACTGGCAGTTTTCGAGACATGCTGTTTAACGCTAGATCATATTTCAATATTTACGACAATAAATTTTGTTATTCCGAGTTTGCTATAGTGAACCATATGGAATATCAATGGGCGCGCGAAGAATTGCAGCGATTGCATTAGGTTGGATGTATGAATGTGTCGGTAACTCCTAGTATTTCATATTCTTACAAATTTTGAACTTGTAAAATATAATCATTTATACGTTTAGAAGCAGTCTATAAACGGATACCCATCCAACAAACTTTAATGTTTTGGAAAGATTTCCCTGTTTCTATAATTATATTTCAAATCGAGCAATTGCAGCACATTTCTGTTGAAAGGCTGAAAGGTTTTTATTCTATCACTATTTTATGACCATGAAAACATAAATTCTAGGTTTTCTATTACGGAAACAAAAACACAACCGGGCACCGCTTTTCCGGTTATATCTTGTTTAGATGTGTATTCCCATAACTGTGGTTTTTAATTTTGTAACAGCCAAGGTAAACAGACGGCAAAACTGTTGATACTACGAAATCTTTCAACTTTGTATTACCTAAACTAGTTGTGCAAGCTGAAATATTTGCGACTACTATGCTCAGGCGTAATTGAGTTTAAGCCTTGTAAAGCTGTATCAGTCGTGATTATTTAGCCTAGGAATACGTATACTTGCAACACTGTAATTGCTTTATCCTAGGCAAGTACAGCAGAAATATTCAGTGGTGTTCATTCGATTTGGCGCTAGTGACATAATAATGAGCGAATCCAACGGGCATAACCGTAATAACAAAGGTAAGTTTGTTGAAATCAAGCAATAAAACTTGTTAAGTTGCTGTAAAAACTAGATGATATGGCTGAATTTAGGAATATATAGCACCTGAATTTTAATTTGGGCTGTTAAAGAATGCGTCTTGGACAAATATTGTAGAGAGTTTTGTATTTGTTTATTAAATTGTTCAAGCAACCAATGACCGTGTCTCCAAAATATTTCGCTGACTTTATTTGCAAACATCAATGACGAAATTTAATGACGAAATTTAGAACAAGTAGCAAGATAAACTGTTTATATTTTAAGAAAAGCAACATGCTCAGAAACATTCACGTCAACGTCAAAATTGTTCTCATAGCAGCTTTGCGGATCGCACAGAACAAAAACTTTACAGTCGGTCCAATTCTGTATTAAGGTCTCCGGCAGTGAAAAGTACAGAAACCGATGAAAGCAGGCAACCCTCTGCTGTAACTCCGGGAAAAGAAAAACGTAAGGCAATGGAGATTAAACAGCGCTACACAAAAATATCTTCTTGGTAAATTGGAAAACTGGGGGATCATATTTATGCCACAGTAACCAAAATATATTTTATTTGTAAATCTAAACAGATTCTTTAGTATTATCGTGTGCATAATCAATGCAATATATGGTCTGTTCTATGCTAAATGGTAAAAAATTTCATCTTTAGAACGCATTTTTATACAAATTAAAATATTGAGGGCTGGAATAAAGTCTTCCGCAGAACATTTCTATTTATATCTCTATTTTGTGTCAAAATGTAATAATGCAAAGTTTACAATAGTTGTCAATTAACTTACAGGGAAATGCTCGCCTTTGATTGACAACACATGTGCGAAAAGAAACGCATCGCCATTGGTTTTTCAAAAGCACAATGTGAGCCAGTCAACTGGTCAAATCTGCAAAACTGTAATTCAAAACCGTGCGAAACACTCTCAGGGACACTTGTACTGTGACAAACATTGTTCAATGGAGCATGAACACGAAGTTGATGATAGTCAACAAGTACCAGACCCATTGATGTGTAAAGAAGATTCGTTTCAAGCGCCTTGCCATAACGAATACTGTTTTGATTGTTGCGAACTACGCGGTGAACATGATGCAAAGCATGATTTTCATATAGCTTCACTGCCATCACAAAACAATTCTGAAAATTTTACCGCGCTTGATAATCAGTCGATCGGGAATGCCGAAGTACCTACCGAAGATAATAGTTTAAGTGGTTTTAATGCAGTTTCACAACCTCCGCCGCAACCAAACAATTCTGAACATTCTGCTGTTCTTGCTTGCCAATCAGCCGAAAATCTCGAGGTACCTACTGATGATGATACATTATTTGGGTTTAATGCAACTTCAGAAATTCCGCCATCACCAAAAAATTCTGAAAGTTCTATCGTGTTTGCTTATAAAAAACACGATGATTCCGATGGCATAGATGATCTAAACAACACGTTTTGTGACGTTTTAAACAGCTCGTCATCGCCTAATATTTCAGAAGGTTCTAAACCCGTTCCTTCCAAGGAATTATATTCTTCCGAATTACCTGAAGCAGACGACGTTAGCAATGCGTTTTCGGAAGTTTCAACTTTACTGTCAATACCCAGCAATTCACAATGCTCTAAAGCGGTTGTATATAAGGAGCTCGATTATTCCGAATTGCATATACCAGACAATGCAAGCAATGCGTTTTCCGATGTTTCGTCAATACCATCGTTACCCAACGATTCTGAAATTTCAGTTAAGCTTGACTTTCAAGATATAGATTGTTGCGAATCAGCTAGCATTCCATTTTCAGAAGTTTCAACTATACCATCATTACGTGGCAATTCGCGTAATTCTTTTGGACCTGCTTACAAATATCCCGGAACTGAAGCAACAGAACTTTCCGATGAATATATAGAAAACTGCATCGCCAATATATCACTTCGTTCGAATGAGTTCACAGGTATTAATATGTTTGAAAGAAATAGCCATTAAATTTATTTAGACTAAAATGCAATGTGGTTCATGAAGGACAGAACAGTTTGCGAGTCTTTGATGCTCAGTAGCGAACTTTCGCACGGCCATATGCAACGTTATCAATGGATTGCAAGCAATATTGTTCATATTCAATTGGAATTAAACTTAGCGTTGTGCATTAAATCGATAGACAAGACGTAAGCTTTGTGTGAAACGTTTTTAGCAATTGCCAGTATTACATATTGCCTATAACGCACACAAAGGTTAAGTTGTCAGGAGACAAAGACAGTTTTAGGAATGCCATCTAACATTTGCAACCTCCCTTTAACCCGTCTATTCGAGTGCCACAGTTTTTACTTGTGAAATTTAGCACAACACCCAGCAGGCGTTGTAATAAAACTATTACTTTAACATAGATGTTGACCAAACTAAACTAAAAATGTACATGCTTTTCAGATTCGCAAGAACGTTCAAGTGTTTCCATCATCGAGACCCCTCTTGTTGATATAAACTTCAAAACCGAACAATGTACTGAATGGGTGTTTGAGTCTCCAGTGGCAACTCGGAAACCCAAGGCTAACATACAACCTGTATTATCACAAAGTTAGTTTTTGCACTGTTACTCATGTTTTGATGAACACACTTCGTAAAATGGTCAGAAAACGCAAAACGGCTACAGGATTAAAGCAGTGTTTTCCGTTATCAGATTAATTTTTTCGTTTGACAGTTGAGAGACAATGAACAGGAACATTTATGCGCGCACTCATATGTTAAACTTTTCTTTGTAATATACGTTAAACAGTACCGGATCCAGAAATTTTTTATGGCTACGGCTGCAAATCTATCGTAGAAAAATTCTCGCGAGCGAAACAAGCTGTAAAGTTCAACATAATTTTAAAATTAAATCTTGACGAAAAACTTAGGTTCTGGTCACTGTTCGGTTTCTATGCACCGGTTTTCACTCAGATTCTTGCATCCGCCAGTGATGTAGAGAATTTTCACCGCTTACTCCAAGATATTTAAATTTAGGTGCAAAACAAACCCCTGCGCGCCGATCAAAATCCTCTGACACATGTCGCCAATTACAAGATTTGCAGTTAACAGATTATATGCCACGCAGTTTTATGCAGTTGTCACGCTACGACTTAACAATAAGATATAAAGATATCATCGATTTGCTTAATAAAGACCCAAACCCGTTGTATTGCGATGATACGTGTGCGGAACGCGGTGCTGGAGTGTTCACTCAGGCATTCATAAAAGCTCAAAAACCGCTGCTAGCATATATTGGCCAAACGATACCGTTCGAAATAGTTCAAAACGAGATTTAATGTATGTTGCAAAAAGCAAGGAATGCTACATGTTTTATATTCTGCCGAAGATAGGTGACGTGATGTGTGTAGATGCGACGAATGACGAATGGAAGCATAGACTTGGACGCTTCGTTAATCATAGCCGCCTTCATCCAAATTGTGAAGCCGTGCTTGTTACCGTAACATGCGAACCTTTCATTATAATTAAATCTATTAGAGATATACATCCAGGAGAAGAGCTATTGTACGATTACGGGGAGTCTAGTATAATAGTTTGTCAATTGTATCCCTGGCTTAAAGAGTCTTAATTACGAAACGTTATATCTGTGTATCAGGGTGCAACCGGATACCAAAAACTGACAGAGCCGGAGCCAGATAATCTAGTATCCAGCCGGATCCGGCTAATGAATTCAAATTTAATATTTGATTGCATTCAGATATCAGGACGTAGCTTGCAAATTTTCTTTCCGTGGCTACGTACTCAAAGTATTTAAGTGACAAAGTTTAGCTTTGCATAAATACAAATGATGGTATAAATTTTTTTGAAGTTTTTAAAAATAATATCCGGCAAGTTAAAATACCAGAGCCGTATGTTGATTTTTTGCCGGAGCCGGATATCCGGTTACACCCTGCTGTGCATCAGCGGTGTCTCGGTAGAGTGCTATAAGACTCTTGTGAAACTGGAGTTGGAACAGTGGATTGCATCATTAGTCAAAATTACTTTAAATATAAAAGTTTAGGATGTAGTGTTAGTAAACAATAGCGCCGCAGTCGAAGGCTATAGCTCCTTTTTAATGGTCAGTACCGTTCCTGTATAGACAACTTGTTAACATATACGAAATCAGAAACGCCATGTCGAAGTGTTTAAGTTCATTTGTTACGTATTTTTCATTTTATTAATGTTTGTTTACTAAACTCTTAAAGATTAAAATTTCAGAATCTGACACCTTTTCATTTTAACGCATGAGTGATCGGTTGAGCAACAGAGATAGCGGTGGCAACGTTTTAACGCCTCGCCTAACTAAAAAGATTTCACCCAGTTGATTTGTATAACTAGGTACCGCGGCGGCAAAGTATTTTGTATAGGGTTCGCAGATTAATCGCGCACTGTGACTGTATAATGCCATACTGTGCATTTAGTTGCCGAGAAAACAAATTGCAGTCTAATTCTGTAATTATCCAGTGCATGTTGCTAACTGCGAAATGTTAACAAAAATATGTTTCTAAGCCAACGGAAAAACGTGAACTCAGCTCGCTTTAACTGATACTGTTGTTATCTGTCTACGCATATTACAAATTCACAAATTTTTGTTATTAGTTTTTCCATATTTTCAAAACGCCACTGGTACCAGTACATAATGAATGCAGGCGCCAAATAGCGTTTAACACATGTCTGAAAAGCCGCAATCAAGTGATAACGCATTGAATCTGTCCTGTACACAAAGCGAATCATCTGCAGGTAATATATGTGCTACAGGTTTTTGTGTTGAACAGAACATACAGTTTTGGTTATTTTCCTGTTGAAAATTGAAATACTTTCCTGCGGTTGAGATACTGGCATTTAAGTTACGTAAAATATGCACGACACCATTAAGACAAATAATCAACAGCGAATATCATTGCTTAAATCTTGAAAAAATTAAAACGTATTGCGACAGCCGGAAACAAACATAAATGTTTCACTAAATGTTTCTTGCGGTTATTTTGCACAGTTTAATTTGCAGCGCATGTCAATACTACACCCAACATTACTCCCCGGAGGTCGCTTAAGTTCTTCAACAATCGAAACAACTTAAGCAAGTCTGTAACATGTGTTCGAACGCAGTCAGCTACAGTTCGCAATCGAGAACGTACGCAATCTATGATTCACCGCAGAAAACAATCGCTGCAACATTCAAAACAGATATTACGAACAAAATATTACAACAGAAAATTAAATGCTAAATCAGTTTCTTGCCTGCAAGTTGAGCAGTCAACTTCAAAAGAACGGAATTCTGGACCGCTCCAGCGTTCTAACAGCATACCGCAGACCAATTTCGTTTTATGTGCATCAGAAACAACGTCTGACTGTAAATCTAAGGCGGATTACGAGTCGAAAGACAATAGGATACACATTATTTCAAAAAAACAAAGCTGCGAGCCGCGAAGTAGATGCTACTAAATTTGTGAGTATACCTGTAGAGAAAAATTGTTTGTTATATTCTGTACATACCTGAGAATATGGCTTGAAATTTCATTTGCCGAGAGTTTGTAGGTGTTCCGCGATTTAAAAAACTTTAATCTAGGTTGCGCTCACACATGTTTGGTATGGCTATTTTTAGATTGATATATTCAACAGTTCATTCTGGACCGGAACTTTCACTCAAGACACTATCATATCTCATTTCGGAAAAGCAAACTTTGGCGAATATGACGAAGCAACTGGACTTTATGTTTGTCAGCAGCAGTACCTAATTCCGGAATACAAACCAAGTAGAACATTGACACAGCTATACCAGGATCGAAGAGGCCGATTTGCTCTGATTAACGCTTTGGCAAAATGTGAACCCGTATATGGCACGCAAATTCGCAACACCGTTAAAGTTGAATTCTTAGGATGCAATCCTTATATCCTGGTTCTGTATTTTACAACAAATATGAGCAACGCTGTAGAAAGTGCGATAACTCATGAATCGAAAAAGTGAGTTTAAACACTTTAATACTATTAAAGGCATGTGTTATTTAGATATTACTGTAGCATATTCTGTTGATACAGTAGCGGTAGCGCTTTTGAAAGCGAAAAGTTCAATTGGAAGTGTTATTGTAGTAGTTAAAAGAGTTAAACAGAGATATAGAAAGTGTGCACTACGGTTGCACATGCTGTTATAGTCTACACAACAGGGTTCAACCGACGATATGCCTAAGGTTCCGGCAGAAAATCGACCTCCAGCTCCTGTAGAATTTTTGCCAGATGTATCGGCAATTTCGGTAGCGAAATTTTACTAATTTTGTACAAAACTTATTTGTTGCTTTTAGTTTTAGTTTATGAAACCAGGACATTTGCAAGAATCATATTTAAGTGTAAGACATTAATTAAAAATTTCTCACAGAATCAAACAACAACAATCGCTTGTCAAATTGGACGCGGCAGTTAACAAAAACCTCGCAGCACTTAGAACGGTGTATCAATGCGCTCATCGCATTAATACCAAATCGGACAGCGACTATGCTGAAAATGAAACACCAAACAGTATGGAACTTGCGCTGAACACTTTAAGTCAGTCCGTAAAAGATGCTTCGCGAGTTGTGGTAGAATGCTCGCGAAGCATGAGAAAAAAAGTAAGTGTACTAGAGATACTAGCCAATTTTACGCTGTCATAATGCATGTTAAACAAAATGGCTCAAGTAGCCAATTTTTGTTTCTGTGACACATGTTATGTGAAATGGCAATACTAGCCAATTTTTTCGTTCTTGAGATCCATGTTAACAAATTGTTCTCGTGCCGTATGCAATGGAAATAACAAAGCAATATAAGTTTTGCCGTTTTTCAAGAAATCCTGAGGACTACAGTTAAGTGTTGTTAAAAGCACCAAAATGTATTTTTTGAAGGTGAAAAAACCGAATTGCTTATCTGCAAAGTCCAAAAACGGTTCAGAACCAGCACCTTTGACCCGTGGTCGAAAAAGGAAAACAACTGCGTCCAAGTTGTGTTTGAAGTCGGTTTAAGAAATTAACATACATTTAATAAGCAGTTTTGAGTTTAACAAAAGCAAAACAATTATGTGTGAAACTACTATTGGGGAAATAGGCTAGCAAAAAGTGAAATCTTGCGACTAGCACTCAACACCAATACCTATTTCTTTGGCTATCGATTAAGTTTTGTAGCGACTTTCAGGAAAACAAGAACGAGGTAACGTCGGAAACAGTTGATCATGCGACTAATGTTAAAAAAGTAAGTTTGCATCAATTGTACCGGTTGCGGTGGTCGTTTTGATATGAAATTTAGTATTAAAATTCTCGCGCAAGGATAACAACCACGCATTGCACCTGGTACTTCACTCTACTTTGAATAATAGCTACAGTGATTTATAGGCTAAACTTCATCCAGAGGTTGCAAGCGAAAATGATTGCGGGCAAATTGTATTTTCACCAAACAAAAGTGGTGCTCCTGTGATTAATTTGGCTCGTCAGACAAAAATGGATGAATTTCGAGCGCCACTGATTGAAATGGGCAACCAAAATTCAGAAAACTGTCTTAATATGACAAAGGTATTTCAGTTGTATGACAAGTTACAGTATGATTGTCAGTTGTATCAACTTAAATAAGAATCCAAGACCCGGAGGTGACTCAATTTTTGTGATAAAATACAAACAAAGCCGACTGAGAAATACTAACCGTTCAGTTTTTTGAGACTTCTAAAATAGGATTATAAACTAAGCACTAAGCAGCTAATTAGGTCACGAGAACTGATTGCTTTTGACATGCTAAACAGTCTATTAAAATATATTGAGTTTTCAAGAATCTCGATCGTTCCGTTCATGCACAAATGGAAGCGATTACTACATCCACGCCGGTTCACAGTTCGGAAATACAGGAACAAACAGCAGAGCACTCAGGATATTCTACCTCTACACCTAGTAAGAAGTTAACCGGTGCTATGTTTTAGTATATTATTAGATTAAACGTCATTTTATTTTGAATATTTTGAACGTACGACAATGGGTTAAAAAATTTCATACACGATTATTGTGGCCATTCACTTTATAAAACAAAAATTAAAGCAAGCGCTCATTGTGAAGTGTACTCGCCAATACAAAGGTAAAAAGTTCTTCAGAAAACGGCTATGTCCCACAATGTGATAATCAGAACGAGGTTGAAAGTGCAACGAATCAGGTTTTGTCAAGAGCTTGGTCTGAAGATATCGCTGTTAGTAATACGAAAAATGAAAGCTTAATAAGCGGTACATATAGTTCGTAGTTTACTAGTATATTGTACATGTAGTTAGTAATTTGCTGGTATATTATTATTTTTCATGTCAACATTGTAAACGTAATAGTTTCAGAAATTTTATGAAATTCACAAACGGATCAATTTCATGGCGTGTCAGAATCAAACTTGTCAGATGGATAAACATTGTAACATAATTATGTTATTTTAGTTCAAACTTAACTTTTAGTTCTGAAATCAGCAATTGATGAAAATTACGCAACGTATTCTTTAAATGAAGCAGATTTAATGTCCAGTCTGCAAAATCATCAGTTCAATGATTCTCTTCATGAACGAAACAGTATCAATGAGTCTAAAGGTACAAAACAGTAATTTCCAGCCTTGCTGTGTGACGTTTTTTAGAGTTTACCTTCGCATAGTATTCTAACATGAAACCAAACCATTTTAAAATACTCTCCAAATACGCTCCAAAAATTTGTATACTTTCAGACATTACTGATACAATTTTCCCAATTGCATGTTGGATGAGTACGTTGCGGAGGCAGCTCAACAAAACAGCCAAGACAATGATCTAACAGAAACAATAAATATAGCTTGTAAATCCGAAGGTATGCAGACTAAATTTGGCACTAATAACAATTGCTACTACATGTATTGCTGTTAATTTTAAAATCTACTGTTTAGTAAACCATTGGTCTTATTCGGCATATATTACGTTGGATCCCTAATTTTCGCTTTCAACTAGTTTAACGCGAAATAAAATCTAAACCATTACCAGTACTATATTTTATGTCATTTTCCGAGCTATATGCTTCATTTTTGTTAGCCGTGTTTTGATCAATCAAACTAAACTGTTCAGAATTCCTGCAATACATTTCAGATCTACCCAACAGTAACTCAACTTTTCTCAACACAGATTTAACTGAGTGCAACATGAAAGCTATTGATCAGAACAATCAGAACAATGTACAGACCAAAGAAAACCAAAGAATTGCTGCTGAATGTGACAACGGTGCTTATATTGTGTGTAACTTTGACTTCAAGACAAATGTAACTTTCCATGTTCGCGCCCCAACAACGTAATAGTACGAAAAGATTTCTTTTAATTTTTTAGTCAGGATACCGCCAACCAGGGTGCAACCGGAATTACAATTTACCAGAACCGGAACCGGAAACTGAAAAATACATGCCACCGAACAATTAATTATAATTTTCTTTTTTGCAATACTATTGGTGAAATAACCCTAGTTGGAGATAGGTATTCACTCAATCTACCTACCCTTCGATGGTTTATTATCGGCAATTGTCAAGGTTTGCGTACTACACTAATGAAATCTGTTTAATTTTTATCGTCATTTTTAGAAAATATCTTAATTTCCACCGACCAAATCTTAATACCGAAATTTTCAATTCCGGTGAAAATTTATTGAAACCGAAATGTAAAAAATGCCGTAACTGGAACCGGACTTCCGCTTGCACCCTGCCGCCAACCACATTTAATAACACCGCAGAATACATTTTTAGCTCTTGTTATTATCTTTGCAGTTGCGAATCAGAACCACAAGATGTGGCATTTTTACCAAAACAAGCTTTTTACATTTTGTTTTGTGTTTAAGATCCGAGCCTCTACGAACGACAACTGTTTGGTCAGAAAACCCGAGGATTCCGCAGTTCAAAAAAACGTGATAAATTTGTTATGGGTATACCATCGACGCCCATAAAGGTAGGTTCAACGTATATATTTCAAAACATAAGATTCACTCTATTGAAATAACAATCCTTAAGTTTGCGGCCATTAATATATTCAGATTCAGCGAGATGTTTATATCACTCGTACAGGTCAATTTGATTTAGATCAATATGTTTGCAAACAAATAATTCATATGCATCAGGAACAATGCTCTTGTCTAAACGCGGAGCAGAAATTTGTAACGGGGCACAGACATTAAAATTAAAACTGTTACAAAGAGACTCTTAAGCCGGGGGGTCTGTTAAAAATTTTGGCCTTCCAGAAAACGTTAAGCAACGCTTGCAAGTCAGTGGAAATCATTGCATACCCTCCATGAAAATATTTAACCCACCCTTAGCATGTTGACTTGACTGTAGGCCTGTTTACAAGACATTTCAACACGTATTCTTCTGCTTTACAGGTAAATACAACTGTTCAATACGACGTATTAAATATGGATGATTCTATACGGCGAAAACTAAAGTGCCCAACTCCTAAGGAATACCTTGCTGCGAAGGACTCGATTATGAATAACGCTCCGTTAGACTCTGACATACTGGATTTTGCTCAACACCTTATATGCCAATTCACTGGACAACAGTGGCAAACCTGTATGTGCTTGCAAGATTATTATCTTCCAGTATTAAGTGGTGATTATATTCAGTTGATACACACGGGGCAAGAACATTGGGTTGCAGCTGCCAAGATAGGAAATAAGATTTATATCGCAGACAGTTTGAACTGTTTATATTTGCAACCATTACTGGAAGCGCAACTTATGGAGTTGTTTTGCGAAGAAAATGGTACAAATTTGAATACGGTTATCTTAAAAGACGTTGCACAGCAGACAAACCTTGTCGATTGCGGAGTGTTTGCTATAGCGAATGGTTTTACATGGAGTATGGGTAATAATCCATCCAAACAGACTTATGACATTCCGAAAATGAGAGGCCATTTGCTAAAATGTCTTCGATACTGGACATTTGAGCAATTTCCGACTGTTGAATAAGAGTTTAAGTAACTTTGTTGCGCAAAATAATTCATTACCAGGTTTTTTCTTCTTGGCTCAAACATTTCACATGCGCAATTATAGCAAATAAAGCAGAATTTCAAAACCGCTTATTCAACAGTTTAAAAGATTCATAATCAATTGAAGTGCTTGTAGTTTCGGTTTATGTTTAGTGAAATACGCTGCACTTTCGATTTAAACTTAAATTCAAAATACCGGCTGTGCACTCATACACAAGAAACTCTCAAACAACAACATATATACAATTAATGTCCATAATGGTAGATGTAACAGTTTAAAGTGTTATTTTGCAGCATTTGAGTTGTTTTACGCCACATATCTGTCAGTACATGTGCACTCATTGTTTAGTGTTAAGTTTAAATTGGAACAGACAACTATACACGCGAATTTCTGTTTGAGCCGTTTATCGATTGCGATTAAATTTTCCTTTAAATAGTACTTCAGTACACTACGTTCATAAAATCTGGAAAAACCGCTTTTTCGGAAGTGCTGATGTATGGTAAATTTCTTGCAATTTTGTGACACCGTTGTTTTTATTGTATTCAGATAAACGCTTTAATGATGCTGAGAAACGTTCTCGCCATTGTGTAAAGGTCTAACATATAATTAAACCTCATTCAAAAAGTTTTGCTCCAATTTAATGTTTTCATAAAGCGAAGGTTAACAATGTTGTCCGACACCAAAAGGTTTCAACAAGTGTTTTGTTTATGAAAGGTTTGTGTAGTCAAATGTGTTTTAGAATGATTTTCAAAGCAAAGGTGTTTAATACTTTGGTGTTTGAATTTACCTTGTTTTGTTGAGCGACCTTGCGCAATACGTAAATCTTGATAAAGAGTTGTATCATATTCAAAGAACATTTGCCATAATCTCTTATGTCTCCATGAGACAGGAAAATTGACAAAACGTAGCGTGAATTGAATGAAAATGAAGCAAATTTTCAATAGAAATGACGTTCAAGTTTGTGATATCTGCTGGTCAAATTTTTGAAAACACAACACAAAGCTTGACAACAGTTTCGTAACGTATTTCATACTTTTTTATTTGTAAAAGCGTTTTCGATTTTTATCCAAAAAGTTTTAGAGGGCATAGAACTTTGGGTAAAATACTGTTGCAAGTGTTATGATTATTTGTAAAGTTCGAATCACAACTAACTCTAGCCGTAGCAATGTTGTACTGCTTTCTTTTATGTAAGTTAGCGCAAACTTTATTCCACAGTACGAAGAATTGAAGTACTGAAATGTACATAGCATGGATGCGAAAATTCTGCTGTTTTCGCTAAATGTGTGCCGCTTAAGTAGTTTTGTTTTTAAAAATGTAAACATGAAAAGGCGATTTTATGATTTTTCGGAGGGAGACGATGCTTTGTGTGTCTGCTATATTTAGATATAGGCAGGGTGTAACTGGATACCCGTTTCCGGTAAAAATCGATGTCCGTTTGCGTGTAAGTTTCCGTTGCAGAAATGCCGAAAATTCTTTATTTTTGTGCTCAACATTAGCTAAAAATCAGGTGAACTCGCAATTTTTCATTACAAATATGTTACAAATGTGAATATCAAATATAAATTACGAAATTTATCCAAAATCTTAAAAAGTTTCGTGCATCAGTATTTTTTAAATTTTGTAGCATCTACACCTGTTGGCAGAAAAGTATAACATCCTGAAACATTTATACTTTAATACCCGTTTTCCGTTTCTTCGATCGATACCCGTTTCCGTTGTTTTTATTATCCGTTTACACCCTGGAGATTGGCCAAATATGCTTTAGGTGGAAAAGGTTTGAATTCGTGTTGTAACATCGCAATTTTTCTAATTATTTGGCTAGACAGCACATTTTAAACCTAATATGAGCCATTTGCATCGCAAAATTTTCAAGAAAGTCAGAGTTTTTGCCAATATGTCGTGTTTGATTATTGTGCTATCAATTGAAACTAAAATCTACAGGTTTAGTTGCACTGTACTTGTAAAAATTTTAGGCTGGGTCATTACTTTTCACTGTTGCATTTTACCGACACTTATCAATTTCGGCGGAAATACGAGCCAACATTCTACACTGACAACCGTATATATTTTCACATGCGCCGAATATAATTTTGATTTGCATCCACAAAACGCTGCAGCAATCACTAGCAGCATGGCCGATTCGGCAACTGCAGCAATATGTAAGCATTGAACACTTTATATGTTCATGTTTTTACAAGAAATCAATATATGCTAAATAAATGCCTGAATGCATTCTTAGGAGATATGCTAAGATCCATTTCCTTAAGAAACACAATAGACATTGTTATAAACGTATGCAAACTGCCGCACTGTCATGAATGAGTTCTTTTTGAACTTTACTGTGAATGGGCTCGTTTAACAGTGTACTGCTTAATTATTCAATTTGCATGCTTCATTTTTGCAGTTAATGACGTTGAAGCTTGCATTGCTGCTGTCACTGCAAATACTTGCAACCAGAAGAAGCCATGCAAAACAAAAGTAAAGCTTAAACGGTCAAACTTGGGGTTGGTTTACACACTGCTAGAAAAATCATATTTTGTAATTTGCATTTCATAGCAAACAAACTATATTGCTTCACCCTTTTTTGAATGCATGCCCTATAACCATGTTTACTGTTTCGTCTCTATGGCTAATACTTAAACCAGGAACGCAATAAGTTAGGGCGGTGATGTCCTATAGATTTTTTTGCCAACAACCGCATTGTTTAAAAATTACAATTTTATACTATTAAATTACGTTTGGTTCCTTGATCGCATCACCGCGAGGCTTATCTCACTATTTCATGCTACGCCGTTTTGTAGTGGCCGGCCTGGTATAAAGATAAAATGTTGTGGTTGGGCGCTTATTGTTGATATTCAATGCAGGTAGACAATACTGGACACCAGCGATTGGTTGAGGAACTCCTTCGAATTATGCTCAACCTGGAAACACAGTAAGTTTTGAAAAAAAATTATTTTTTTCATGGCTAACTGTCAGGACACGCAAGTATAATATGCTCAATTTGTGTGTTAAAAGTTAACACTAAAACTGAGTCTATGCAGAAGTTTTCAACTGTTTGATATTTAAACTCTACAATTCGTATTTCCGATAATGTTGTGACGTAATAATGCAAATACAAATTTACTCTCCGAATAAACGCTACGGAGTGGCTGGGAGTAACAAAATTATACGTCGGCTCTTGCGCACTTTACTCCATATTTAAGTGAAAACTGATTCTGTTTAATGAAACCAAATAAAGTTGTTGGCTAAGGTAAATTTTTATAAGAGAAAATGATTTGCAAACTTCAGAATAAAATACAGGGTACATCTAGTTTCTGAACTGGCTTAAGTTTCCAGGTATGAAGAAAATTACTTGAAACAAAACGTCACACCAAAAGTCGAAATGATAGAGCACGACAAAAACTGGCAGTTACCTAGAAAGCGGGAGAAACTGGAATGTTTTGTATATAAAGAAATTTTAAAGTTTTTAAAGTTCCCATCAAAAATGAAATACGAAATCATCATGTGTTCTTATTGCATACTTACAAACCCAGGTATTTTGGTTCGAGATGTTTGGACACAGTGCCGGCCACATGTTTATTTTCGAAATCGTGACGCGGTTATTTTTTTGCTGCACTCCGTACCTGCTGCAATTTTTTATGAACGAACTATGAACCAGTATTTCACTGCTTCAATGTCAGATCTGAATCAATCTGTTGCAAATGTTCAGGCAAGAGTTGATTTAGCACAAGAAAAAATTCTGAGTTCGAAGCTCAACAGCATTCCCATAGATTTGGCAGAAAAACTATGTGCTCTTGTGTCTCAAAAGCATAGAAACGTTGTCCGGTTTGCCATTATGTGCGGCCAAAATGCATCAAAAAAAGAGCTCCGCAGGATCGGTATTAACAGACCGAATGTAATTAAGGCTCAAGTATTGGCTGAAGTTGAAAAGTTGGGTCGGATACGCGAGGAATACAGTCGTTTGCTTAGTGAAATGGTACCTGAAAAAATTGAAAAGCACAAATTAATGCAGTTCATTAGTAAACAAATTGAATACGTTGCAAATGGTGGCATACTTTCTGCTATTGCTAATCCAAAATTTCATTTCACTGGACCAAATGGTGGCGATAAAAAGGCGCTTGAACCAGCAGAATTAGCGCTTTTTGTTGGCTTGGTTAAATGTACGCCTGGAGTTGTTGGCCAGCTAAGCAAGTCTGCAGGCAATAATTTACAAACACTTCGTATTGTTATTGCTAACATGTTTTATTACGCACAAAAGCATGACATTTATTTGCCTGACCGTTTATATGAGTTTGCTCAACAGCTTGACTTTCCTTCAACAGTATTAGAAGCTGTAGACAATAATATACTAGGGCCTGACGATTTAACAAAACTCATACCAAAAGGTCAAGCAGAAGATGCTGTTTACAAAGCTGCCCAAGTTGTCCGCGAACTTAACTTTAGTTTAAATCCAGAGGAAATCGTTCGAGCACAGCGAATCATTAGATTAGCAAATTGTATGAAACACTGGGTGAAATACAGTAATTCAGATATTGCTGACGCAGTTGGTGGTGATAGCCGTTTATCAGTGCGCGTGATCTTTACGCAAATATTGACATATGCTGCTAAGTGTAATATAAAAGTTCCAAGAGCGATAAAAGAATTTGTTCATGGCCTTGGTCATCTTGAGCATGAATTATTTGTTCCTAATGATAGTAATAGTGTAGAAAAAGAGCAAAAACTCCAAGAATTAGTTTTAGACGCTGACGAAAACACTATTTCACTAGCAGCTAAGCAATTTTGTGACATTTCAATTGCACAGTTAAAAAGACAGAAAATAGCAGCTTTACAAATGCTACAAAAGCAAAAAATTGTGCGGCCGAACGCACAGCCACGCTACTTGCAGAAATTTCCAAATATAGGACAAGTTATCGAAAATTACGTTAGGCGCAACAATATTGGCGCAGACAGATGGAGGCGCACTGGAGCTTACGTAGTATACTACAGACGAACAGGCAAATACCAGCGGTCACAAAAAGTGACTTTGAAAGGTATTCAACAGTACCTTCATAAGTATTACAACACGACCAAAATATCCCGCAGCACAATATTCTATTTATACACCAAGCGGCATAAATTGAGAAATGTAACTCATCGCCACTATGGCGAAGTTGATTTGCGTTTTAACCGCGCAAGACGTGCTTATGCCATTAAGCCATCGGTTGATAAATATATGAGAAATGCCTACTATAGGATCAAGGATTATGTTGAACCGAAGTGCAAATACGCAATCCAAGTGTCAATGGACGATGCTGCAGCCATTCGGATGGACACAGTTGTTACACACAATCAGTTTCCTGTTTTAACTGTAGCTGGCGAGCCAAACATCACAACAAGAGTTGACTACCAAAATACGTACCCTTCAACAATTCAGGTTTCTAATTACCTTATTCCGCAAATTAGCAATCATGCACAAAAAGTGGTGGGTGTAGTCAAACCAAAAGCTCTTTATTCAAAGAGCGCCGCACAGCATTTTGCAGATTACCAATTAGTAGAGCAGGTAATATTGATTTAGGGTGTCTGTTAGCAGGCAGCAATTCTCAAAAACGTCGCTTGAACAAATTGGTTGTCATTTTTGGCTCAGTAAAGCTAAACTACAATCAATTGCTGATAAGTTAACTTTAGAATTTTTCTACAACATATGACAACAAGTAGGCTATAAACTAAAATTGAAATTCGGATTCCGAATGATTGTGGAATCGGAATCGTTATTCTAATCGGAATCGGAATTCCGATTGCTCCCTGGTTTTGACAACTAAAATTGAAAAGTAAAACTATAAAGTACGCTATAAATTTGAAGTGTTTCAGTTTTCTGCAACATAAAATTGCTCTTCTTTAAGCCCATGTGTCTGCTATTGCGCATGTAAGTTTTGCAACAGTTCTATTATGTTTTGACAACTAAAATTGAAATCTAAGGGTATAAAGTACGCTATGAATTTTCAGTGTTTCATTTATGTACAACAAAATTGCTCTTGCTCTTCTTTAAGCCCATCTGTTTGCTATTGCGCATATTCTTACAAGGATATATACTTGCAAGTTTAACCATCATGCCGCAAATTGTGCTCGATTTTTATGCAGAGACATGACTTGAGAATTTTATTTATCTAGTTGGATTGTAAATTTTCACGAATAGGGATCAAAATAACGGAAAACGGATGTTTTATTTTTCTGCTTACACAATTGAAGCATGCAAATATGTACATGGCTTTGTGAAATTTTGAAGAAAGAATAGCATGCGCACTAAAACTTTTAAAATTTTGAAACAAATGCACCATGTTTGTAATGAAAAATTGTAAGTATAATAAGTGATTTTCAACTAATTTTGAGACAAAATTAACAGTTTCCGGTATTGCTAAAACGAAAACGGACATCGATTTTGCCGGAAACAGAAATTCGGTCACACTCTGCCGCTAGATATCTAAAACGCATAATTTTAAAACTGTACGTGCTGCTATGACGTCAAGCGGCACAGCTCATATTTTTTCGTTAATATGAGCGCAAAGTTTATTGCAGCAATTCGATGTACTGGTTTAACGGCGGTCCTCACGTTTTTGAACAAATTTGGCCGGTACCAGATCCAGGCCATAAATGGGGAGAACCATGTTCGAGGACATTTTCTACCTGGTAAGTATTGCAGAATTTTACCTTGCAAAGGCATCTTATGTTCACTTCATTTACAAAACTGTCTTTAGAATATAACGGTCGCTTTAGCTAAAGAAACTCATTTGTTAAGTTAATAAAAGTTAAATAACTGTATTGCTAAACTTTCAACGGAGCAGTGTTGGGTATATTTATCCTTCTTTTACACTCGGTAATAAGAATTATGTTTAGGATCGGTGATACATTTGAAAACCTATATTCGAAAATGTTAGCATAATTACTTAAAAAATTTTAGCCAAACAGGCTGTGCTTGCAGCAATGAAAGACGCTGAATGCCAAATGGTTCAGTACCCGTCTGTTAAAATCAAGCAGCATTTTGACGACTCAATTGCTAGCAATCGACACCCACAAAATGACTGTATTCGACTCGCGCGCAGCTGCATGTTAACAGAGGAAGAAACACTTGGGGAAATTGATCGCTTGTGGGCATTATACAGAAACAGTATGTTACAGTTATCAGTTTGAGCCTTGCTCGATTTTGAGATGTATGCTCGTAGTGTTGTATGAGAGTAAATCACAACCGATACCGCAAGCTAACGAACGGCACCGAACGACATTCAAGTAATTCAAAAGCATAGTGCAAGCCTTAGAAAGCGTGAATTAATTACTGATTTCGTTAAAAAAGTGACGCCACATTTCTGGTGTATTCTAATCAGTCTAGCGCATTAGTCGGTCGTCTTAATTATTTTAAGGCCACTAATTATCGACTATTTATACAGCCAAACTTAATAATATATCTAAAATCATTACTTATGGCGTAGTTTTTGCAACTTTCAGAACATCGACGAAAGCAGTTGGCTGTTGGAAAACGGAAAAGCAGCGCGATAAATAAACATAAACAACAAACCGTACAGAGTTCTGATTCAGAAATTGACGAACATGCAGCAAGCAAAACGTCTTTAGGTAGCGTTATTCACAGTGACATAGTAGAGTGTTTTATGCTTTAAAAATTGATGCGTATATTGGCAACTGTTTGGTTTACAATTCTGTGATTTTTTATTTTATATTATAATATACTGATTTCAAACGTCTATGATGCAAGATTAGCTTATTTTTACTGGTTGTTGTAACAATATTTTTCTATCATGTGCTTGGCGAAACATTTTACTTATTCCAGAACAAATACATCAACGACCAGTTACCGCGAAATATAAAAACAACTCAACTAAGAAGCGTGAGCAAAAAAAAGAAAGAGGATTTTAGTTCAGAGAACGAGGAATTTGTTGAAACAAATTCAGTTTCAGGTATTGCCTAAAATCTTGATGAAATAAAGTTTAAATTTTACAATTTGTTCGCAAAAAGCAGTCATTTGCTTTATGCATACGTGATACTTGAAAGAACTACATACCTTACGTAGTGTTTATTGCCTGTTTTTAACTATTTGCAGCACGTTCAGGGGCCCTAGAAATCAATCGTTGTTGGTAGATTTAATATAAACTCGTGTGGTTTCTCGCTCATTTAGCTCGCTAGGTTTTCTTTATTTTAACTACAGTTGTGACTGTTAGTTGCTCAAGCATATTGTACTAACGATACAAAACAAATTAACAATACGAGTTAGTTTTTAGATTCAGAAAATTCGCATGTCGAGTTTGTCCGCGATACGCGTTCTGCGCATCCGCATTCAACACATTCACGAAACAATGTTTATAACGAACAAATTAATATATGTGGCAATATGATATCTGATATTAATCTGGACGACACGTTTTATGAGTCTATTAATACGTCATTTACGTCAGAAATAGATTACAGCGTTGATAACGATAAAATGAAAGCATCGGATTGTTTATATTCTGACAGTTTGGGTGACAATGTTCCCCGTTTTGACAATATTACGACTATTGCGAAACAATTAAGATCAGCATTGGTCCAACCAGTGCATGGACTTAAAATTATGGCACAATGTTAAGATATATCAGCGAGCTCTAACGAACTTTCAAGCCCGGACTGCAGTACATCTGCAGTATGTGCTAACGACACACCAAATTGCGCAGATGTCAACACCTCGGAAACTGAATTTCAGCATAATAGCGATTCTCCTAACGGTGTTTACATGCCGATTTTTAACGATGGTTTTGCAAAACACCATCGTGACTCTCAAAGTTCTGAGGACTCTGATGAACATTAAGCAAATGGTTTTTAGCTCCTTCATATTTTGTGCTTTGATTGTACTCTTTGGTCCGCTGCTTGCTTGTGTACAATTTTTCCCGACATAAGCAAAACTCGCATAACATGTAATACAAAATAGAAGGTTTTTGGCGTAAAGTTGATTAAAATACTGTCTTATTAATATAAAATCGTACTTTATGAAATACGCCCGTATAAATATCAGGGTTGAAATTTTTTATGTCGGACAGCAATTTAGTATGCTTGAGCTTCCGACTGATTTGTTTGCTTAGGCATTGGCTCAGGATTAGGTATACGCTTGTTCTTACGGTTAAAGCTTAGGAATACGAGTATGCTACTGTTACTGCCCTATTCTTTACATTACCCTGAAAATTCTATCTACATGTAAAGTATTGTTGGCATCGGCAGTGAATGAAGTTGGTAACGGTAATAGAGATATTTCAGCATGGAAATGTGATAAAATTAATCCTTTATCACGTATAGTAAAAAGTGAACAACTTGACGCAAATGTTGTTTATCGACATCAAAATAACGTTTCTTTTGCCGTAATTAGTTGAACCTGCAATCAGGGTCGGAGCAGCCACCTCCATACCCCACATTTGGAGGGAGAGCCCCACCCCTAAAGGGGCCCTCACCCTATCCGGTTGAAACAAATACCGCTTAAGTTTTAAAATGCGTCCGGCTTCTACCTGTAATTTCGGGGAGCCCCATCCTTGCCTGCTCCGACACTGCCTGCTATATTTTTGTGTATGCTTTAGTATATGCTGAGTTTTGTGTTGTATATAAAACGCAAATTAACCCCTTATCACGTAGAGTAGGCTACTAGCTCTGATGGCAGTCTTCGTTATAGACGTCACTCTCGGAAACGCAGGATTCAAATTACAACAAGAATGCATGTGTCTCAGAGGAAATAAAAAACGTGCAGAAAATTTGAAATAACTTTCCTACGGCCCTTTTCTATACATTTGTCTGAACATTCTAAAGTATTTTGGCATTGGCGTTGCATATCAATCTTGGCATGTGAACCGAGTACGCAAATGTTTTTATCAACATGAAAATAATGTTTATGTTATTAATAACATTTGAATTGAACCTGTACATGTTGCAAGCTTTCTACCTGTTAACTTGATTTTTGTTATGAACGCAATATTAAACCCTTATCACATAGAATAGACTTTCAGCCATTAAGGCAAACTTTGCTATCGCGTCCCTTTCGAAAGCCGGGATTCAAGTTACTGCAAGAAAGTATGTCTCAGAAGAAATAAAAACATCTGCAGAAAATATGAAGTAGCGTTTACAGATTTATGCATAGGTTTCTAATTGTGATGAAAAATAAAATTGAGTTTATTATATCTGAGTCAACTTGACTTTATAGATTATTTTTAGGTGGACAATGTTTTGTATGAATGATTGCCTTTGCCTGTGTTATACATTGGTTGTATATCTGACATAATAAATTCACTGACTCACTGTTGATACGTCAGGGTTCCGAAGGAATTTCTATTCCGCTTAGGTGTAGAATTTCGACTAGGCTTCGGCGATTATGCTACAGTATAGGCAACACAAGCTGAAGAATATCACCATAACTTTATTTCAATCCCACAAACAGTTTAGATAAAGTATTTGGCTTAGGTATAACATTTCAACTAGACTTCTGCGATATTGCTACTATTTGGGCACATTTACTGAATATCACTAAGCGAAAGGTGCAGCGATTCGACTAGACTTCAGTGATTCTGCTACAACATACACAACAGAAGCTACGGAATTCCACAATAGCAGAATAGCGACAACAAACCGCAAACAATGAGCGCATACAAACAACATTTAAACACAATATATATTAAGCACTAAACACCAAACAAATACAACATGCACTGTATCGACCTCACATGCACTGTATCGACCTCACATCAAGAATTATATATATACCGTATTGACCTTTATTAAAGACCGCTCATGAGTGCATAGGTGAAATAGTTTATCTTTACACGGGGAAAATATCATAAATGCTAAATTGGAATATATTATTTCAATTTCTAGAGCAGGGTAAATATCGCAAAATGCGTATTTTAATTTTACTAAATCAATTTCCTACTGCCTAATAAATCCCAACCCGCAGATGGAAATTGAGTTTGAAAACAAATTCAATTTCCTTCTTGGGTTGATCAAAAAACCTCTAGTGGGAAATTGAGAAAAAAATCCGAATTCATTTCCTTATACGTTTTATAAATTGTTTCAATTTACTGTTTGCAAAAGTTTTGGATTTCAATTACCCACTGCTATGATTTTCGAAAATTCATATGGAAAAAAGGCGTTGCAATTTTCCACAGGCAGAGCGCAACTTAAAGTGGACGACGCATAAAAAGAAATATGACAAAATAAGCACAAATGGGACAGAATTAGCAGAAATAAAGGTGTGAAATGGAATGAGCACCTGAAAATTAGTAGTAAATGGGAAGGGAACGCCTGAAAACATGAAAATAAGCGTATATAAGATCACAAGAAATATGACATGTAGGAATTGGCACAAAGGGTCAAAGAGGAAAGAATTGGCAGAAATAAGTAGGAATGTGCAATCCGCAGAGCGCATAGAATTTGGTCAAAAAATAAGGTTTTAGTACCTGAAAACAAAATATGAAATATATGTAAAAATACACGTAACTGGGGAATTTTTGACCGATCCGAAGGCGGCCATGGTCTAGTTTTTGGTCGATCCAGGAACAGTTTTAGTTCAGTTTTAGGTATTCCTATGGCTCGTACGGGTTTATACGACACTTTTTATCCGTTTTACTAGCAGTGAACAAGTAATGAAAACAAAATACTAAACACAAGCCCCTTAGTCCCGTTTATAACAAATTACTGATTTTCCTTAGTTTTGATGGCCAATGTTACTTTAAAGGCCGCCCATTTTTCCGGGACAGAAATGTACCAGGAGTACCCGTCCCATTTTCCCGGGACAGCAATGTACCAGGAGTACATCCCAAAAATATATTTGGGACCGCGGGACTGTTGGGACAGATGAGACAGTGGGACAGATGGGACAGTTGGGACAGATGGGACATATAGGACAGTTGGGACAGATGGGAAAGTTGGGACAGCTGGGAGAGATGGGACAGGTGGGACAGTTGGGACAGATGGGACAGTTGGGACAGATGGGACAGATGGGACAGCGGGACAGATGGGACAGATGGGACACTTGGGACACTTGGGACAGATGGGACAGTTGGGATAGTTGGGACACTTGGGACAGATGGGACAGTTGGGACAGATGGGACAGCGGGACAGATGGGACAGATGGGACAGCAGGAAAGATGGGACAGTTGGGATAGATGGGTCAGTTGGACACATGGGGCAGATGGGACAGATGGGGCAGTTGGGAGAGTTGGGACAGATGGGATAGTTGAGACAGTTGGGACAGATGGGACAGTTTGGACTCTTGGGAAACTTGGGACAGATGGGACTTTTGGGACAGTTGGGACAGATGGGACAGTTGGGACATTTGCAACATATGGCACAGGTGGGACAGTTGGGGCAGTTGGGACAGATGGGACAGTTGAGACAGCGGGACAGTTGGGACAGTTGGGACACTTGGGACAGTTGGGACAGATGGGACAGATGGGACAGATGGGACAGCGGGACAGATGGGACAGTTGGGACAGATGGGACAGTTGGGGCAGATGGGACAGATGGGACAGATGGGACAGATGGGACACTTGGGACACTTGGGACAAATGGTACAGTTGGGACAGATGGGACAGCTGAGACAGATGGGACAGTTGGGACAGATGGGACAGATATGTATATATAATATATACATATATATACATATACACATATACATACATATATGTATATATAATATATACATATATACATATATACACACGTAAATATGTATATATATGTTTATATATGTATATATTATATATACCTACGTAAATATATCTGCTTGTGCATAACAGAAGCGCATGTGTGAACGCCGGGTAATTTGTGTAACGTGCAATTGGGACGGCCTTTATAGTAACATGAGCCGTAGAATCATCACCATAATGACATAAAAAGAAATATGGCAAAATAGACATAATTAGCAAAAATAGATGTGCGAAATGGAATGAGCACCTGAAAATTAGTAGGAAACGGGAAGGGGATGCCTGAAAACATGAAAATAAGCGCATATGTAAGATCACAAGAAATATGACATATAGGAATTGGCACAAAAGGGTCAAAGGGGAAAGAATTTGCAGAAATAAGAATGCGAAATGCAGTGAGTGCATAGAATTTGGTCAAAAAATAAGGTTTTAGTACCTGAAAACACAATATGAAATATATGTAAAAATAAACGTAAAGTGAAATTGGCAGAAAACGGAATACGTTTTATAAGGATTTGGCAAGGGATGTTAAAGCACAATGTTTGACAAATGAGCAGAAAATACGGCAAGGCCAATATTATACCGGTTATGTATAAATCACGATACTATAGTGAAGGTTGGGACTGGAGGGGATTGCATGCCAGAGGAATGACATAGCTAGAAGCTCAACGGACGCCGAGAATGGGCACTAGTGTGGCACATAGTGCAAATTGGTCCCCACCCGACACAAATATTCAGCCTCTTTTTGCTTTACCAGCGTATAGCTTGCTGAGTAAAGTACAAGCATTCCGATTCACAATTATTTGCAAATTTTTCTTTTCTTAATTTCCAAAATGCACGAACTTTGCCACTACCGGTTTATTCCAGTTGATGGCCAACTTTGAGTATCTGGAAAAGATAGCTACACCCACATCCGCTAACTAGGGTGCAACTGGAATTACAGTTTATCTGAATACTATCCGCGTGTGAACGAAAAATTCATTTTATTAAATTTCTTTTTTGCTATATTATTGGCGAATTAGCTCTAGTTGAAGATATGTACGTATTTACTTATCTGCTGCATTTTAGAGTTTCGTTTTCCACGGAAGCTTAATTTTCCTTCGATGGTTTATTTTTGTTGATTGTCAAGGTTTATATACTAAACTTGTGAAATTATTTTATTTGTGTCGTCAATGTTTTGTAAAATATTAGAACAAAGGGTTTTAAAAATGTTTCTTAAAGATTATCAAATTTAAAAACGAGAATCTGCCGATTAATAGGCATCGGCATCTGTAATAATCGGAAGTTTTTGTGAGTATCGGCATCGGCACACAAAAAATTGTCGATTCTTTGTCGATACTTTTTGCACATAATCAGTTGGAATGATATCAATTTCATTTCTGTGTGCATACCAGCTTGTCTGCTCAGACAAATTGTTACGTATCTTTATTGCGTTTGTGTTTGAAAAAATTAATTGAAATTAACCCTTCTTATAATATTATAATCGTGTATGATGGTTAGGGTTTAAGTCTTTATGTAATAATGTAATGTAGTAACCTATTAGTTTATTAAGCATGGTGTACTAAATTTGGAATCGGCATCGGCAAAAGTTTTAATATCGGCACATCAGGAATTTTAATGTCGGTAAAAATTTACCGAAACCGGAAGGTGAAAAATACCGGTACCAGAATTCCGGTTGCGCGCAAGCTGCGAAGATTGGAAACTTTTGATTTGAAAGCGCTTTGCTTGCTTTTTGCGTAATATAGATGCAGTCATAACTTTTGAAGTTCTCTGCTTATTTACCATTGCAGTTCTTGTGCTTATTCAATATTCATTCATACGCAGTCTGTTTGCATTAACAATTTTCATTCCAGGAAATACTCGTCTGTTTCTGTAATATACGTATTATATAAATATTGATTTTATATACCTATATAGATTACGTGCCAATCTGATGATGTTATGATTAGTAGTTAGCTTTTTTGTGAGCACAGGCACTTGACGACCTTTATTAGCATAAATGTATGTACTTATACGCCAGGGTGCGATCGGTACCGGATACGGCTCCGGAAAGAGTCCACAGTCGGCTCCGGTGTTTTAAGCTGAAGATGATTTTAAAAACTTCAAAAATTGAAACAATCATTTGTATTTATGCCAAGTTCCATGGAGCTGATTCACTTACTTTTACATATCTTTGTCATGCTTGAGTTGTACTTAATTATTTGCTTGTGTCCGTGCACGAGCACAATCTTTATTTGGTTGCAATAACGCTTGAAAACCTGATAAGATTGACTAGTGTTATTTTATGGTGTAACAGTATTTATTATTACGCAGCGTATTCCTGTTCCTAATCTTAAGACTGAACTTCAGCGTAAAAAATCAGTCTCAAACTGAGCCTAAGCGAAAATAACAGCCTTAATCCTAAGTCCACTCTTGTTTACAGTACCTAGGGAAAAGTGGATTCTCTTAAGTAAAATTGAACTAACAAATATTGCAACCGAATGCAACGGTACAAAAACGTAGAATAGTGGAATATAGATGTTGTTAAAGTATTAAAAAACATCGGCGTGAGATTGTAAGCTTTGTCACGAAAACACTTTGGATACATTCGGTATTCTAGTATTTGAATGCCGTTTAGTATTCGATTTGAATAAATTACACGGATCCGGGCTGATATTAAGTTAGCCGGCTTTGGCATTTTTTGATATCCGGTCGCGCCCTGTTCAGTTGTGTATTCCGTTAATTTACGTTGTATTTTTAGAAAAGAATCCAATTCTTGTTGTAGGATTGTTTAATGTCAAACATAACTTGGAAAGGGTCTGTGTGTAAACGGTTGTGATTTCGTACTGTAAATATTGTAATTTTGCAAATGAAATGCAATATTTTTTCAGTGGTAGTAATTGTTTACGATTCCTTTTCCGTTTACAGCTTATCTTTCTGTACTCGCGATGCAAAATAGCTTGTCGCACCTTGCCGAAGAATCCTTCAAAACTGTGTTAAATAACGCTTGCGATTTATGTCAGGTATATATGCGTAATGTAGTCTGTTTAGTTCATACAGTTTAATTTATAATATAGTATCATGGTATGTCGTGGTAGTTTCTCACATCACAGGATGCTTTTGAAGCATTATAAGGACATATCGCCTGCTGGATGGATAGCGCAGATTTCAACAGTAGATATAAATAAATGAGTGTGCTGTAATTTTCGCCTAAAAAATTAAATTGAAAGCTATGCTGCCTTATATATATAAAGGAAAGTAGTCGCCAACAAATAAAACACATCACATTAAAACAGGGTGATGAAACATAATATACGTAATGACATATTTGTATCGGCATTTCTCATTGTGCAACATGTTAGCAACGTCGGTGCAACAAACATTAGGATAGCACCTTAGGTGTGATCGGATATTAATTTATTGGAACTGAAACAGGATATTGGATTTTTACCGGAACCGGATATATCCTGTAAATATGAGCATTGTTGAACGTAATTGAGTCGCGCAAAAGTATATGTTTAATGAATTAAAATTAATGGTTAGCTTGGATTTTTCGTTTTAGATGGGTGAAAAATTAACAGCTTTACCTGCCCGGAAAAGTAATCGCAGCAAGATGTTAAATAATATGTCTTTGTTGTCAAAAGCAGCTTCTGAAATTTTGCTGATGGGGCCACACATGAAATTGCGAACCCGGGGTATTTTTCGAGTGGGGCTGAACCTGTGGAAATTTGCCGAGTGAGGGGCTTGGGTCATCTGAAAATTGTGGGGAAAAGAATTAAACGTACGGGTTTTGTTTACTAGCATTTTAAAGAGAACAAATTTCGAAGGAGCTCATGAAGTTAAACCCTATTCGCTCAAATAATCATCGATAAATGCTCACATTGAACACTCTTCACCCGGGATGTTACTAGCTTCAGGCTTCTTGTTTTGGAGGTTTATTCAGATTGCTTAAACCCAAAATCCGTTCAGTACTGAAGTTAGACTGCTTGGTAACCGTAATAATCAGTTCAGTGAAATAAGTTAAAAAGTCGTAGTTTAGGCGTATGCTATCAAGCTAATATGCAAATTAGCTATTAGCCGGGTGCAACCGGAATTATGAAATGCCGCAACCGGAATGTTAAAAAATACCGGAATCGAAGCCGGAACCATAAAGTAAAATTCTTGTTACCGAAAAACTACATTTTAACGCTATTTTATCGCTTTTAATGATGTAAACACACCTTTTAGAATGCCAAAATTCTGACACAAATGCAGTATGCGGCTAAGTTTGTGGTTCGGTTCAGATTCGGATTCGGTTGGAAAAAACCGAATCCAACAATGTTTGGCAGTACTATGTTTTCTAATTTTTAAGCCTTGAAATTTTTTATATAAATCAATATTTTGTTTCAGGTCGCAAATCTCAGAACTGAACTGAGGTCGGTAACGATATATATTAACGTTTAAAAGTTATGCTGCTGGCATTGCGTTAATATTCTGAAACAAATTATACATATATCTGAAATTTGCAATGTGCAAGATTCGGATTCGGTTTCGGATTTGGCCAAGTCGTGGAATCGGTTTAAAGTTTTGTTTATATCTGGACGCTATAAAACACCATTTGTATAAAACATTTGAAAGAAGAAAAAATTCCAGTTACTAAAGAATTTATTAATTACGCGCTTTTTAATTAAAAGTCGTTCTGTCGCATCTTCAACACACAATTGTTTGAAGATTACCGATAGCGAAAACGGAGCGTTGCCCGAGGACGGTGACAATAACTATATTTCAAGGCCAACTTATAAAGTACCGGACAGCAACTGACCAGAAGAATTAAAACTGACAATAGCTTATGTTTTGCACTTAACACATAAAGGATTGGCGCTGCGAAGAACTGCCAATTTTTTTACCCGCGTGATACAAATCTTTACCCGCGATGTACCCGCGGCTGAAAGTCTTTATCCGATCCGCGTACCCGCGGGTAATGTCCCACTCTGTGTGGAAACACATGATGAATTATGGAGTATGGCACAAATTGAAAATTATACACACTCAGGCAGTTTTAGAAAAATTAGTTAGAAAAATATGCCAATTTTTCTTAAATTTTTGAATGAGAAAAAATTTTCAATACCGAAAATACCTGAAAATTCGGATTCAGTTGCAAAGAAGCCGAATCCAACTACAGTGATGGGCTACATAAATATGTTGACACTAGCATAACGAAGTTTTGTAACTAGTAGCGAATACTTTACAAGTTTTATCCTTCAGTTGTTGCATGCGCATTCAACAACTAGTACAGTTCTGTTACGATATCGAGTAACTTAAATCGAATAGCATGAATTTTGGAATTTGAACAGAATATTTGCTCAAAATGCCAACATCTCAAAATACAGCTAAAGATTCATTTGTTTGTCGGCATGAAGTTATCCAAAACATTGACGGTCGGCAATTTCTGAGTTATTCTGTCAGATAACTAACTTTAGGTATTGCAACATAGCATATGGTAGCTAGCTTGCTATGATTTATCGATATATGGGAAATTTGCAAAACATAAGGTTCGGGTCCAGCAAATTAGCACTGGAATCGGATTCGGTCAAGTCGTGGATTCGTTACCACACTGCCCTCGTCATCTGCATTCGCAAAATTGTTATTCGTTAACTGTTTGAAAGATAACTATTTTTGTTTCTGAATACTAAATATGTATGTATATTGTATATTACCTAAAACTACAATTTTTCAGGATTTAACCCACTGGATTACAGCAAGCTTGAACGTGGACCATGTACTGAAGACTGGTCATGAGAAAGTAACAGAAGTTAGATATTCTCGCTCAGAGTACATGAAGGCATGCTCGCTTCTCATATCTTACGTTATAGAACCGCCGCTGCATCATAAAACTAGAGCCGTGAGTGTTTGTTTACTTTTATGTTGTAATAAATGCAATGAGTCTTTGTCTCGTTTTACTGACAAATATGGTTGTGACTAAATAGTTTTGGATAGGAACCGCTGTTCTGCTGTCATCACGTAGAGTATTGCGTCTTAAATGTTGGAACTCGAGATATATTGTTTCAAGAAAACTATCAACTCAGCGTGCGCATTTTCTTCCCCTTGAACATAGGATTTCTGTTAATAGGGACATACGTTTGTTGGCGATGAGGAATTAGATCAATTTAGACACTACCCATGCGGTGATTTAGAAGATGCCACCGCAAACACGTCCGGGTCGGACACGATATCTGATGTTGACTGCGGATACCAGGCTGATTCTGAAAGCAGTGAAGAGGAAGAAAGTTCAGGTGCAATGAATTTTTGTTTAATTAGTTTTCCTTTTGTTGATGCATAGGAAATCTTTGGGGCATTTATAACACTGGCCTGTGCACCTAACGGCTTTGGGAAAGAAAGGATACGATGCGCTGCAAACATACAACGTTATCAATGAAGTTGCACATGTGAATTTATTTTGAAAATTTGATCATCCACCTTTTTAGTACAAGATCGCTTTCTAAAAGTACATCAAACGTTTGGCGAGCAGTGTGTCCTAACGCGAAGCTATTAAGTTTGTTTTTACTTTTACTCTTCTTTAGTCCTAAGTGAACTAGCTTGTGTACACACCAGGAAAGGAAGTCTTGCACACGGTGTCTGTTACAGTAAATCTCCGTTCTAAGCTAGTCTTGCAACAGAGTAGAAAGCATCATATTGCGTAAGTGGTGAGAAAAACCAGACGAAACTAGGGAATGGTCTAGTGGTATACCAGTGGGTACCTGCAACATGTGGGATCGAAAAAATGAACTCGCGGACGAGATAGGGAAGTCCAGATCAGCGCAGCGCATGAAGATGTCCCCCTCGACTACGCGGCGGCAAAACACATATTCGATACAGATGCCATTTGAAATGGCGAAAACAGAAGACACACAACAGCTACGCTGCACCGGTCCCAGTCGCGAAAGACGACGGACTGGCCAGGGAAGACCAGCAGCGCATACTATCGCAATTTCGTATGGGTGAAAAGACACTCCTCGGAAGCTTCCGCTATTTCATCTCAAGAAACAAAACCGTACCCGACTCAGCATTATGCTGACGCTGTTACAACGAAGAGGAGACGCTGGAACATGTATTTGACAGGGTGCAACCGGAATTACAATTTACCGGAACCGGAACCGGAATTTGAAAATTTTACCGGATCCGGAACCGGAAACGGAACCGGAAAGTGAAAAATGCATTTCACCAAAAATTTCATTTTATTCTTATTTTTTGCTCTATTATTTGTGAAATAACCTTAGTCGAACATAGGTATTTATTTTATTTGTTGTATTTTAGATTTTTAGATTTTCGTCGTCGACTGAATTGAAATCCACCATCATTGGCTTATATTTGGAGTACAAGTGGCTTTCAAAAGACATTCTTAAAAATTAGCAAAGTTAAGAAAACGGCCAAATTATAACACCGGAATTTTTAAATCCGGTAAAAATTTACCGGAACCGGAACCGGAAGGTGAAAAAATGCCGGAACCGGAACCGGAATTCCGGTTGCACCCTAGTATTTGACAAGTGCCCGACATTGAAATGTCATTGATCTCAATTACCGATGCGAAAGAATTAAAGAAGGCCCTTTTCACAAACCCGAAAAAGCGCATTCATTATTGTTTAAAGCTGGGATCATCAGTGCCAGACGTCTATATCCAGAAGTCGAGATGCCAAAAAAGAACAGAAAACTCACTTCGTTCGATTGTTGTTGTAGTCATGTTGTTCTGAGAACAAAAGTTTTTCTGCATTTTTGATAAGATCAAAGGTTGTAATGTTTTGACAAACTCTAAATACGGAAATCCCCTGCCACGTGACCATTATTTTGATTTGGTCATCAGGGAGGGCGGTCTCGGTCTCGGCAAGTCTCGGGATTTGGCTGGTCTCGGTCTCGGCAAGTCTCGGGATTTGGCTGGTCTCGGTCTCGGCAAGTCTCGGGATTTGGCTGGTCGCGGTCTCGGTCTCGCTTTTTGTCAGTCTCGGTGGTTCGCAATGCGAGATCAAAGAGGTGCAACAGCGATAAGCAATCACAAAAATTTTCCTTGGGTCTCAACTTTGTCCCGGAAGTGCTTGCGCATTTCGATTACCAACGCAGTCAGCGAACGATCATGGAGCACCGCTACCTGATTATACAGCGATTTGAAAAACAGAATGACCCTTACTGTTACCCAAAATTCTATTTTTTGAAAGGAAACACAAAACACTTTGATTTTATGGTGATAAAGCACACGTAGTTGCATTTTCGCGTTTAAAACGTTTATGGCATCGTGTAAAAATATGGATTTTTCTTATTTATCCCATTTACGCTATATTAAAAAATTCTACAGTCTATTCGATTTGCCTCGAATGAAAAACAACACTATAGCTTTGAGTTAGGATTATACTGAGGGTGTTTTGAGACAGTGGAATTTGTTCCGAGCTTTTTCGCAGGGTATGGTGACAGCAGCCAAGTGAAAAATAAATTAAAAAATAAAGTTTTGCGGCGATTTATTAGTTTAATTGTATGAAATGACAATTCAGAGCAGATGAAAATATTCAAAACTTTTGTGTAAAAATCTTATATCTATTTTCGGTTTGGTTATAAATTGACCGAGACCGAGAACAAAAGTCTCGGTCTCGGCAAGTTGGGTCTAGGTCTCGCTTTTTTCCGAGACCGCCCATCCCTGTTGGTCGCTCTTTGTCTTTGAAAATGTGCTAATTTTCTCCCGCTGTGAGTTGAAATTGGCGCAGACATACAATGACTAGTTTCAATTCTGGAATGAATTGAGGTAGAAATTTGATGTTTCAGTTCCTTTTTCGATTGAGATATAATTCCTCTCCGCTAGGCACCGTAAAATGTGTTGTTCAAGCTGTGCCATGTGTTATATTTTGCTGAGTTTTTGCATTTTCTAATTATGTTAAATTGGTTACGTTATTCAGGCGCATCGTATCGTTGTGTGTTTGCTGCCTCAAAGATTGCTGCTTTCAGCAATATGAGCCAAACACTGCGGCATCAAGAGCTATGCCTTCTTGCCACTCGTCTGCTCTTTGCTCACATGCGTCCAGGTATAGATGAGCATATTATAACACGTTTATTTCACTGGATGCATCGAATTGCAGAACTGTCGGAAAAAAATTTGACTGCGATTTGGGATTCGGTAAGCAAATCTTATGTCGCTACGAATAAATTGACATTGTTATATCGTAGTGTTTACGTTCTTGACTGCTTCCAGAACACTGTTAAGAATGTGTTAAGAAATTTTTTATGATAATCGTTTATTATAACAGAAATTTAAGTTATCCGATGTGATTTCACCGCTAATAACAGTTTTAGTTCTGTATACGTCGCAGCTAAAACTACTAGCACAGACTATATATAAAAATTATCGTGTGTTGTAATTCAGGGTGTTGCTGTCGAAATCGTCAACGTGGCTCCTAGAATGTGGAATGAAATCCATTTCGCAAGAAGTATGTATTATAATCGTATTGTTATCGCGTGGTGTAACTACTACGGGTTGAAGTATAGTAGTTAGTAAGCAACACGATATATTGATCCTGGATCGACCGGATATTAATTTTACAAGATACCGGAACCGGAAACGGATAGTAAATTTGGCACCGGAACCAGAGCTGGATGTTAACCGGATACAGGATATATGTCTGTGCACTGTCGCAAGTATTTTATTTGAGTCGTGCAATAATTGTATTTATGGATTTAAGATTAATCTTTGGTTGGATTTTACTTTCCATGTCCGTGTCCACTCTTGACTTATCCGTAAAGCCGGATATCCGATCGATCACTGATATTGGGATGTCTCCCACAGCGTTCCACCGGATATTCGGTTCTGCTTTAATATCCTGCAAAAACCGATATCGGGATCTGGTATCTGGTATGAACCTACCGGATAACTGATATTTACGGTTGTCGTCAGGAATACCATAAAATTTGACAAGTGACATGGATATTTATCTTGCTGCGATTACCTTTCCGGACAAGTAGTAAATCTATTAAGTTTTTACTCACTGTATTTTAATTCAACAAAACATACTTTTGTCGACTGAATTACTTTCAATTTTTAGTGCTCATATTTTCAAGTTATTACCGATTAAGCTCGCGGTTCGTTGTTGAATGAGCCATGATTGAATATATTCGTATGTGTGTTTCTGGATGCGACTGGATATTCGGCACCGGCAAAAACCGGCTTCCGACTTCGGTATTTTAACTTGCCGGATGTTTTTTAAATTCAGAAGAATTCAAGCAATCATTTGTATTTATGCCAACTACAATTCAACTAATTGACTTACTTTTACATTTTCTGTCAATGTAAATGTTTGTATGTGCCCGTGTGCGTTCACAATCTCTTATTGGGTTACTTACAATAACGCTGGGAAACCTGCTAAATATGACCACAGTTATTTTGGGGGCATAACAGTATATATCTCATCATTTTCCTATTCCTAACACTAAGCCCAAACTTCAGCGCAAAAATAAATCTGTAACTACGCCTAAGCCTAAGAAAAAATAATAGTATTATCCTGCCCACCTCCATTTTATAGTACGTTGGTAAAACGGGATATACTTAAAAGTAACATTGGCTGAACAAATATTAAAACTGAACGCAAAGGTACAAAGCCATGGAATACTAGAATAGGGTCGTTATTAAAAGTAAAAAATGCATCGGTGTGAGATGTTAAGCTTTGTCACGTAAACACTTTAGATACCTTTGGCGATTGTCCTCCGTCACATATAGCAAACGCAATCTGATACGAAATCGAAAGTTGTTGGAACCGAATAGATGCTAAACCTAATTAATAAAAGTGCAGAGCTTTTATTTGTATTAATCTGCAAACTGTGTTTTTATTGATGAACTCCTACAAATTACCTTGCAGATACGAAGGCTTGCGTGCTCAACTTATTGGTAATGTTAGTTTCGCACCAACCACGGCCGGAAGATTTTAAAGCAATAATGAAAAATTACTTCACCTTCACGAGTGAAGCAAAGGTACGGTCAATATAAACTGTTTTTAATTAATTTTATGTTTTATTTCACATTGATAGCTCTGAGTATTTATAAATTTGATGCACAGAAGGTTCTGCTAAACATTTTAATTAAGTCAAGAAACAGTTCCGCAGAAACAATGGAAATCACAACAAATGCAGATATCATATATTTGAAAAATTATCTGCAATATGCGCTAGTTTTAAAATTCCATTCCGCACGCATCGTGCCTCTTTACGCGGTGGTGCAATTTCAGCAATTCGAATGATTTTTATGATTTAAACTTTAAATTTCACATGGAGCGGTTTTTGCAGTAACGTGCTTTGTTTTTCGTATGACGTAAGAGTATCACTTTTGAAATACTTAAATGTCTGCATGTTCTGCAGGAACTCGTTGTAATGTTTACAACGCGGCTTCTGACCGAAACATGTAATAAGCCTGTTGCATTCGTACGCTTTCCAATATTTGGCCCCAAATCAAGCGCTCCACAGTCGCCTCGAAGTACTGCTTTGGCTCGGTCCAGAAATAAAGGATTAGAACGAAGGCTGACTATTGATCATGCCGTGGAATCGTTATTAATGCCATCGTTCACAGAGACCTGTGAAGTCGATAACATGGCGAATAACGAACAAGATAACCGTGATTTGTCGCCAACCAGTAGCACAACAAATTCTAGGCAGACCAGTGTGTCGCAAAATAAGCCAAGTAAAGTACCTGAACAACGACAGCAGCAAAGGAGAGTGCGACTCTCGGTTCAATTACGGTCAAACAATGCAACTAATTTGTTGGGAAATCAAAAACCATTTGAACCGGCAGCAACTGCGGCGCTTGCATCTGGCCAACCAAGTAATACCCCTATAACTGGTCTTTTATCATTGTTCACAACGGGTAGGACGTCTACAAAACGTAATATATCGCCAAGAATGGGCCGACGATACTCAGGATTCAAAGTAAAAAGTCCAGCGAAAGAAAATGATTCAACATCGTTAGCGGGAATCGCTGTTGCTGGATCATCGGCAAATGTAATGGTCGAGAAAGGCATGGAAGCTGATCCATATCAGGTATATTATATTTATGCAAAGGTGTGCAAACTCCTATTTGTTAAAATTAATCATTAAGGATGATACATTACAAGCCGTAACTAGGTAAAAGTGCCCCTAGAATGGACAGATTGTGATATGTTTCGCATGAAGCATGTAAAAGAGTTTAAACAAGGGTTAGTTAGACCATAGATCAGTAGGTAATGCTTATAATATTAGCTCCATAACTTCTATGAAAATAGTTGTCATCTATATCTTTGACGGCTGTCTTTCAGTGTTAACGCGCTTGCGGTCAGTGAAACAAGAAACATATGGGCCCAGCGGAGATCACCTATCAGCTTAATTTTAGCGTTTGTTGGGTTTTACAATGTTCAGTTTATAAGTGATGTAATCTAGCATTCTTCATTGGAAGAGGATATTTTTTTAATTTTAAAATGTTATGTTTCTAAAACTTGATTAGTAAATATTTCAATATTGCAAGATTACAAATTGCGTCTATTGATAATCGAATAAAAAATGCCACGCATACGTGCTCGACTATTTTACCTATCTTTACCATGACAATTTGATGATCTTTTCCAAATTGTGTTCTGTGCCGTGACATATTTAAGCTATTCATCTGGAAAATACCATTCAAACATTGCTAAATATTTCAAAGAACATGTTCTGCTGGTGCTTAATTGAGATAACTTTTAAAAAACAACTGACTCTACTGATCTATGGTCTAACTAACCCTTGTTTAAACTCTTTTACATGCTTCAAGCGAAACATATCACAATCTGTCCCTTCTAGGGGCACTTTTACCTAGTTTCTTTCTTTTACATGGGATACGGTGAGGTTTTACGCTAAGACTACTCCTAAGCGTACGCCTAGGCCTAAACAAAATAGAAGTCTAAAGCGTACACTTGCGCCATTGCAATCCACCAAAAAGCAGCCTGTTCTAAGCTATAATGCATGGGAGGTTATTACAAAATATTACTGTCTTAGTTAGAAATTTCAGTAGAACAAACATCGCAGGGACACGTAATCTATTGCACGGTGTCATTAGCATCACACAATAATATCGACTAGCTATGGTAATTACATATTTGTAATACAATTTTTTCGAAAAATTACAAAAATCAAACTTTTAATAACAATTTAAATGAGACGTTTAGCTGTCCAATTTGTGTATGGTGTCAAAGCGGCTAATTAGGATATTCTATACGTAAGTTACCTCATTCCAGCTCTGCTTTCATGCAGAGAACATTCTGCAATACTTTCAAAAAGCGTGCATTCTCGATGCTTGAAACATATATTGTAAACACTAACGTGTTTCAATGATTACTTGCACTAGACACCACGCTGTGTTTACGTAGCTTTTCAAAATTGATTGAATTGATAATAGCAAAACTGTAGTTTCATCAAAACAGTTCATAGTTATTTTGCGGTGAGGTTTTTAAGACATTTATTGTTTTTTATTGCGTATGTGTTCGGAAAACTGAACTTTTATTGCGCTTCAGATTTCGCCAGAAGCAGCGATTGTAATTCCATGTATTTCTGCAATCGATTTCAATACCGGAATCGGCTTGAGCTTGTGGCTCAAGCTTTGTGCGCATTCGTTTAGCGGTAGACCACATGCACTGGACACTAGTTTGCAAAATTTGCATTCGCAAAGTGCTTCTGGAAACAAAGTTAACCATAGCGGTGAACACAGGCGAAAAAGATCTGATGGTAACATATTGAACAGTTATGCGGAAGCAACCACAATTCATTTGCTCACGCTTGGAATGTCAGATTTATATCTCACGATTAGAATTCGCGTCGCAAGTGGGGACGTGTACGCTAGGTAAATAGGAAGCCTTTAGCCAAAACAGTTCTTGTTTCTAAAAGCTAAATTTGCAGTATCACATAAAAATAGCTTGTTTTTGCTTTATTTATTTAAATGAAGACTCCGAACCTAATGGCAAACTGTTTGTAAATATGGGTAGTTTGATATAATCTTCGTCTGTGCGTATGTGTTCTGAAGGCCCGACTTAGAATGGTGCTTAAAATTACGTGTACCAATAGGAGTGAACATCATTTATTTCAGTTTTTTAAATAAGTTTGCAAAAGCTAAGTTTTAGATTTTGAAACTTTTGTATCAAACACATCAAATATGTTGAAAATAATGTGAAATAACTAAACAAGAATATTTTATATTCGGAATTCCGATTATCTTACATTTTGTTCGTTTCTTTCCCCAAATTTTTGCTTATGTTTATTTGGTTAGGTTCTAAATTTGTTGCTAGTTTATAGGCTGTATGCAGGAGTCGGACAGTTTACTGAAAAAAGATGGAAAAACTTACTTTCTGGTGGCACCTGGCATCACGTTAGTGTGTATGCCAAGTTGGACGATGTGTTTTTGAAGAATCAGTATATTGGTGCAACGGCTTATGCTGAGGTAAAGTTTAACTGCATAGCTCGTTGACTATATTTCAAAATATTGTGGTTTGATAAACCAACTGCGACTCACGAAGCGCGACTAAGATCAGCTCAGAACCAAGATTCTCATACTGAACAATTTCTTTGAGAACTCAAATTCAGCTTAAGTAAGTGCGCAAAAGCAACCTCTTCTATTATATATTTTGAAAATATAAATGTTGATGGTGTTGATTTGTTTATAATTTTAGAGTTATGTGGTGTTTGGAACATATAAAATTTTTTCGCTTTGAACACTTATTTAGTTGCAATAAACATAACGGCAGTCATTAGTCGCTGTTGGGATAACTGTAATATTGAAAGTTACGCCGTAGTGCATTGAAGTCATTGAAAACAAATCCGAATTTCAGGTGCCACTTTGGCCGTAGTATGTAATATCTTATAAGATTATAACACCTTTGTAGTTTATAGATTTATATCGATGGGCTTACGGTGAGACATCTCAGTCTTGGGTGCTTTCCGAAAATCGATTGTACTCTTTGTACGCAAATAATGCTTGGGCATTTTGTTGACGAAGATAGTGAGAAATCAACAATGCTCAATTCTTCAAGTGAAGCTGCTGTTATACAAAAGAACTGCTTGTTGCTTGGAAATTTATTTGCTTTTACTGGTTAGTTTTGTTTAAGGACGAGTTATGTTAGAATGATTTGTTGTCTCATGTGTGGAATACAGTATTAAACTGTTTTATTTTGAATTGTTGTATGTACAGATTATGACATTTTGTGAAATGTAGGAAAGAATTGCATGTGTGTTTTTTTGTGTTGTTTAGGTTTATTGATGAAGCAAGAGCACAGCATAATGCTGAATGCTCTTGGACCTGAATGCCAAACACTCGTTGCAACGAAAGTGCTTACATTGGAACCATGCCTGGCTCGGGTTGCTCGTCCCGCTTTAGTGCAAAGCGATCTAAACTTAGCGGCATTGCTTGATGACTTTGATGTTATACTTGAAAAACTGCAGGTACTACGTATATTTTAATTTCGAAGATGAGTTGTGTAATAAGGTCATCTATATGAAGCCGCTATGTTTTACTGTAATTCTTATTTCAGAATCACATGTTCATGACGTATTCACCGTTAAATCCGGAGATATATTGCGTTTACAAGGACGCTACTGTGCTAGATGATAACGCTTTGAAAGTAAATGATTCACTATCTTCATCAGTTGCTGGTAGCGGTGCAAGGGTTACAAGACGTTTTTCACTGAATGTGTTTGCTTCTCGGTCTTCAAATCAGCTGGACACTTATCAAACTGAGTCGAATCCCTTTGACACGTCTTCTTCGTATGATTTGGATGATAAATTGGGACCAAATTACTCTCGGGATTTATGGTTCACAGCTCAACCTATTGTTGAATCTATAGCAGCACAGTGCCGGCTTGAGCCGACAGAGCAATTGTGGCGCTCCAATTTGACCTCGGAGGATAAGAAACATGATTTTCGACAAAGTGTCGTAATCAGTCATCGTTCGATTGATGATGCTTTGTGGACTATTGGAGGAGTTAGATTTGTGTTGCACTTGTTTGCATCGGTGCGTTGTCAACTTTTAATGCTTTTATATTTTTCGAGAACGAAACGCAACCCACAGCTTTTAATTCATAGCGTTGTTGTGTACAAAATACAGTCATGGATAAAATTAAGTGCAGTCGTAAATTAAATGTAGTTTAATAATTGTTCAGACATGTGGTTTTGGTTTCGTATCTATCGCACTTGCTTAAAATCGCTGCGCGTATCTAGTAGTCAGTCATTTAATGTAATTCGTGTAAGTGTGCATTGAATTATGTAAGCAAACGTACTATGCGGTCATTTCAGATTATGTATGCACACAAACACGCGCTACATAACAATAAACATTTAGTTGTGTTAATTATGATCAGATGTGGCACTTTTAAATTTGAAACGATATTGAGAACTGCAACATGACAAGCAGAATAGTTATGCAAAATGTTCCAACTGCCGAGAAAAGGTGACAACGAGTAAGGCTATTCCATCATTTAGCACTGAAATGTGGTGCAGTTCGAAACACTATTTATACGGGTTCAGTCAATTGCGGGGCATTCGGTGTGGATTTTATTATAGATGTTAATTTAGTTATTTTGGGATAAAAATTGTATGCTACTTATATTTTTAAAGAAACCTTTTGTAAAGATCGTTCCAGCTAACTTACATGTTTATTCGTACAATTATAATAAATAAATTTAGTCATAGTGTGAATATAGCCGTGGTTAAGTTAACATAGTCATTTATCTGACGTTTGGCTTTGGGTGCTTCGGTTTTTTGCCGCTGCTTTGTTTAATTGATTCTTTGGCTTTGAAATATTCGCTAAATGATATTTTGTTAAAGACAATTGAATGTTTGCCTCTGTCAAGCGAACATCAGGCGGTTGCTGTTAAAATGATGCTTGTTGCCGCAGAACGCAGCCCGATGTTTTGGAAAGAGTTCATTCAGTTGCGTGGCTATGATATGATGGCTTCGGTGCTAGCATCGAGCGCAACATTGCGAGACAGCGTTCTTTTGCAGGTATAACTAACACTTATTGCCACATGAATAAATCGGCGACCAAAAAGAAATTTTGCTCAATTTCTATTGGAACCAAAGGACAAGCTCGAATTGGGCTTGCTCTTGAAATGATTTATTGCAATTATATTACTTCTTGGGGTTCGCTTGCTGCTGGAGGGGGTTGAGTCGGTTGGTGAAAGCTTTCCCAAAGTCGATTTGTCCCGGTTCAAACCATCCAATCGAGATTTTGCTCCCGGTTGAACATTTATAAAAATAATATGGCGATACCGGAACGATGCTGATTTCAATTTACAACGTTACATAATTATAAACGCGAAGACTTAAACACTAGCAACCATAAAAGATTCAAATTTTATAAGAACGGTTCATTTCAATTAATTTTTGCGAACACAAATGCAAGAGAGACAATAGTTTTTCTGATCAGACTCTGCGATATACGCCAAGAAGTGAAATTGATAGCACTGAATGAACCTCGCTGTTATGAGCAAAGTATCGGTGAAGAATTGTCATTTTAGCAGTGCGGACGCCGATACTAACGAAAAGGGCTGATAATTACCGATACCGATGCGGATTAACCAGTTCATCCGTAATTGAAACCCTCATATCATCCGCGATCCAGCGAACGCCCAGTTCTTAAGGTCCTTTGGCATATGTCTAACTATTTTACCTTGCGGTGAATTGTTTTACGTAAAGTTAACAGAAAATGTGATATTTATTATAATTCCTAGTAAAAAGCCATAGTTTCTGCTATTGACAAGTATTATTAAACCGAAATTTAAATATTAACATTTTGATTTTGTTATAAAAAAGATGTTTTTGTTTAGGAACTTATTAACAGAGCCTTGAGCAGCGACTTAGTGCGAAAAAAAGGTGACACTTTTACGACTAGTCTGAATAAACCGTGTGTCATACAAAATCCAGCCATTCTCTACAAATTGGTGTTTAATTGGGACATATGGAAAGTAAGTTTGATAGTTACGAGTTTCATTTTCTCGACAGCTTGCGTTGCGAATATGGGCTCATGTATAGATCAAGGCCGCATCAGTAGTATAACCACAAAAATTCTAAAGCGAGATCTTACTCTATTACAGTCTCGCTGGAAAACGGTTCGGCTCTGTTCTATACATGGCTACGAATATTGTTAGTAACGGTATACTATGGTTCAATTAGATATCCGGCTGTGCGAAAAACTCGACATCCGGCTGTTACTTTAGGCTTTTTGAGTGCACGGAATCTGAATAAATTGTTTACAAACCTCCAAAACCAATAAAATGAATAGTTAGCTAATAACTAATTTGCATATTAGCTTAACTGCTTATTTTATAGAATGACTGCACGAGATAAAACGTATTCAAAAACAAAAATACTAAATGTAGCCAGTTTTGTTAAATATGAAAACCATCATATTTTTGAAAAACGTAAAACCACAAAATAATACTGTCTATAAAATTTAAGGTCTTCCCAAACTGTTTACATTAGGGATATGCGGTATTTTCTAAGTAATTGTTTACATACACAATCAGACAAACTTCCTTCCGTGGCCTGAGATATCCAAAGTGTTTACTTTACACACCTTAACATATCACGTCGATGCATTTTTAACACTTTAAGAACGACCCTATTCCATTATTTCTTGTTTATGTAGCGTTGCGTTCAGTTGCAATATTTGTTTAGCCAGCGTCACTTTTAAGGACATTCCGTTTTCCCTAGGCACTATAAAATATAGGTGGCTATGATTAAGGCTATTATTTTTACTTTGGCTGAGGACTGAGGCTTAGTTTTAGTTTTATTGTTTACACTGTAGTTTAGACTCAGGAATAGGAAATTATAAACAAGTAAATAAGACCTGAAATACCAGTCTTTAAGAATTACGAACCGTCTCGCGCCTGTTTTTGCTGTTAGTCGCTCTGTTAGTCGCTCGGAAGACGCTTTCCTGGAACGGTCACCTACGTGGTGTCCCACGGGGTTTCAACTACTGACGATGTGTAAACCTTGTTTTTAGAATTTACCGAAATTTGGCAGAATTAACCAAAGATTGTTGGTAATGCATGAATATGCGTTTCAAGTTTACACGATATTCGTTTTAGAACAGCTTACATTCATGGTCGCTGGCGTTCGAAGCTCTGCTAGAACTGGTTTCTGAACATCATCCGTGTGCCATGTTCAATGTTGAGCAGCTACGGCGTCACAATTTTTTGCGCCGTATTTTGCTGCTTTGCTCCGTATGTTGTATTTGTTTGCGTTTAAGGCAACACTAGTTATCATATTAACTGCAGCCAACACGTGAAAGTAGACAAACAAGCTATGTAGCTTTTAACAAATGGTGATAGATCAATGTTTGTTCATTAAAAGTTCAAATTGTTCACCGCAATTTTTATGGCTTTGTGGCAAAGTATTCATAATGATTTAAAAACTGGAAACTGTCTTTGAAAAAGTGTTACTTCGAAATGAGTGTTTCGTAAGTTACTGTTGGAACCCTGTCAACAATATTGATAGCTTTGATTTGACCGTTTTATTATTTAGGAAATATACCAAGATATCGAAGACAATCTTCCCTTGGAGTATGCTCGCAAACTAACGCCATTATTTCAAGCTTTGTTAAATACACCGCCCGAGGCGCAATCGTTTTCATGTTTGTGGAATTTTGTATTTTTGAACCATCCTGCCGCGTCGACGTATTTTGCGTATAGAATTGAAACGCATTGTGATTGGTTGCGCTCAGGTTCGAATCAGGGATCGATCACTGGATGATTTTTTGCTGGATCCGGAAGTTAACATGATATATGATCTACAGTTGTGAAGAAGTGTATAATCGGAGGTCTGCCTCCGGCTCCGGTAGAATTTTTGCCGTAGGTGAAATGAGCTTAAAACCAAACTATTTAACAACATTACAGATATTTTGCTAAAATTTACATATTACACATCATTTTAACTACCTAATTTCGCCTCACTTCCGGCTTTACCAAGTTTAGCTGACCTGCGGCTCAGGCTTCGGTGTTTTTCCCCTCCGGAGCATGAGACATGCAAAAATGTTTACATACATTTATATGTAAAGTTATACAGTCACGGACAGAATCGAGCGCAATCGCGATCGGGACCAAAACGCGGTTATCGCGATCGCTGGCAACCGCATTCTGTATGGACGCAAAAACGCAATTACCTACTTAAATTCGTGGTTACAGACGCGGTTAAAATTGCGTTTATAGATGCAGCTAAAATTGCGGCTACAGACGAGGTTAAAATTGCGGTTACAGACGAGGTTAAAATTGCGGTTACCGGCGGGGTTTAAACCGCGACTACGACCGTAGTTCGAATCGCAGTTGCGAACGAAATTAAAATCGCGACTACGATCGCGTCCCTACCGCGTTTGAGCCGCGATCACTCAAAAATTCAGACGCGGCTACAAAACCGTAACCGCAACCGCAGTGGACGCTACTGAGCGCGGTTTCTGCGAACTTAAGTCTGTTCGTGACAGTACATACATACGTACATATACATGTATATATTCATTATACATGTATGTATTCATATACATATACTAGGGATTGACTGCATATTAGTTTTACTTGATAATGGAGCCGGATAGTGCTTTTTTACCGGAGCGGGAAATTCACCGAATATAGGATGTATGTATGTGAAGAGTTGGCAGAATTTGAGTCGTCCGAAAATACGGGTTTGCTGATATAATTAATTGCTAGCTTCGATTTTAGATTTCACTTCAGTGTCACTTATCGACTTGCCTAGAAATACAGTTGTACCAAATTATCTAGTATACATTTTCTCATTTAAAAAGCAGTTTTATGAAATTTGGGACCGTAATCGCAAATATCCGGTATCCGGATATAGTAACCTGATGCGGATGTCGATTTCTGCTGAATAATAAACCGGATTCGGTTGAAAAGGTGAATAGTATAAATAACTAGTCAAGTACGGCATAATATTTTTAGAATGTATATAATACGTATTTATTCACTTCAGCACACACAGTAATGAGAATTATTAAAGCTGGAACTCCCCATATACGTATTTTGTGCATCGTTCCAGCAGGGAAGTATAGAAAGTTTTTGATAATACAATACAATATAAACATGGTGAAACCAAAATTCCGGTTCCGGCATTTTTTGACCTTCCGGTTCCATAGATTTCATTAGAATAGTATCTAAACCTTGTAGTTTACAATAATTTTAAGCAAATAATGAATTAATATATGGCTTTTAGATTTGTTTGATCGTGAAACTTCCTTTTCCGTGCAACGAGATTCATCTTTGCGTTCCCGCATTAATCAGCTCTTTCAAATTATGGGAAAAGGTATGCTTATGTTTAGAATAGATAAACAATTTTATTTTGCTTAATGGAATTTGTGCATTTTTATAAGTTTGTAGTTAGTTGCTGGTTGCAAAGTTAACGGACTCAAGTGGAAGCAATAGCTTAATGTGAAATCGGAACCTGAATACGAACGACCTCAATTATATTGCAGCCTTTAAAGATGTTTTTTCTGACAATGTCCACGATACCGTATGGTCCCGGACCCGGAAAACTTCTTTTTCATACTGGTTGTTTAAATGCGTATTGAATTCTAACAGTATGGCCGCCCATGTTCTTTTCTTCTCGAACGTCGTGATTTATATGTTGTTGTTTGCTGTTTTAGATGCTGTTATTGCTTATTGCCGTCGCTATAAAGGATCTTTTAATGCTCTTCTTGATGAGTACCAGCGCCGAGTTAGTGAACGCTATTCGTTTCCAGTGGATTTGGGTCGTGTTTCAACAGCTTTGATGCTCAATCTTGATATATCGAACAATGAGTAAGTATTATTACTGATGTCAACTTTCGTTATGCATGTTACTTTATGCAATTGCAACGCAGAACACTGTGTGGCTCTAGACAAAAACGTGTGTCGCATAACACTGTGCTATGTCGACATTACTTTCCGTAGAGAGCCCCAATTGAGCAAGATGCAAGCGGAATTCCGGTTCCTATTAGAATTCAATCGGAATCGGAATTTTGTAATGTTAATTTTATTACTACTTGTTGTGATACATTGCATAAAAATTCAGTATTATTTTATCTATTAAATTGCTTTCGATGAGTTAACTTAATGATTGATTATCATTACTTTCCGTAGAGAGCCCCAATTGAGCAAGATGCAAGCGGAATTCCGGTTCCTATTAGAATTCAATCGGAATCGGAATTTTGTAATGTTAATTTTATTACTACTTGTTGTGATACATTGCATAAAAATTCAGTATTATTTTATCTATTAAATTGCTTTCGATGAGTTAACTTAATGATTGATTATAGTTGAGGTTTACAGAACCAAAAATCATCCCCAATTTGTTCATGCGACCTTTTTGAAAATTGTTGCCAACCGACAGACACACTAAATCAACAATATATTTGTCAGTACAAATTATCCGTACAGTCACAAAATTTCTAGTTTCGATTCCGATTACAATTTCAGTATAAATTTGCCGTTCCGATTCAGATTCCGGTATAATCCAGTTCCGCTTTGCACCCTGCTATTGTGTAACCATAAGTCTCTTTGTGCACTGCTTGCGGGAGCAGTTTGCACCATAATCGTAGCTCAGAAAATAGCATGTTTGCTACCATGAGTTGCTCAGTTTGTTAGCGAACAATATTGGGAGAAATGAAACTGAGATCAGTCTGTGTTCTCTTGCTTTGCCTTTCCAGGTTCCATTGATCTTGTAAAGTTTTCAATAAGCATACTGAAACTAGGTGGCTACAGCAGTAAAAACGCAGTAATTATTGTTTCATACTATTCATTCATGTTTGTGCTTTAGACGCGACAATTCGAACGGTGCAGGTGCTACAAGAATGCGAGCAGAAAGTGATCACAGTCAATCGCTTAATTGTGAAAATCGTTCCGACATTGATTTTATACCTATTTTGCAGTTAAATGATGCATTTCCTCACTTACCCGATCTTGTTTGTGACTTACATATATCTGATCGATCAGACATGAGAACTTCTAGCGCAAAGGGATTATTTTCACCTGGTAAGCAATAACTGTATAGGTAAAGATTTGATAGCTAATTAATAATAATGCCCCTAAACCGGTCAAAATTTTTACTGGGACAATAAACGATAAGACAAACATAGCTTTTAGTCGCCTGATCTACTCATTAAGACGGCTCATTGTCTTTTTTCCGTAATGTAGTTAACTGCTAATATCTGTGCTGGTTTGAGCACAAACCCAAAGTTGCGTATGCCTTTTCTGTAATAATTTTGCTGCATGTTGCATTTTAACATGTTATCTGAATACAAGTTATTGCATAACCTGATGTGTACATAATTAATTAAGTAACATGTGCGTGCCATTTGTATTTTTAAGGTCCTTCATCGTCCGCTGAAACAAGTCAAATTTTTAAAATCGTAACTTCCTCGACTCCAAGTGACATTAATTCATGCGAGCTAAGCGAAAGAAATCAGGAATTTGTGCAAAAAAATGATACAGAGTTTGAGTCTTGGATGGTAGCACTTAGAGCCGGTAAGCGAGATGGATTGTAATAAGCAACAGTGCACCTTATATGAAATACATGAAGTAATAATGAACGGAGTTATTGTTTTCTTGCATAAGTTTGGTTTACCAAATATGTGGATACTGAATTTTTAATATTTAGCAAAATTATAGTTATATAATAGAATACGAAAATCCGTAATCAGTAAAAACATTAGTTTTAAGAAAAATACCTGAAATAAAACATTTTTACTTTTAACAGGTCTTTCAATAGAACCATTTTCATCCAGGTCCACACTGATTTTATCCGGTTCCTTTGGTTTTAAGCTCTGTGAGTATGCACGCTGTTGTTCCCAGTTACGTATTTGTGCATCCAAGAGTAGCTGGTGCTTTACGTATTCCTCGGCTTTCGAACAGAGTTTTTTCGCGTGTAATCAATGTAGTCTCCAACGGTGAAACACAATTGTGCCTAGGTGAAGACATTAATATGACTTTATAGCTTAACGTCAAAATATACCCTTTTTTCTCTTGCACTATGGTTTGTCATTGAAGTACATTGATGCCATGTTATGTTAATTCATGCTAGCTATGCCTAAACATATGGTACTTGTTTTCTCTAGCCCTTAGTATGTTTGTCATTGAAGCAACGATGCTATAAGTACAAATAAGTAGTTTACTGTATTCGAATCCCACTGGCAACAAATTACAAACTGTCCATTCATTCAAAGCCAAAGTATTAATTGACTTAAGATAAAGTTTTCGGAATCTGTGTAATTTTCCATTGCGGTATACTTTAAGGCATCATAGATGTAATTTCGGATTCGCTGTGGAACATGCAGCCTCTTTTTTTCGACATGTTATTCGGACGCGTTATCAAATGGGAACACATATTGTCGATGTTACAGCATCAGCCGAACACACAATTCAGAAATGCTATTGTTCGGGTATTTGTTGTATTATTTTACAACATTCTCTCTTGCTCCTGTACCAGCTTTAACTAATGCGGGTTCCCCATTGGGTTTTTGTTTTGACAAAATATTTACAGCAGCCCTCAACCGTTACACACTAATCATATTTTTGAACATTGTGTTAGTGCCTTAACTATCAAATAATCCTGCAATAAGAAATACTTGCAACATTGTATGCTTACATATTCCTTTTAATTTTACAACAAACGCAATTTTACTTAACTAAATTAACTTAAAATGTTTTGGTAGAAAATATTTTGAAGCCGGAAGCTGAATGCTGTTGTTATTATTATGTTTGGAAAGTAGTCGCCACACGTACGCAAGTATATAAATCTTCACTGCATTTTGGCACTCGTTCTCTTTCCGTTAATCACACATCGGATTGCGGAGCAAAGCATTATTTGTTACAAAATAGTTTTCTGCGTTGCAGCTGTCTGTTGACAGATGTACTATTATTTAGCTAATGTGCCGAATTATACTCAAAGCGTCTGATGAGAAATTGTCGGAAATGAGCAAGTCGATGTTTTTTCAATTGTTTGCAAATCAACTTCGCGAATATCCAGCCACGCAACAAATTGCAGATGCACTGTTTTCCATCCTAATAGGCAGAGAAGTGTCGCTCATCGATAGGTTGGTGTAATAAAGGCGAAATACTATTTCGGCAACATAAATTCGAAAATCAACGGCTTATTTTAAAACATATCAATTCATTTATATTATTATTGAGCGAAGCTCGGAATTTCGCGAAGCATTTTATATTATGTTCTGGGTCGAAAGGTGGATGCCCTTCTGTCGGTAAAGAATCTGAGGAACCGCTGAACCGATTTTGATAAACATTTTTGTTTGAAAGTGTGTCATCCTTGATTGCTAACCTCGCATTGGTGTTCTAAAATTTTAAGCCGTTTGTTAGCTACAGGCTATTTTGCATTTATAAGCCTAAATTGGGACTTTTTAAGATATTTCACTAATTGTTACGGTTAAAGCAATGTAATTTCAGTACTAAAGGGTTTTTGGGCGCGCGGAATCTGGAATCTAAATAAATTGTCTACGAATCTTCAAATCCGATAATTGAATAGTTAGCTAATAGCTAATTTGCATATTAGCATAATTGATAACCCTAAATTACGACTTTTTGCAATATTGTACAAATTATTAGGGTTGCAAGCAATCTAATTTCAGCATGTTTTTGGGTGCGAGGAATCTGAATAAATTGTCTACAAACCTTCAAAGCCGATAATTGAATAATTAGCTAATTGCTAATTTGCATGCTAGCATAATTGATAAGCTTAAATTAGGACCTTTTGCAATATTTCACTAATTATTAGGGTTATTGAAGGGTTTTTCAGTGCGAGGAATGTGAATAAATGAATGGTTAGCTAATAACTAATTTGCATATTAGCTTAATTGCTTAAGTTACTTCGAGCTTCGCTGAATACATCTGGTCCCAGTACGACTGGTAAGCAGAACACGGACTACCAATTGTACCAATTGTACTTTCAGTTTCTTTTTACTGACGCATATACCTAGCTAAAGTTAGATCGTGATGTTTAAAATATTTCTATTTCAGCATGTCCACAGAAGATGTTTCAAATTGGCAGCGTGACCGAAATAGTATGCATATTTTAAAGCCGCTGTTTGTTTTATGTGAAACCAGTACCGACCAAATGTCCGTGTTCGGGAGTATCGTGGCCGCCTTAGAGAAGGTAATTTTTCGAAGCACAGTTATAGCAGATAATACTTGAATATTGTTGCAGTAGGCGCATTTAAGAGATTCAATGTAGAAATTGTCCATTGACAGATAGGTTGTTCCAATAAAAGTGTACTAGCCAAAAAAATAAATGCCCACATGGCGGAGTTCTCTGCCACTCCTGTTTCTGATGGTTATTGATTCGTTCAAAAATTAAAAAAAATATTTATTATGTTTATTCAGTTGATGTTACTATACTGCGTAGAGGCCTGCAACGTAATACAGTTGCCAGATAGTCAAATGAGTCGCTGAAAATAGTATGCAAGTGGTGTTGTAGAGTGGTTTGAAAGTTCAACCCGTAAAGAGCAATATAGTACTTTTTTATTATAAGAGAATTGTACGTACAACCTATACTACCTGTTATTAAAATGGATGGAGTAGCTCTAGCATTTTATCAGAATCAGTAAAATATTTAGAAAAATTTTAGACAATAAATTGCGGTGGAATTTGCACATTGAAACTGCATACAAATAGCAATGAACAGTCTAATACAATTCAAGTTCTTTGGTTGTATCACGTTGTGAATTTTCAATAGTTTGTAGCATAAAATGTCCTTCAAAATTAATCAAAAAATTCTGAATAAAATTCAGAGACTTGTCTTGTTTTTCTCAGGAATACTGAGATAAACAGCTAAAATGTCATTAGAAATTGTTTAACGCGTTATCCACGAATATACCGGTCTTTAAAGAAGCTGCCGAATATGGAACAATAAAATACTCTTAGAGAGAATTTCCTGTGTAAATCTACCATCTGACCTCGATATTAGAGAATTCATAGATACTTGTTCTTTTACGGCATCTAATAATGGAGAGGATTATCCAAAAGTTAATATAGAAAGTTTCACCGATAAGCCAAACATAGTAACTGTCATTAATACTTATAGAGGCACGGGGCTGGTGTATTCATTGACAATATAATGCGCTTATCTGTCGCCTTGGGTAATATTTGTCAGTTCACCTAGCAAAAATTATGGCCGTCGGTGAAGCTGTTACAAAATTATGTAAATGAGATGTTAGACAGAAAACGGTAGTCATAAAGTCTGACATTCAAGCTGCCTTTTGGCACTCGATAATAATTGGAGCAATCCTAAAATAACGAAAAGCTGTCGAAGGCACCTACAAGACCTTGCACCTACAAATCTTCTCTCAATTATATTGCTTAAAGGCCATTCGGCTAATTTCGAAAATGACATACCTGATGAATTAGCTATGATTGGAGCTAAAATGAGGTTCCCTGCATCAGAACGTTTCCTAGGCGATCCGCAAAGACAAAATAAATATATGATCCAAAGTCGATGTATTTTACGCACAAATTAGAGATGCGAGAGCATGGATCCAAAATATACTATCTGTATTGTGCAACGTAACAGAACTAGGGTTACATTACTTACACAGATAGTTACCGGCCATTGTCAACTAAGTCAGCATATGTATAAAATAAGTCTCTCCAATTCGAGTACTATAGAATTTAAGAAGAATCTGTAGAGCACTTCTTAAACAGATGTTCGGTTTATAGCGAAGTTCGCTATGGAATAAATAGATCACACACGATGAATAAAATTAGTAATACTGTAAAGAAACTGAATAGGTTCGTAACAGAGTCGTCAAGATTTTAGTTTAGATTATTCTTACATCTATCTATCTAAGTAGTAGATAACTGTACGTGCGCCGACAGAAACACTCGCTCATAATCCCGACTGCTTAAAATGCCAAAGCAGCTAAAAGCGGTTATTTTATATTGATTATTTACCACTTACCAGTTAAAACGAGTTCAATACTTTAAATTTTGATTGGCGCAAAAATGCATACAAATTACACTTTGTCAAATTAAAGTAATAACAAAGCTTTGCTTATGAATAATTTATCGATAGTCGAGGGTTTTTAGAAGCTTGAAACGAGCTAAAGAGAAATATCTACGTATTTTTAAAATTCATGACTTTTGGAATAAAATCAGTAATGCACGTGATTGGGTCCATCTATTTTGGTAATTACAGTTATTTCGGAACAACTTTCATGTTGCCAAAACGATGATTGAATCAAGTGTTGTAGAAGTACTGGTTTGTGTATTGGTCAAGTTGGTCAGTTTGCAAAAACAGTAAGTTCCTCAAAATATTGAGCTCTCTGTTTAAAATTATTATTTTTGATAGGCTTTGCGCCCCCGTCGGAAGTTTCTGAATTCGCTCTCCTGCCAAAAATTTCTGGATTCCCTCCACCCGACAGAAATTTCTGGACCCACACACCTGTCAGAAATTTCTAGATCAGACCCCCGTCATAATTCTTTGGATACGTCGCTTGTGGTAATGTTCAATCTTAACATGTTCGACATTTAGTGGACGGTTGGAATAACAGTAAGTCTATTCCCTACTGTGTTTGCCATTTGGTAGATGCCTGCAAAAACAGCGTGTCCCCAATTTCTATGTGTGGCATTTGGTAGACGGTTTAGACACCAGTAATTTTGTCCTTTACCTTGTTTTTCGTTTGGTAGACGGATCAAAAAACAACCAAGTCCCTCCCTAACCATGTTGACGTTTGGTAGACTTTCGAAAAACAGTAAGTCCCTCCCTTACCATGTTTGGCATTTGGTAGATGATTAAAAACAGTAAGTCCCTGCTACAGTTGGTACGCCGCGGTTACCGCTGGCTTATAACGAGGCAAATTGGCGCAGTTAGCCGAGTAAGTAAACCCCCAAAAGCCAATAATAACCAACACGTACTGTCGGTTCTAAACGAGCCGAGCGTGTTACGATTACTTTACAACAAATTGAACTAAATAATTTACGAGTATTAGTTGACAATTCGAATTCAATTGACCGAATTGAGCGTCGTATTATTCATCCGCGTTCCAGTCGCCCGCTTAACCCATACTCGTACACACCCGGTAGTCATAGCCAATCTAGCATAAAAAAATTAATGCATCAGCCACTATAACCTAGCCCTTCTGCTCTCAACAGTACACATCAAACCGTATTGTATTCCGTGTTTACAAAGTCCAAGCAAAGTCTGATCTATGGTACTTGTAATAATTGAACAAGAAACATGAGTTTATCCTTTCCAACTCAATCCTGATCGGAAGTTCCATCTTTTTCACGTAAAATCCCTTGGTCCTATTTGCCATGCTATAGCACGAGATACACAACCAATTATTTTGATAGAAACAGTCAACGACGAGTTCATAAAACTTAAAACTGTTTAGTTCTGTAGCAGTTAACGACGAGTAGTAGGTTCCAACTGAGCCCTTTACAGACGGTTTAGATAACAGTAATTCCGTCCCTTACCATGTATATTTGATAGATTGTTGAAAAAACAATTAGCCCCTGTCTTATCATGTTTGGCGTTTGGTAGACTGTTGAAAATTACTAAGTCCCTCATTTACTATGTTTGACATTTGGTAGACGGTTGAAAAGCAGTAAGTCCCGCGTTACATTTTTGTCATTTAGTAGTCGGTTTAAAAAATAGTACCTCCCTCACATGTTTTACATTTGGTGACGGTTCAAAAAAACAAGTCCCTCCCTTACCTTGTTTGGCGTTATGTAGATTGTTAAAAAACAGCATGCCCCTCCCTTACCATTTTTCATTTACTAGACGGTTGAAACCAGTAAGTCCCTACCATACCATTGTTTGCATTGGGTAGACGATTGAATCAACAGTAAGTTCCTTCCTTACCATGTTTGGTATTTGGTATGCGCTTGAAAAAATAGTAAGTCCGTCACCATGTTTGAGATTACACGGTTGAAGAACATTAACTCCCTTCCTTAGCATGTTTGACATTTTGTAGAGGGTTATGTTTTATCGGCTCCCAACATTGAGTGATGTATACTTTTGGGCTGGGTTAAAAAATTTTTTATATTGTTACACGCTTTGTAACACGAACTAACTAAGCTGTTTTTCCGCAGATTTTTTCTACCCTAGCTGACTAATATACAGTACTTAAATGGTACAGACTTTCCCAACCACATGATCAGCTCTTTTTTGAAATTCGAACTGGAACACTATAGTTTTCGGGTAACATTATGGCGCTAAAATTAATTGGTGCTCTTTAATGTGTTCTTATGGGCAGAAGAAATCAGTGTTATTAGTGTCATAAAATATTGCGTAGTATAAAATAAAATATTATCACTGCCGTCTATTTGATTTTTTGCCTCGTGATTACCTCTTCTTTGACCAGTTCCAGTGATGTCAGCGGAGTTGCCGAACAAGGTTTAATGATTGAAGCCTGGCGTCAGTTCGTCCTTTGTGTTCTGCAGCACTGTTTGAGTCAAGCCGATGCTGTACATTTTCAGTCAGCTTCTGATCTGTATCTATTGTTATTTGCTGCTGATCGCAAATTGATCACAAACGGTATTTTGAATTATTATCATAAATGACAAGTTTTGTGTTTAATGTAACCCAATGGAGCCGGTAATGCTTAATCGTACTAATTTGGTTTTACTTGGTGTTTTACTGTTATGTTTCAAAATTATGATTCATGAAATATGTATTTCATTAGTGTTGTACACCAATAGCTGGTACTCAAGAATTTTTTGTCTTGCTTTTACCTTTACTCAGGTTCCAACACTGAACAACACGAAAAGATACGAGCGGAGTTGTGTCAGTTGTTGCAGGATGGTTTAGAATGCTTGCGTGAGCTTTACATGAATATTGATATTGACGCAAATTATCGAATGAACAGTCAGTTTGGAAGTTTAGGTGCGCTTATTTTTACGTACTAAATAGTACTAATTAATTGGTATCACTATGATCTTTAGTATATTGAATTGAGATTCAGCTGATTTGTTTGCACACACTTATAGCATAAATTACGAACTTTGCATTAGATAATGCACCGTCCGGGGCCTGGCCCTTATCCCGGACCCGTCACCGAGACCAGCGCGTTTTTATATACAATCCTTGATTGACTCACATGAAAAACAATCTTATCACGGTGGATTCTAGGTTGACAAATATGAAAATCATTAAAAACACTAACAATTACAAGTGCATAACACATACAACAGGATAAAAATGGAACTTTATTTAACATAAACGGTGTCGAAATCGGAGTTGGAACACCTTTTACCGCTCTTGTTGGTGCTTATCTTTTCGTGTTCCAGTTCGGCCCGGTTGTTTCCGGCCCTGGCCCGTAGAAAACTCTACTTTGCATAAAACATGAAAGCGTTCGATATGTTTTAAAACAATTTGGATTTTCTTCAGTTTTGAAATAAGAACCTGAAATTTGGTGTTTCTAACAATTTGATTGAATAATATTTTTTAGGAACACGTGTCATTGCTTATACATATTTATCAGCGCAGAACTAAGCGCTTTTAGCTCAGACGTTGTCAAATGTGCAAATTCAAAACTATTATGTTTCCGTTGCAAAAATTATTGATCGAATTTCGGTGCTCGAATACCGAATTGTGTTTTACATGGTTTTAAATTTAATGTTAAAATGTCGAACATTACGCATATTTACAATGTTCTTTTTGCTAGTAACTTTTTGTTTTTCAAAACGAACAAGGTTCTTTATAGAATCTCTTCGTAGCTCAACAGCTACAGCATCAATTGCCGCTTCCACAAAGACAACACCAGCCGCTTCAAGTCGTTCGTTTGGCAATTTGCGTCGAAAAATGAACAGCAGTTATGGTTCTGTTGCCAGTCTCGCTGGTATATCAATTTGCTTGCTGTATTGCATTTGTCCCTAAATCGATAGGCAAAGTGTGTTCGGTGTGAACAATACTCACGTTAACGATTAATAGAGTTCTTAGAACCGCAAAATATTGCAAAAAGTGGCGTTCCAAACCGTAACTCTGATTCCATGGTAAAATTTCGATCGTTGGCAAATTTAATTAGAATCGCTTAGTCGCAAACATAGAAAAATTCAAATGTGATAACAAAATCGAGAGATTAAGCGCTGTAAACACATTCGCGATTACTATACACATATTCTGTTCGTGAGTGTACTTTTTAGATAGAGCGAAGTACAATTCCTCGAGTATGTCAAAACGTTATCGGTCAGGCAGCATATTATCGAATTTTGGTGTTCCAAAGAATGAAGATGAAATGCCCAAAAACGCTTCTCGACGAGAACTTTTAGACCGCTTCAAAATGATAATTCAGTATTCAGTTGAACTGCTCATATTTAATGGTAAGTGCTTCTTGCCTTCAATTTCGATTCCAATCAGTGCCTATTTGATGCACCTTTTCTATCTTAGGCTTTTAATTCCGGTCAGTATGGAAAATTTAATGCAAGTATGAGTAAGGAAATTTTATATTTGCGTGGTGTATCTAGTTACCTTCATTCCTCCTGCATTCCATGTGAACAATTTCACTAAATTAATCACTGCATTTCATATAAGTGGTTTGATGGAAATGTACTAAAATGGCTCTTTTGTGAATGAATTGCTGTTCTTTACCTTCACGAATAAAATTCAGATACTAATTAAACTTCGACGAAGGCGGCGTTTTTGAGCACATGCGCCAGAGTTTTACCGGAATTTCATTAAATAAACTCATTTATTGTTCGTGTTCCTTTCAAAAGCGCAAGACCGGAAATTTCAATGTTTTGTGTCAAATTATTCATTATAATTTAAATAATAAACATTGGAAACTTTGACTTTCAAAAATTGTTATTTCGAAATTAGTGTTTTTTCAATAATTAGTACAATTTGGTTCATAAACTGTTAGGATAAAAATCGTGTATGTTTTTGCAAAAGTTGGTGGTGATATAGCTGATAAATCGCTTAAACCATTTTTGGTCAGTTTTCTAAAAAGTCCAACAGTAATTATTTCAAATTCCCAGTTCACGTTTCTGTTACGATTAGTGATGGACTCGGGAATTTTTTTCGTATCCGAATATCCGGCAATTCTTGCCGGATATTTATCCGGATATCCGAAATTAAGCGAACCTCAATTTTTGTTTCTCAAGCACTTGTCTTAACTTGTTGCTCTAAGGGAAGTACACTGACCGACATTCTGATTGATATGAGCGTAAATGGCTTGAATTTTGAAAGTTTTAAAATTTTAGATAAATTTTGTAATTTTGATTTCATTTCAAACAGTTGCAACATAACAAACTGTAATGAAAAATTGCGAGATATTAATACGTTGTTTACTAGTGATGGGCATCGGATATTTTATTATATCCGGATGTCCGGCAATTCTTGCCTGGTGTTTATTCGGATATCCGAAATTAAATTTTCTATTTCAGATATCCGAAACTTGATTTTGCATTTTTTTAACTTTCGTTTCTCAAGCACTTTTTTTAACTTGCTGCTTTAAGGGAAGTACCCTGGCCCACAAGCTGATTTCTGTGAGCATAAAACATACAGTTCTAAAAATAGATTTTATTATACAACAGCTTCAATAGTGCTGGAAATTCGCTTGGGGAGCTATGATTTTACCAGAAAAAATATTTCCTGATGGGAAAAATTGTAAATAGGAGGGAACTAACCATTTAATTATAAAAAACTTCTGACGAGGGGCGTACGTCCGTCCTTCCCCTCTCCATACGCTAGTACCCGCCTTCTCAGTAGACCGAAATAGATAGGCTTACATTTTAGACTAACTTTTTGCTTGGGCTCAGGCTAAGCTTTGACTTGCGTTTATTACGCTGATGAAGCCTTAACTTAGGAATATATGTTGGTTGTTATATTGCTAAAGGAATGGTCCAAATCTTCAGGATCCGCTCTAGTCTTAATATATCGGAACATAATGCCGATTTGTTTTCTCATAACCTCCCCTAATAATTTCAATTAAATTTCAATTTTTAAGACTACTTGAATTTACTTTCACTTTTTGTGATCTTATGACGCTAAGCAGGATGGGGTTGTCGCCCCACATAACGCAACGTTAAACTTATTGAGGCAGCTAGAATCGCTGATGAAGTACTTTTGTACTGTATGGTGTATGAGAAGGAAGTCGCTTTCGTGGGGGGGGAGGTTTGAATTCAAAAGCTATGAGCTCATGGGTTTTGTGTCATGGGAAATTTAAATGTGACCTTTACAGATTGCCAGATTGGAAAGTTAGCCTTTTACTGATTAGAATCATACTCAGTTAGGCTTCGCCGTCTTATTAAACCAAGGGCGATCGGAATTTAAAATGACGCCGCCCAGTATGTAATCTCGCGACACGACTTGGTATATGTATATAAATAGATTATTTTTCTTGCATAGGTAATAAATTTAGTACTTGACGGTGCGTATTCGATGCAAATTTTACATTTGGTTAATTTATAGATAATTTAAAAATACGAAGTCATTATTCCGATACTTATCAAGCTGAACTTATGTTTTTCTTTTAATTTTGGCATGTTTTAAGAAATCAAAATTTTAAATCATCATGGAATTATGCAGGAATGTGGTTTTATATTTTAACTCAGGATTGAATACGCAAATTATTTGAAAAAGTTTTTCACACTGTAGCGTTTCGAATATCCAGTGAATATTCAAATACACGTTTCTTTTCGGATACATATCCAGATATCCGATGAACATCTATAGTTACGATAAAATATAGTTCCTATTAGAACCCTGAAATGTACATGTTGTATTATTTTCAAAATGATGTGTTTCAGAAAAAACTCAGACTTATGCTGAAGAACAATTTTTTGAATTAATTCTGTACTTTTTACTTGGCGCAACGAAAACAACGTTATCTGCGAACAGTGCTGGTGATGGTAGTAGAGGTCGAAATTCAGACCGCCGTTCTCAGTCGACGCCTTCTAAACTTACCGGTTGGAATTCTCTTCTTTTTGCGGCTCGTGATACGATAAGAACTGCATTTGCTCAATTTGTAATGCACCATTTGTATCCGTACAAATTATTGTGCTGTCATGATTTGTGTCAAAATGAACGAAATCAGCAGTCTATTGGACAAACTAAGAATACTGGCGCAGGAGCTGATACTAACAAAGAATCAATTGAATCAAAACCAACTTCTTGCGGAGACCTGCCGGAATGGTTGGCGCATCGTGTATTTTTAACAGTACAAGCGCTTGCTTACGATGTCAAGTGTCGTGAAATTATGCAAAGCCTAATGACCATATCAAATTTGGGTTCTGTATATGTAAGCAGTACACATGTTTTTCTTTGTTATTGTATTATATTTTTATGTTTGCATAATTATTATTTTGTTTGTTTTGTTGCTGTGTGTTGAAAATATGTTTTAGCGAAACCATACACTTTTGTGTTCGAACTCTAAAGTAGATTAGCTAAAGTGCAAAAGGTTTTATGCTGGAACACTAGTAATGAATAAAATGTTACATTCGGAACATAATGTTTAAAATCATGCTTGACAAAATGTGTTTTGATTTTAAGAGATTCGAAACTGTTTACTATGCTGGTGCGTTAGAAATCAAGGTTAAATATGCATAAATCTACTCTGAATAATAAATGACTTTGTTGTTTTTTTCAGCCCGCGTTAAATCTCGGATTACACCATTTGTTTTTTTGTCATGGTTTATCGTTTGAACTTCAACGACGCCGCGAACTTGAAATGTTGTTAAATGTTGTTCATGAAATATCTGGCAGTCAAACCTTGTTAGAGCGGGCTGCGTTGGAAGGTCTGTCTACAATTGTCGATGATGAAATTGCTTGGCGTCGATTTTGTCAAGTGAAAATTGATAACTGGTCTAGCCGCATGTGCGCCGCTACAGAAAGGTATCTTTTCTTTTGAGTGCTTTCAAAACAACTGGCCTTACCATCTTCCCATTTTTGTGGGAGGTTTCCGCCTGATTAAACCTTGGAACAATCCGTGGGGCAGTTGAAGAGTGGAAGGGTGGCTATTCCTCCAGATTCGACCTGGGGCCATTTTTAAACATTGTATACCAGTGTGCTAATTTTTGAGTAATTCAATATTCGTTTCTGGTATAATGTAACGGCGTTTTGATTGATTAATGCGTCCAGTAGTAATGGATTCGTGTGATATTATAGATTTCAATTTGAACTCGTTATAAATATTTTGGGAATATCAGTCTGGGGGCGCTCAAATGTACGGGGTTTTTGTTGTGTGAGCCCCACTAAGGTGAGCGAATGTAAGTTCGGCATACAAGCGAAAAAGATAAAAATTTAAAGATTTTGTTAAATGCAGGCTTTGTTGGGAGTCAAACTATGGCAAGCACTAAATGACACGGAGCGGAATCGGAATTTTGAAATTTTAATTTTAATTTTACTTGTTGTGGTATGTTGCATAAAAATTCTGTATTTTGTATCTATTGCTAATTGATTGTAGTTGAGCTTTACAGAACCAAAATCAAAGCCAGCTTGTTCATGGGCTTGACTCCCTTAATCAACACTTATTATTTTGTCAATACAAATTATCCGTGTAGTCTCAAAATTGCTGGTTCCGATTCCGATTACAATTCCGGTATAAATTTTTTGTTTCGATTCTGATCCCCATTTCGGTATAATCCAGTTCCGCTTTGCACCATGTTAAATGCTGTACAATAACGTAAAGCTGTATCGAAGGATACCGTCGGCAACGAACATTGCTATGCATTGACTCACAGTATGCGAGTTATCCTGATGCTCGTCATTTCAGAACATACAATATTACACATTGGATTACAGTCTGTATTAGCATCAGTCTGAATTTTTTACAGTGCGGTTGGAAGTGTTTCAAATTAATTCAAGGCTTTGTTTTTGCATTCGGTCATGATGGGATGATTTGTCGGAAAATATTTTTCAAAACTAACTGGGTGTAAAGTTATTTTAGTTTGGGCAGTCTATAGCGTGTACTAGTTATTTGCGTTACAGAATAACAATGCGAGAGCATAAAGTGACGAAAACTATCGCTGATCAAGCAATGAAGTTAACCTGTTTTGTTGTCGAAGAGCAAAATATTCCTCGAAAGTTGTTCATTCATTCATCGAAACAACAGACTGCCAAACGCATTCAGGCAGTAGAAAACTGGCGTTCAATTAGGGTAAACACTGCGTTCGTGTGGTGTAAAAGCATCTCTCTTGATCCCGTATTCTGTACTGAGATCTGATATTTCAATGATTCACAACAATGGTGTTTAACTAATAATATAGTTGTTTAAGTTTTCATCCGTTTGTGTATAGTTTTCCAACGTTTACAACTCATAAAGTAATTTTTAGCTTTTACAGCAAACTGATAGTAATCGACTCAAAACCATAGAATTCTCTTTCTACTGTCTTATTGTTTTATACCATGGTTGAATATCAACTTTATGACTTGTGAATGAGAACAATAGTCAGAAATGCAAGAGCATTCACGTATGTTGTCATAAGATGCTTTGCAATTATACAAAATAAGAAACTAGGAGCTTGTAATTTCGAAAATCTTGTGAAATTTGTTTTTAAAAATGCAAATTACATTCAGTACAAGAAATTCATAAATTTAACAGTTGTATTATCTGGACATTCGCAGGGTTTCCGCGCAGTAGGTGCTTTAACAGGGGTACCTGGTTTGGAATAGCTAGAAAATAATGAGTTTTCCGCGATAAAATTACAAATTAAAATCCCGGCTTCTCACACCTGATCGCTCATATAAACCTACAGATACGGACAGAATTGTACGTGCAGCAGCCGTGGTTGCGCGTTTTTATGATCGCGGTTGATTTTTTTGTTCGCGACCAGTCGCCTGTATTGAAAATATGCACCAACCGCGGTAGCATTTGCGGACGCGGTGTTATAATCGCGGTTGAGTTTTCTTTGCTCGCGACCAATCGGTCAGACGCGGTTTTTATGCATTTCAAACGTCGGTTGTAATTGCGTTTACAAGCTATTAAAAACTTAATACTACGCAACGTCGTTCGCTGTCGCGGTTTAGTCACAGTAACCGTGATCAGTAAAATCGTGTCTGCGAGCGTTTGTATTCAAGAACGATCGACTGAGATTAAAGTCGGAGTTTTGAACGCGATCACGGTTGCACATACATTACATTACATTACAATCACAATGTTATACGATAATACCTACAACAAAAACATTTTATGTGCAGAGCAAGGTGTAACCGGTATTACGGTTCCGGTACCGGTATTTTTTGACCTTCCAGTTCCGGTAAATCTTTAACGGAATTAAAAATTGCGGCATTAAATGTTGGTCGGTTGCATTTAAGATATTTTACTAAAAAATGACGGTAAAAATTAAATAGATTTCATTCATATAGTATATAAACCTTGTCAATCGCCGAATGTAAACCATCGAAGGTAGATTGCGCTTCCGTGGATTATGATAGCTTAAAATACAACAGCTAAACTGAATATCTATCTCCAACTAGGGTTATTTCACTAGTAATATTGCAGAAAAGGAAATTAAATAAATTTTTGGGTGGCATGTATTTTCCTTCCGTTTCCGGCAATTTTTTCTAATTCCGTTACCGGTAAAAAGTAATTTCGGTTGCACCGTGGCTCAAAGGTAATGGTGTAAAGACTTACAATGTTGAACTGAGGGATGAAAATTTCGTATGAAAGCATGTGCGGGGATGGGCGGTCTCGATCTTGACAAGTCCCGCAATTTGGCTGGTCTCGTTCTCGGTGATACCAAACAGGTGAAAAACCGATAAACAATAATTGCTATTAGCTGAGCTAGTTTGAGTTGAAGAAAGGACGTAGCAATGTTTTGCTCGTGTTTTGGACCAAATGTATATATGCAAACCACTTAAAATTGGGTACTTGACACGACATGTTTACTTGTCTTCACACTATGACTGTTTTAATAGAAGGCTCAAGTTCCGCCAAAGTGGTTATTTTGTCACATTATGACATGGATGGATTAAAGATAATATTACGCATCAGCTTGGCATGCGTTTGTTCCACCTTCCTAAACAGGGTGGAAACAAAGGTTCGGATTGGGCAAAAAACTTGTGTTTCGGATTCGGTTGTGAAAAGCCGAATCAAACAGTGTTCGGCAATGTTTTTTTCAGTTTTAAACAATAAAAATTTTAAAAATCTTGTTACCAATCTCAAAACTGAGGTCGGACACGAAATGTATTAACGTTTAGAAGTTTTGCGGCTGGCATTGCGTTGATATTTTGAAACAAATTATAGATATATAGCTGAAATTTGCAACATGCAAGATTCGGATTCGGATTCGGCAAATTAGCAATAGATTCGGATTCGGATTCGGTCAAATCGTAGATTCGTTGCCACCTTGTTCCTAAGTGTGAAATGAAGTAAAAATAAAGTTTGACGGCGATTTATTAGTTTAATTGCGTGAATTAAACGGTAATTTTGACTAATTGGACCAACTGTTTCAGTCTCGATATGTTGAGTCTCCGTTTCGTTGTCGCTGTTTTGATTGAAATCGCCCATTCCTGAACGTGAGATGTAACGGAGGGAGGGGGGCTGGCAAAACAAGTTTGAAGATTTTTGATCGAGTAGAGGTTTTCACTCTTCATTAGCTCGACTCTAAGTATTCTAGTGGTAAACATAGTGTCTAAAAAAGCAAATACTTTTCAATCATTAGATCTTATACTGTTTAGAAGGATCTTGGGCATCCGTCGGCTATTTTTCACGACTCGGAAACATATCCAAAATTTTGGGGTCTTGATCCGACTGAGCGACGAGGAACAAATCGTGAACGACGACGTTTAATTCCGTGTTATCTTGATATTGAACAGCGGTTTTTCTTGCCTGGTGTTGCAGGACAATCAAATTCAAAATCATGTAAGTAGATTGGTAATAATACTACTTGAAATTTACCATTTTAACAGTTGCGTAGCTCTTAAACTCACGCCCAAAATAAACAAAAAATATTATGTTTTATCGCATTAAAAACATCTCAAATCGTTATAAGCAGGGTGCAACCGGAATCCGACTCCGATTAGAATCTTGATTCGAAACGAGTTCCGAATCCGATTACGATTGCACAATCAATTGGAATAAAATTTTAATTTCAATCCTACTTGTAATACGGTGCATAAAAGTTCTGTGATTATTTATCTATTAATTTACTTTCGATGAGTTAAATTATCAATAATTGATTGTTGTTTAGCTTTTCAGAATCAGAAATCATCGCCAATTTGTTCATGCGACGTTTTTGAAAATTTTTGCCAACCAACACACTCTATATCAATATTAATATATTTGTCAATACAATTTATCCGTACAGTCACAAAATTTCTAGTCCCAATACCAATTACAATTCCGGTATAAATTTGCTGTTACGATTTCTATTCCGATTCCGGTATAATCCAGTTTCGCTTTGCATCCTAGTCTGAAGACACAATATCTGCTTATAACACAAGGCGGTTGGTTTGTGTTCGTCAGGGGATTTCCAGGGTGTTTTAAATTTGCTTGGACTCATTTTCGGTATTGCTATAATGTACTCGCGCATGTCCATAAGCTACATACGCCACATACGCCAGCCAATGTAATGCTGATTCAGTTGACAATAATTAATTCCCGTCACTATAATATATTATAAAGATTTTTGAGTTCAAGGGCTGACGATGTGGGGTGCATTCCTCCACCAACTCTGTCTTGTTGTCCATTTTACAATGCGATTGTTCATTTGAGCTCGGATGTTTTAGAGGAAAGCTGACAGTTCAGTATGCAGTTTAAATTAAAAAGCTATGTGTTTTGGGCAAACACGTTTTAACACTGTAAAATTTGCTTTCTAAATGTTAAAATTGAAATATTAGTTTACCTCCGCTCACAAGATTAAAACTGTGTCTTCTGCGCGCACGTACAGAAGCTGTTTAACAAAACTTTGCATTATTATGCATTCAGCAAATACACAGCGGAATCCTCCCCTTCGTTCGATAATCGAAAACAGCAACACATCAGGCAATAATACAGCTGGTTATTATCAGCCTACAAATAATGAAAATTTCCGTGCTAAACGGAAACCTCATTCAGGACCTGATGATGAACCGCGACCACCTATTGCACCAGCGATGAGAACGCAGTCAAGCGCAGAATCGCAGCATTTTATTGATCGACTGCGTTTAAATCAAAAGCTTGAAAAACTCGCCTACACAAGTGATGCAACAATTGTCACTCCGTTTTCGGAACATTGTGGCGAGTTGTTACTTGGTGAAACGAGTTTGTTCTTTGTTGGCGAAACGTCGTTAACTTCTCAGGTAAGTGTTATGGCTCAAACTGGAACTTTAAATTTCGCTGACTATAATTTTTGTTGCCTACGTGTTGCGATAACGCGCAGCGCACACTGTTATTGCTATACATTATTGTTTGTGTTTGTTGAAATATTTTTCTCTAAAATTCGTTTGCAAAGTTGTAAATTTTTCGAAAAAATGATCAAAGCACTTAACATACATGTAGCATTGAAAAAATGTCCAAGCTAAAATCAACAATATATTTCTGTTTTCTCATGAATATGTTATCAAGAATTTTTGTGTGATCGGCATATTATTATTTCCTGTTAAAAATAAGTCTGATTCACAGCTAATACGCTCGTTATTGCTCTATTTTAAGAAAGGCCTTAGACAAAAAGAAACTGTCACATTGCAATGGGTCTATTCGGAAATTGTGGAGTACTATAAACGATGGTACCAGTTGAACGACATCGCAGTGGAGCTTTTTCTACTAAATGGACAAACGTTTTTCATTGCTTTTGATTCGATGAAAGTAAATGACCAGGAAACATTTTGTTAATTCTGATTGCTTTATGCTTTTAATTGTGTTTGAATTCGATTAATATACTCATTCTTTAAATAGATATTGTTAAATGTTGATTTCTTTCTGTGTACGCTGTTTAGTATACTGTTAGATTTTTAGGCAATAAAACGCAATCATTGATAACTTAAAACTATGTAACACTTGATAACAATAATAAAAAAACTTTTATTGTTAAAAATACGTAAAGTGATTTATTTTCGGTTTGATGCTGGTACACATAATATATTTTGGCTTTTTTATTTCTAGAGACGTGATGAATTTCTATTACGGCTGTCAAAATTTAACTTGCCAAATCTGAGATCAATATCACCAACACTACTTCAATCACTGTGTCAGTTATGGCGTGAAGGCCTCGTTACGAATTTCGAGTAAGTTTCGCGTTAAATTAAAAACAGTATGACCAGTTCTTTCTTGAGTGATTTGTTGCTTTTCCGTGAAAACGTGTGTGATTTATTACAAAAAAGTTGTGCTCACTTCTGTTAATTCATTTACTTTTCAGTATCAAAATTGTGTTGTGGTCAATACTGAATTGTTGTCTCTGGAGTGTTGAGATACGCTTCTAAAAGTTACTTAAGTTTACGTATTTTTAGCCGATTAAATAAAAAATCCATTTTTTTAAATTTTTATTTGACTGATTTTCCATTGTAGGTACTTAATGCAACTAAACAAACTGGCTGGTCGAACTTTCAACGATCTTATGCAGTATCCGGTTTTTCCGTTTGTTTTGGCAGATTATACTAGCGACGTATTGGATTTGAATAACCCAAATGTGTTTAGGTTGGTCTCCTCATTGCTTTATGTCGAACCATGGTTTTATAGCATTCATCAATTTCGAGAAGTTCACATTCGAAATGGTTCTCGTTGTGTTGAAATTTATAAATGTACGATGTTCTTCATTGCAATTCGTGATAACTAATAATATTCACATTCGAACTGGTTCTCATAGATTTTTGAAATACGGTTGTCTAAATTGCAATTCGGGTCGTTATAACTAATAATATAGGCAATTTGAACACATTGCTTGATACGTCAAATTTACCAAATCGACAGAAACACTTTAGCAACTACGTATGTACGAATCTCCAGGATTTTTTCGGATACGCAATTTCCAAATTGTTGGCTTAAGTGCAGCGTAATGCATAATTGAAAACCGTGTAAACAATGTTTCCAGAAATCTTAGCAAACCGATTGCAGTACAAGACAAGACAATGGAAGACCACTATATCAAGACGTACAATGTAAGTACCTAGTAGCGTTCGCCAGTTGTTAAGTTCAATGATGATTGTTTGGTACGGTTTTTGACGGAAATAAATACAAATACTGAATAATATGTGCGCATTAATCACAACTGCACAACTCGCGATTGCTTTAGTATTGAAACGCCTATGAGTCTCGATTCATTCAGTGTACAACTTCAGTTGATCTGAAACGAACACAGGTAAGGCATGCAGCGGTCAGTAGTTGCGATATACGATGCATCAGAATCGCAATCATGACTGTATAGCAGTAACCGCGGTTCCGTCTAATTCACTGTCGATATAAGTAAGACTGTTAGCCAAATTAAATGTTTGTTAAAGTTCAACCAGTCCACATATGGTTATTATTAGGATATTTTTATAATTTTAAATCATAGATTTGGTTATTGAGACCATTTGTGTTTGAATTTTCTCAACGTTTTTACATCACCCATAAGTTTTGCATTATTATGACACTTAAATCTTATCCTTAAAATTTTATTTTCAGCATCTAGTTTAGGTATTAAGTTCGTCATAGTCTATACTTTATCATGCGTACTTCAGGCGCTCAATGCAGATTACTTAAAAGCACAGCGCGATGGCCGTGCGGCTTTGTCTCCTCTGATTGGACCTTATCATTATGGCTCACATTACTCCAATAGTGGCATTGTGTTACACTTCACTGTACGATTACCGCCGTTCACACAAGTTCTACTAGAATATCAAGGCAAGTTAACGTAAAATTTAGCTTGCTTTCATCTACGTAACTTCGTATTTGATTATTAAGTTTGTTGCGTTCATTTTTTCTAGTACAGTAACGGTGGAACTAAGTGCGCAGTAATCGCGGTTGCGTATGATGTGGTCGCGGTTGAATGGGACCTGTCGCGTCTAAAGATGCGATTACGGTCGCGGTTGAAAAAGCCAGTCAAACCGCGTTTGCAAACGATTGAAACATTTAACATTTAGTAATTAGCACTTGCGGTCGCGTTCCGCAATCAGAACCGCGGTTTGGAACGCGACCACAATAATCGCACTTATCTGCCCGTGACTCTAGCTTAATTTTTGTGTCACACGTACGTGTTCTTTTAACGTAACTTGGTTGAAATCAGTAAATCACAAAGATTTGCTGTTTATGCATGTACATTGAAGCTGTCTGTTTTCAGATAGTAATTTTGACATTCCGGATCGGACATTCCATTCAACCGAAATGACTTGGCGTTTGAGCAGCGCTGAGTCAACAAGCGATTTTAAAGAACTAATTCCGGAATTTTTCTTCCTGCCAGAAATTTTCGAGAATATCAATGGTATGTCTATAAATTTATAACACATGTTTAGTTGTTGTTATTAAGATGCATAGTGCGACAGTTATAGACCACGTTACAATGTGAATACCCACATTTGTAGCCTTCGTCCAGGATATTTTGATTTGCTAAAACAATATTTAGGTTAAGAAAAATTGGGCAGAGCTAAAAATGCTTTACCGATAAAAGAGTTAAAATGTGTTTTCTTTGACTGTTCACCATCAACGCAACCACCAGCACATGCACATAATGGGATAGTAATATATAGTAATATTTTAATAGGCCTAAATTTTGGAGTTCGCCAAAATGGTGCCCGAGTGACAGATGTTGTGCTTCCACGTTGGGTGCCAAATTCGTCTGCAAGATTGTTTGTTGCCATTCATCGACATGCAATTGAAAGCGCTTGCGTAACAAATCAACTGCATAATTGGATAGATTTGGTATTTGGATACAAACAAAAAGGCAAAGCTGCTTTGGACGCGCTGAATGTCTTTCACCCTGCGGTAAACGTCGAAATACTGAAATTAAAATAACTTATTTAGTAATGTGTGTTTAACATCGCGGGTGCAGTAATAGGATTTTTGCGTGATAAATATTCTATTACCTGTGCTACACATATTAAAACCACAGGCGTTAATGCGCATAGAAATTCCTGACGTCGCAAATTTTTCAGACACATTACGGCAACGACACAACTGATATTGAAGACGAAGTGCAACGTTGTGCATTACAAGCGATGGTTCGAACGTATGGCCAAATGCCTAAGCAGTTATTTCGATCGCCGCATATGGCTCACTTTCAGCCAAAAATTTCGAAAGCAACCGATGTATGTACCTATCCGATGCATCTATATTTTTATCTGTATTATTACGGGAAACGTTGATTGAGTATTTTTGATCGTGAAAAAATTCAACAATAGAATAATGTCCCATCAAAGGAGTCTTTGGGTTTTGTACGGACCTTATTACCTTTGAGGGCTACATAATGGTATTTTTATTGAAGTTTCAGACGCCTATCAAGTCTGTGCTTGGCATCCGTTGGGGTAACTTTGTCGGAGCCGGTGGTTCTCCAGATCCTGTTGTAGTGCTCCGACTTAAACCGCAGGGCGTCAAACCAGTTCAACTAGTTTCGTTATCCAACGGCAGCAACATTGTTTACGGACTGCCAGGGAACACTGCTTTGATTTTTGGCGGCTCACTCTTTAATTCAGCGGACGGTTTGGTTTAGCCTTTATTGTATTTCGTCGTTGTTAATCTTAATTATGTGATATGAATTCACAAATACAAGCTTTACTTTGAACCGTAACCGGATACCGACCTGTTTTGTACGTTTAAAGACATTTTTTGTTTTAACACACAATTTTTTTCGTGTCTTTAACGGATATTATTAAAAATATAGTACGCTAAACAGTCTCTGTATGGTCTAGAAACATTTGTTTGTCGGTATGGAATGACTTTTTATCGGTAGCTCTTTGTTTTGTTTAAGCGATTGCAACAGTCGAGTCTTCATCTGCTCAAATAACTAGTTCTGTCGACAATTATTCGTCAAATTGTCCCGTGGCAGCTTTGTGTTGGAATTTTTACGATTCGGTTATTCGCATTCGTCCAATTTCATCTAGTGCCGGTGTTCCGAACAAGAATTCTAAATGGATCAATTTAATTGCCCTCCAGCATTTGAAGGTTTGATTGTTTAAGTTATCGCACACAGATTTTGTATACTACTCTGTCACCATAAGTTTTGTGTAAACATAAGGTCAGTCAATATAATTTCGCTCTGTTCACAAGAATACTGCCGCTGTAACCATAACTGAAAATTGCAATTTGCGTGTCGTGTAATTAAAATGCAGACTAGCGATTACGCATTAATTGTCTTACTGCTGAGTAAACGTTGCATTATACAATGGCGTAGTCAAAATTGCTTTCGGGGGCGCGACATTAATGGGGATCACACTGCATTTCTTTCACTGCGGATCCGTTATCACCAGCATTGTTGGAAAATATTCGCATGCGCAGCACCTTTACGAAATTCCAATCAAGCGCGATATATTTATCGCTCTTACTGCAGTTGTTTAGAAACATTGAACAACAATATTGGAACCTTAAAGACATGGATAAAGATGTTTAAATCATTGGGGCCGACGGTGCCGGAAAGCTGTCACAGTATTTTGAAAAGATAGTTTCAAAGACTATGACGCTCCAACCGAAGCATTATATATTTGTCATTCTCTAAGAAATTACAGGGTGATAACCTGTGCTCGAAACCGCACAAGTATACCTGTGTACCCGAAGCGCGCGAAATGTTTTTACATCGTTTCGTAAATAGAGGAAAATCACAGACAAGACAAACGCTGGAAAGGCGATTGTATCAATATTTTGGTTTCATTTTTATGACATTTTATCACTTTTTATTTTTAAGTTTGGTTACGCCGCTGATTGTATATTAATTGAAGTATTGAAGGTTCTAAATTAATATGCTGCATTTTCAGCTGTCAACCGCTGCGTTCAGTACGAGATCGTCTTTTGTGTTCTTTGGCTTAGCACAGGGACCGATTTGTGTGTATAAAATACACTGGTGTGATAATGTAAGATTACTACATTGTATGATGGTTACACTAACGTGTGTGTCTTGTTTGCCTGCGCATTATCTCGCGTCTTGAACATCTATCAATTTTCACAGAAAGCTCAACGCTTCATTTAAACAAACTGTTGATTAAAATCCAGTATTGCTTGGAATATAATGAAGTTTTTGATGTTTCCGTAAATTTTTCAGCATCTTGATGTAAGGCCGTGTGCACCAGAGCATACTTTATACGGACACACCACAGAGGTAACATCAATTACTGTTTGCTCGTCGTTCAGTATTGTTGTGTCCGGTGCAAGAGATGGAACAGCATTTATTTGGGATTTGAACAGGTATTACCAGGGCCAATTCGTTCGCTATTGCCGCTTATTTTTGGTCAGGGATGTGCGGTTTCGGTCAAAAACTGAAACGCGAGACCGAGACCCAATTATTGAGACCGAGACTTCTGGCTTTTGGTCAATTTTAAACCATTACCGGAAGGAAACAAAAAATATATTTATCTAACAAAAGTTTTAAATGTTTTTCTACCTCTGTGTGGTTGTTCTAGGATAATAAATTATTTATCTGCTTAGAATTGCTGGTTAATATTTATAACAATCAAAATTCATATCTAAAAATCAACAAATGCAATATTGGCATCTGTTTGTGAACGTTGAACAGAAAAACTTGAAATTGTTTTTGCTTTTGGTCTAACTCAGAAAACCAGATGGATACCGAGCCAGCCAAATACCGACACTTGCCAAGAACGAGGCCGAGAGCCAAATATCAAAACTTGACAAGAACGAGACCGGGACTACAGTTCTCTGACGGTTTCATACGCTAAGATTTTTTAATCTTTAAATCCATAACGTTTCGTGTGTTGAATTGTGCTTAAGACCATAAAACGTCAGTACAGTGTAATACGGAAATAAAAGAGTTGTTGGAACCAGAGAAAATCTCTTATATCCGGGTTTCTCTTATATCAGAGTCTCTTATATCCGCGTTCACCCAAAATGTTTTATTTCTATTTTGTTTTATTAGAATGGAATTTGTTAATTCAATCGTTGGTCATAAAAACGCTGTTTTGTTAAGCGCATGCAGTGACACCACTGGGGATATTGTAACAATAAGCAATGAAGGTATTACTTCAAGGCTCTTATGTCTCTTAATTTATATGCACACTTTAAAAGCGTATAAACTAATTGCTAACACACGTTTATGTGTAAAGTAAAAATATATATTCAAGCGGTTAAGTTTTTAATAACTTAGAACGATTTGTATTGATTGTCGTTTTATTGTATCCTATAGAAGAATGAGCAATACCGTTTAGACGATCGTCTAAGTAAAAATAATGATGTATTTTAATTCATGGGTTTTGATATCTTGCTACTTGGCTTTTGAGCTATAACACCAATATTTCGTTAGTTTTTCTGTATGATTTCAAATATTGTTAAATTTCTTCTCATAATAATTTAGTTGTGGAGAGTAGCAAGATTTGGCTGCATTCAGTGAACGGACGTACCATAAAATCAATTAACGTGTATCCGCGTGTTACCGCGGTTACAATATCACACGCTTCTGAAGGCACAGCGATCAATTGCATTGTTGGTGGATTTAAAAATGGCTTGATCCGGTCAGTTTATTTTACGTAAATACACGGTTACCTTAAACTAAATTCAGTTTATGAGTTTATGTTGTTACAATATTCATTCTGTTATAGTATAGAGTCTGCTTAAAGAAGCGATATCTAAATTCAAAATTTGGCGCTGATCTCGTCTTCCTAAATATATTTCAGCTAGTATTTTTTGTTACCGTTATACCTGAAAAGTTTACACGCCAACCGATTGATGAGTACTGCGCACAATTGGTGTGAGGCCGTAACAAACAAATTTGTTTGTAAGCTATTACTCTTTCAATACTATTTTCCCGCCAGAGATGGTCGCTGCTACTTTCCCGTTAAAACGAATTGTTAATAAGACGAAAAACAATTTTCAATTTTAATTTTGATTTTGGAGTTTTTGTCTCGGTTTAAGAGTAACGACAATACTTTTCAAATTGAAGTCCTAAAAATTTCAGATTTTGGAATATTTGGACTTTTGCGCTTGTGCGAGAAATCAAAATGATTGGCTATGCTGAACCTGTCCAAAGGTTGGTTGTTTTTTGTTAACACTGCTCTGTGTGAACTTTTATTACAACATGAGATTCGTCGATAATTTTTTCATTTGAGATCTCAAATTTGCAAAATTTATTAAATTTTGGAATCCATGTATAGCTGACGAGCTCCCGTGCCGAGCGTGGTAAAACTTTGTCCAGGCTCCTAGAGTGCACATACACTGTCTTGTACTCTCGCTGAGTGAATGGGTGCCTCTAGTCTAGAAGTTGACAGATTTATTCAACTGACGCAGATTGACACGCTACTTAATAGTCGAAAACAATGAAAATCATCATAATATTTAAAAGCTTGAGAACAATGTATTTTTTTAACTTGTAATAATGTTACATATTTTGATCAAGTTTTTTCAGCATTTGCTTTTCTGAAACTATGGATAAATTATATGTTTGTGCGCAAAGCGGATGCGTAACATGTTGGGAACATCCAGGTGCATCGAAGACCGTTAATCGACAACACAAATATCAAATGTTGAAATTGGTCTAAGTCTCGTTTTTAATTTATGCAGGATCGACAATATTATGCGTACACGCTGTGGTTTATCCTTTAAGTACTATGGACAACATAGTTAAATGTTGTTGTAACTCGTTTTGCTTTCTACCAAAAAATTTTATTGTTGACTACAGTTTTCTTAATTGCTAGTGTCCCATTTGTTACCAAACTCTTAAAATCTTCTAGTAACTATTTAACTTAGCAGTTTCCACTAATTTCAAATTTGATACATATTCTATATATAAATAACTAAAGTACACTGCAAAAGATCACATTTTTTTAATTTTATTCAACGTCTTTTAAATTGCTATTGCTCAAACATAACCAGAATAGGTTATTTACTTTTTGTGGAATGCTGAATAAATAACCTGAATATTAGTCAGTCCATTTAATCATACTGTATATTTTCATTAATGTGCAAATATAGTAGTTTGGAAAAGAAAAACGCGGTGAACATCTCTTCCAGATTACCCTAAATCGTGGAAGTCAACATTGAAATAAACATTTTAGAAAATCTTAGGCAGTCTGGAAAAAAGCAGATAAAATTATTCGACCTATATTGAAAAAGCAATTTTGCAACTTCGAATTATTGAACGCAATTTCAATGTACTATTGTTATTATAATTAGTTTTATACTAATTAACTAAATTAGTTAATACCGGATATAAACATGAAGTTGCTGGTGTATTCGAAATTTCAAGAATTTCAAGTGTCAAGACAATCAAAATTGGATATTGAAATTGCATAAACTTTTCTGATATCTTTAAAGCTTGGACTTTTTTCTAGTCCGAAGAAAAACGTTCCTCCCCTGATCTGTACATCTGTACATGGGCTCAATAATAAAAACCCTCGAAAACTTCAAATTTATTCCTTTTGCGCATGAATTCGCGCTTAAAATAATATTGCTACGCGGTTTATGTCAATCATAAACCTTGGGCCGATCGCATAAGCCTAACGCCATTTGTAATTTTAATTTCCAGACGCAAACTACAGGATGATCTAACCTTTTCAACTTTGGTTCAAATTAACCTGTTAAACTTAGTCTTTTCCAGGGTACAATTCATTACAAAATTAGTTGCAGTTCTTTTCTATTCTGCGGTGCTACTTCTACATTTTCTTTTCGCAGCGCGTAGTATTAGAATTATTACCTCTTCCAGACTGCCATACAGAAACTTTATTTATTTGACATGAACTTGGCGTTTTAAAAGTAATTTAATTTTGAGTAATTTGAAACACAAATTTTCATTATATTTACCTATTGTGGGTACGGAGCGACTTTGTGCATAACAGTTGCAAAAACTCTTCGGAAATTTGAAATAAACACTAACAGCGGTCACATATACTGTTATAAACTTTTTCCTTGCGTTTAATTTTTATGCCGTCGTAAATCTCATTCATTTTATTAAACCTTTTCCGGTACAATATTTTATAGCAGTCTGGAAAGAGTTAATAAATGTAACTAAACAGAAATAGAATTTCATGTTCAATTTAACACGCGTTTTGTACTCTGATCTTAGCGAGTGTAGAATTGAAATTTGCTAAAACTGGCGTATGTAAAACAGAATTATCAAAACACCACAGCGTGAACGCAAAATATGTGGATCCTGCATTATGATGTTTGTCAAGTTCTGGTGTTATACTTTAATATGTTCCCCATTGGGATTTTGCGCCCCCGAAAAATTACTAGTGGAACGTGGTAAAGCTGAGTTCAGCTAGATTTTTACACGTCACCGCCATTAGATAGACGAATCACCGCGACCGACGGTCACAGGCGACTAAGAACCAATTGCTGTCCTAGAAGGACAGGCAACAATTAGCGTAGTAATCGCCATCCATATAGGACAGACAAGTCGGCAAAAAATTAAGCGAGTTGACAATCGCCATTACAAAGATGCAGCAGGCAAAATCAAACCGTTAAGCAGTCAAAGTTACACAAATGTTAAGCGTATTCAACTGCAAATTCAAAACTGACGGCCTCTAGACAAAACATTATCAAGCATGTATATTCGCAAAACATCACTATTGTAAAATGCCACTTTTTACCAAAAAACCTAGACATATAACGAAATTTTGCATTGAAAATTGAGTATTTAAATATGAGCAAACTGCACTGGCTTCTTTTATATACCAAAAGCTAAACCCGCAATGTCATAAAGTCGAATACGTGACTAGCGCTGCAAGCTTAAGATATGCAATATGAACAAAAGTTATGTTTAATTTTTTGTGTTTGTGTGTTTGTCAGGTTATACTAACTGGCGATAACTTATTAAAACAGTATTGGTAAACGCATGGTGCCAAAATTTAGTCTTAAATTTAGAAGCACAGCAAAAAAAGTTATTTTCGCTGCATTGTCACGAGGTGTATTTCAGTGTATTGCCTCGGAACTTGACTGGAATAGGCTGCAGCTCTGCTTTCATCGTCAGTCATGTCTGAAAGTTGACTAAAACTTAACGCTGGGTATGACAAATTTTAGGGAGAAACAAACAAGGGTGGGGCGAAATCAATATGGGGGCAAAATCAAACTAACTTATGACTAAAACAAGTTTTAGTGTAATTTTTCAGGGGAAAAAATGCCAAGCTAGTAATTATTCCGGGGTGGAGGCCAAGCTACAAATCTTTTCGGGGGGCCAAATATCTATGGGGAGAAATTAAACTATAACACCGGATGTTTGAATGTAATTATTATACAATTGCAAAGGCACTATGAAATTGTAATTTGTAAATGTTTTGTGTACTGTGTGTGGCTTCTGTCATAAATAGTGGTTAAGCTAAGTTCAGATCTGACCTAGAACTATCCCTGTGATTGAAAACATAGCATTTGGCGCTATACGCAGTAGAAAAAGCTTGTTTGAATGTCGAAGGTTTCTTTTTTGCCGTTTTATAAATTTACTGTCATGCAAACGTTACAGTATAAATGAGCTTAAAATATAGTTAAAATCCATAATGAATTTGAATATATTTGTTGAACATCTAGCAGTGGAGAGACATAGATTACAACACATGAGTGAAAATATCATCTCGGCATTTCCGGATATACTGCGTTAATTTACATCTGCTCACTAAAAATATCATTAAAATTAAGTTAAACTGTTGCCAAGTAGTATCGATTTTACTTACTCTGTAAAAACACTACTAAAAATACTATACTTATATTTTACTAACTTTTTTAAGTATAAGTGTACTAAATGAGTAAATTTTCGCTTACATAATGTAAATAAGTAAAACTACTGCTGTCATTTCCTAATTAATTAAGTAAAGCTAAAAATTTTGTGTTTGCTTAAAATTAAGTAAAACTTTGCCAAGCACCATAGTAAGTGAAACCGACACTTAATTCGGTAACAGTTTTACTTAATTTTATGTATATTTTTAGTGAGTACTATGGTGCTTGGCAAAGTTTTACTTATTTCAAGCAAACACAAAATTTTTGGTTATGCATTTGTACTTAATTAATTTACAAATGACAACAGTACTTTTACTCATTTACATCATTTAAGCAGACCAGCTTATATGTACAGTCTTGTAATATATTTTAGTTTTACACGGTGATTAAAGTTTTATGTTTTAATATCCTTGAGCGCAAATGAACTGTACGGCTGGCGTCGTATAATAGTATTTAACCCCATCATATTTAGCCTCCTCTAATGAGCAGGTGTGACCAGAATTAATTTACCCAATCCGGATAGTAAAATCGTTTCAAGTACTTGAACCGTAACCGAACATTAGCGAATCAGATAATATCTACCTACATTTTGTGCATTAGTTGAAGGGCATATGTAACTAAGCGGTGTCCACGTTTCTTTGTGGTCTATAAAGAAGTAGGTTTTAGATTCTAGATTACCTTTTTGTGCTTAGGCTTAGGTTTAGGAACTTTTTTATAACGTTTAGGCTTGGGAATACGCTTAATCTACTGTTAATACTTACGCCCCTAAAAGTAACATTGGCCGGTTGAAGTATTTGAATCGTATTTTCCACTGCGAACAATTATGAGTCAAATTGACTGTCTCCAAAATTTCCTCCACGAGACTACACAAAATGAGTATAGTTCGACTCCGCCAGAGTCAAACGTCTGACTCAAAAGATCGACTTTGACTCAGTTTGTGTAATCCCGTAGAGCCTATTTGTTGTGATCACATTTTCGTATTTGTAAAGCAGTTCACGTTTTAATATAATGCAGCAGAAATCAAAAGTAAAACAGCAAACGCAAAAAATGGCGAGTCAAAGTGACTTTCGAAATAGGAAAGACGCTCACTTGTGAAAAGCAGTTTTGAAGTTCGAAGCCACCACCGTGGATGTCCTGTACCCGGTTGGTTTGTACCTGGTATAGATATCGATTTTGCCGGATATTGATATGGATATCCGGTCGCATCTATAAGGTATGACGCTTTCCCCTTAATGATTCACATATGATTACAAACAGTAAATGGACACCAGGACAGCAGAGAATTCAAATTTTTTGAATTTGATAGCAGATCTGTTACCAGCTATTGTAGCAGGTAGAAAATGTGTTCCAGGTTGGTTTAGTTATAACGTGAACCCTGCATAAATACGCACGTTTACGCTGAAATCCCAATCGATGTATATATTATAAACATACGGTACAAGCAAGCTATCTTGCAATGCAGAGTCCAGGGATGGTGGCTCCCCCCTGAACTTCAGAGTGGGGGACCCCAAACTCGCGAGCGAAGCGAGCAAGAAGCCTGACGTATTTTTAAGGTACAGAGGGTTTTCTTTTATCCAGTTTAAGGTTGGGCCCCTTTATGGGTGTGGCCCCCAAATGGGATTGGCTGTTTCGGCCCTGGCAGAGTCGATTAACTAGCTTCATTCACTTGCCTTTATCGATTTTGAAACGAGTAGCCCGAGATCGAATGCGTCGTTTAATAAATTTGATCCTAGATGGAGGCAACTTCGACCATTCTGCAGCGGATACTTTATAAACCAGGTTTAAGGCATTGCTCAATCATCTCTTCATTAAATAACATCAATCCTTTCAACCATTTCGCAATTAACTATAACAGCAATATGTAAAGCTATATGTACAAAACAGGCTCATAATTAAAGCAGAAATGCTTTCATATACGGCGTTTCAGAAACAAAATGTTGATGCGGAAGGTTATGCCACACTCTTCTGTACTCGCTGAACTGCAAAACCTTATCTTCAGCTAACCGTAAACTTGGGGAAGTGTACAAAGGCACTGCAATTCTTTTGTTTCCCCAAAAGCATAGTTTTTGCATCATAGGGGAAATGAAAACTATACCTGCCGGAGCGGTTTACCTTCTATTTTAAAAACATACAAAACGTTAAAAATGTTTCCATGTGACCGATACTAATATAATCCCGCTATATACGTTATTTTTCTCAGCATTTGTGTACGTTAAACCTCCAAACGCGTTGCCACTAGCTTTTAAAAGTACATGTACATGTACAGCCAGTACATTTCAATGGTTTTCTGATATGAATTTTAGACCTTCGTTTCAGGCTGACGTACGATTTCGCGTTTTACAATTTTCAGTAATGAAATTGTTGCGATACTGAAAAGTTTGAGCGACCTTCGATCAGCTGCATTTATTAAAATTTCTGTTTTTGCCTATTCTCCGGTCTGCAGTAATAAGCATTTCGTTCGTACCTACTGTAATTTTTGAAATTTCCTAAATTTGAAACAGCATAGCGTTATAGATTTCAATACTTCCTATGATTCCGTTGATGTTTGCACCGAATCAGTTTCGCGTCTAGTATAGAAGCCAGCTTAAATACAGTAGCTAATTTTAGCAAATGTCTTTTGCAAGAAATGTTACTTGTTGTCCTTCCACACTGCAAAAAATGGTTAGTCAAATTGACTCTCTCCGAAATAGGCTTTTCGGCACTACAGAAACTAAGTCAAATTCCACTCCGCCAAAGTCAAACGTGCGACTCAGTGAATCGAATTTGACTCTGGCGAGTCGAATTTTGACTCAATTTGTGTAGTCCTGAAAAAACTATTTCTGAGAGAGTCGATTTGTCTCTCCATTTTTTGCACTGTAGAAATTTTGGAAATTGTATATCCCTAATCTTTCCCCTTGCCTGCGCCCATGATTTGTACATGTATATGTATACTTTATGATGTGTACGTGTGTGTTTATATGCGTATGTATATACGTATATTAAGTATATATGTCGAAGCTGTCCCGGCTGTCCCGACCAACCCAACAAAACTTAGACTCAAAGCTGTTCCGGCCAACGTAGCAAAAACGTCGGCTCGAAGCTGTCCTGGTTGTCCCGCCCAATCTAGCAAAAACATAGGCTTGAACCTGTTCCAGCCGACCCAGAGAAAACAGACTTGAAGATTTCTGGTAATCACGGCCAACACAGCAAAAACATAGGCTCGAAGCTGTCCTGGCTGTACCGCACGACCCAGCAAGAACATAGTCTCGAAGCTGTTTCGTCTGTCCCGGCGGTCCTCAACGAAAACATACGCTTGAACGTGTCCTCAGACTGTCTCGGCCGACCCAATGAAAACATAGGTTCGAAGCTGTCCGGCCCACCCAAAGATAACATAGGCTCGAAATAGACCTAGCTGTACCGCACGACCCAGCAAGAACATAGGCTCCAAGCTGTCCCGGCTGTCCCGACCGACCCATCGAAAACACACGCTCGAAGTTGCCCGGCTGTTCCGGCCAACCCAAAGAAAACACCCGCTCGAAGCTATCCTGGCTGCCCCGGCCGACCCAACGAAAATACACGCTCGAAACAGTCCCGGCTGTTCCAACTGACGCAACTGAAACATACGCTCAAAAACTATCCTAGCTGTCCAGCCTGACCGAGCGAAAACATGGGCTTGGAGCTGCCCTGGCCATCCTACCCGACCCAGCAAGACATAATCTCGAACTTGTCCGGATTGTCAGAGCCGAACCGCAGAAAAGAACATAGGCTTGAATCTGTCCGGACTGTCCCAGCTGACCTAACAAAAACATAGGCTGGAAACTGGAAACTGTCCGTCCGGCCCGGTAAAAATATATTATAATTTTTGTGGAAGCAGCTATAAAAGTTTAAACTCGCTCTCCAAGTATAACTACTACTGCTATATTCACCGTCTGCGTTTACATAATACATGGAATCGAAGTTCTCTAATATTAAATAAATAACCTCCTTCAGCTAGTATGTTTTCACAGAAAATGTAGTGGTCGAAAAACTGCATGTGCAATATATAAGCAATGCAGAGCCGGATTAAGGTGGTGGGAGGCCCGGGGACCATATGACCAGAAGGTCTGGGCCCGTATGACTAGCAGACCCGTGGCCAGATGACCAGCAGGTCCTTTTATTAGCCATAATTATTTTATACACCTGAGCTTAAAGTGATACAATTTAATGAAACAAATTGTACCAAAAGTAAACCAAATTTACGGCGCCAGGGATTGTTCTTGATTTGCACATGGAGATGTCACTTACGATTCGACCAAGGTGTTAATACTTCCTAGGCAAACAACGATGTAATTTGCGTTTTTTTGGATTTATTCAAACGCTATAGTGCAGAACGAACAACAAAAGAAAAGTGCAGTAGAAAAACGGGAAGAGCCCCGCACGGGATATTAAACAAACTCAGTCCACAAAAATTGAACCAGCACAATGATTAATTTCTCAGGCTACAACAGCCTCAAAGCGCTCAGCTTCACTACTAATGTACCATGCCAAACTCCAAAATGCCCCTCTAAGCTCGCAAAAATGCTTTATATACGTTTCCTATGACCTTTCTAAAGAAAGAATATTCAAGTTGATATTTCATCGGAATTGAAGATAAATTTTGATTGCTCATCCCACATTTCTGAAGCAAAATACACTCAAAATTACCGTGCACTAAATAACTCCATAACAACGGCAGCATAATTTTATTATAAGTTGTCATTATAGCCTATGTGCTTGCCCAAAATCTAGGGGCCTCGCGTGGTTACTCACCATAATTAACTGGCCAGAATGGACTGGTTGCATAACACAGCTGCGACGTTATCATTTTATTACAAAATACAAAACAAAATGTCAAGGCAGCAGCATTTTAGGAATAGGATGGGTCCCAGTTTTAATACGAACACAATCTAGCTATTCAGTTTAGCAAATATCACTCTCTCAACAAAACTATTAACCGTTGTAACACTACCCACGTGGCTCCACAACCAGTATGCTAGCAATCTTTTACCAACTCAATTGCAACTTTATTTGTATTCAAAATACCAATGCGAAAGGGCGTTATGCTTAGCAAAAACTACACAAATTTTATTTTTAGTTATCTTATTTCTACCGGCGCATAAACATTTCGAAGGAAAAATATTTGATGGAAATTTTATTGCTGGCATAGAGAACTCACGGAAATAGTCGACCAACTCCTAGAGAGCCAACTAACAACCGTAAATTCGCACCAACCCACAAACATTTGTATGAAACAATATTTTAATTGCCATAATACAATATCAATGCCTTCCTCAATGAGTGGCCGTTTCAGTTGCAGTCAACAGCGCTTCTGCATTTAAGCCAAAAATAACCCCCTCCCCCGCAGGTCTTCCTTGATAAATTGGTTCCTAAAAATATGACTTAAAATAAAATAACACTACTAACAGGACGTAATGAGCAGGGTGCAGAGCGGAACTGGATTATACATGGGGGGGGGTTTTGGGGGGTGGCTTGTTCGGCTGAATTTTCTTCTATAATGCGTCGTCCACAATAACGTGCGTACGCTGTGTGGATTTTTGAACCGTCAATTGACGGTTGACGACTACTAGTTTCAAAAATGAGTTTGCGTTGACGGCTACTATCAAAATTTTATTTTCCGTTGACGGCTACTGTTTAAAATTTTGCAAATCTTAAATTTGTTTTAAGATTTGCACCAAAATTTAGAGGGCAACCGTCAATGGGGTTTCTGATTTTGCTACCTGTTGACACTTGCTATACAAAACTTGCAAACCCATTGACGGTTGCTATATACCTCACAAGTACCCGTTGACGGCTGCTATTCAAGTTTTAGCTTTCGCATTGACGGTTGCCGTCAGAAGATGAATCCCCGGTTGACGGTTGCCGTCTAAAGTTTTATTTTCAATTGACGGTTGCCGTCTAATCTAATTTTCAATTGACGGTTGCCGTCTAAAGTTTTATTTTCAATTGACGGCTGCCGTCTAAAATTTAGTTTTCAATTGACGGCTGCCGTCTAAAATTTAGTTTTCAATTGACGGCTGCCGTCTAAAATTTAGTTTTCAATTGACGGCTGCCGTCTAAAATTTAGTTTTCAATTGACGGCTGCCGTCTAAACTATATTTTCAATTGACGGAATAGTCGTAGGTATATATTATATATAAATATATATATACATACATATATATACATACATATATATACATATATATATACGTATATATATAGGGCCAACGAGCCCGTAGCCAGAAGGCGGTACCGGAACTGGAATTCCGGTAACTGCAGCTATGTATTTAAACAAGCCACTAACATATGAAATAGCTTTAACGTTGAGTATATTTTTATACTGCAATAGCAGTTTTTTGCCAAATATATTAAGCATTGTTCGCTTCAAAAACACACATCTGAACATTCGGCTTTTTATTATATTCGAGAAATTTTTCGTACGTTGGGGGCCTGTAGCCAAGGGGGACGGGGGAAGGGGCTCAGCCACCCTAAAAATTTTTTACCTTTTCTAGAAAATTTTCAACCTTGTACTAGGTCAATGTGAACTTTGTTTGCCACTCTAAACAATTTTAGTTCCGCTTAGACGAGTGAGCTGGCGCACAGCATTGAAAAACTTTCGTAGGAGAAAAAATGTGACCAGAAAGGATACTGATTTTTAAAAGGGATATGCGGAAAAGGCGAGCCGTAGCCGAGGGGGCTCAGCCCCCTTTACAAAATTTTGTCACCCCCAGAAAACTTTCAACTTTGCTATTTTTAAATGTAAAAAACTTTCTATGCCCCTCCCAAAAACTTTAGCCCCCCATCTAGCAAGGTGAGCTGGTACTGGTTTAACGGGCCTGCACAAAGCCTGTCTGCCATTGCAATTCAAGATATGTCTGGCCGAGTCTATTCGGGAGACGACGAGCCGCACTTTTGATGAGGGGGCACTGCCCCTAATGCCTCCCGTGAGGACGCCGTTGGTATTGGCAGTCGTAGGGAGCCCCAGCAATCGGTTTCCCAAATGTAAAATTTTGTGCGCACGCCCCTGATATACCGAGCGGGTATTTCACTCGGTTTATAAAAGATTAGGTTCAGCTGGAGCGTCCGCCAAAAATAAAATTTTACATTTGGGGGCACCAAAATGGGGACCCCATATGAACTAGAAAATCCGCTCGAACAGTTAACATTTTTTGCGATATATTTTTATTTTTAAAATGAAACGCTAAACAAAAAATCAAACAACGATGCTTAACATTTCAAAAACCTCTCCGGTATTGCATAAAGACAAAGTAGTGGACCATGGCCTATGTTTTAAACTTTGAGGGACATAAACGCTACTAGTGAAACGTTTTGAATTTCTGCATTTATTGCAATAAAAGATTCACAATGCTTATAGAATAGCATGAAGGTGTTCAACCCAAATTTGTCTCAGTTTTACGAACTTGTACTTTTCTAAAGGAAGGTATACTAAACTTCCACCAAAAGTTTATTTTGTTTTAGACAGTTCTTGTTGAAAACTGATATTTTTCTCGGGCGGACCAATTTTCCTGAAGCGGCCGCAGTTGAAATTATTAATGCCATTCGTTTTATAAGCCGTTTTTGGGATTGTGCAGTTCTTGGGACCAAAAGATTCAAAAAATATCGCAATTTTTTTTCGATTTTTTTAAATTTTCGAAATGAAAAACTTTAAAAAAATTCAAACAATCAAACGATACATATCAGGGTGTTCGCGTCCTGGAAAATCCGATGCGTCGTCCACTTTAATTTGCGTACACCGTGTGGATTTTTGAAACGGCAATTGACGGTTGCCCTCAAAAAATAAATTCCTAGTAGATAGTCTTTGTAAATTGAAAATATTTTCATCAAATTTTTAAGTTCAATTGACAGTTGCGGTCCATTTAAAAACAGCAACCGTCAACGTATTCAAAATTAAAACGGTAGGCGTAAACAGCTACTTTCCGGTGTACCAGCAACCGTCACTGGATATCCTATTTTCTAGGCGGCAACCGTCAACGGCAGTCCGGTTAACATACATCAACTGCCGATCAGGCTGCAACTTCCTTTACCGCAAGCGTAAGCTAGGAATACAGTTTCTTGAAGGTAACCGTCAATTGAAAATTTATATTAGACGGCAACCGTCAATTGAAATTTTTGAGGTAGATGGCAACCGTCAATTGAAATTTCGATTTACACGGCAACCGTCAATTGAAAATTTGCGTTTAGACGGCAACCGTAAATTGAAAATTTAGAGTTAGGCGGCAGCCGTCAATTAGCAATCCGGCGCACTATGGGCAAGGGTTCATCCCGGAGAACCAGATATCCGCTTCCGTATTCGTTTCCGGTAGGCTCAACCCTCCCCGGCCTTCTCTGGCTACGGGCCCATTGGTCCTGTATATGAAAACAGCCTAAACATATATTATATAAAACATAAATAGCGTTTAGAAAAAGTTTTTTATATTTGTATTATTTTATTTTTAGATATGCATAGGTTTTTTACACGTATATTTTTATACAGTGCTTTTTTACCGCGTATGTGTACTTGTGCTGGGTACTTCACAGGGACGGTGGCCAAGAAGGAGCAAGGGGGTTCAATCGCTCTACAAAATTTTGGCCTACCTAGAACTTGTTTTTATTCAATGATAAAAGTATCTGTTTTTCAGCCGTACAACCGTCAGCTGCTAAAAATCTCAACATCCTTTTTAAATATCGGGCATAAAAAACTCTTTGCTAGCATATGTGTATTTTTGTGCACTGGGGAATTCACAGGGCCGGTAAACCAAGGGAGGCAAGGCGGTACAACGCCCTGCAAAATTTTGGCCCACGTAGAACTAGTTTTCATTCAATATTTATTTTTAGTCCTACGATCGCCGGCGGCTATTCATAAGAATCTCAAACCCTTTTTTGTCAGGCATAAACTCCTTGTTAGCGTATGTGTATTTAAACCTACAGTGCACTAGGGAATTCACAGGGCCGGTAGGCAAGGCAAGCAAAGGGGTTCGACGCTCTGCACAATTTTGGCCCACCTAGAACTAGGTTGCATTCAATTTTATATTTTTCAGCCCTACGTCCGCCGGCTATGTATAAAAATCTTGTACCCTGCGTATCCCAAGTCTGTATCCTGCTCAGCTTGCTTGACCGGTTGGAAAAATTTTAGGAGGGACATACAAGGATTTGAGATGATTTGTAAGCATGCTGACAATTATCCCTTCCCGTTTGTTACTTTTTTGTGTTCCGAACAAATGTATAGAATTGGGACATAATGGTACAGAATAAGCTTATTCCTAACCTAAGCCTAAGCCTAGACAACTATTTAAGCATAATTAGTCTTTCTTATTAAACGCTTAAACTTTGATACTCTATTGCAGTCCTGAGGAAAAATAGTCCGCCCTAATCTTTACATGGGACGTTTTCTGTATGAATGAACGGTTACCTTTTATCTGTTATTTTCATTGTGTCTATGTTGTATGTAAAAGTCAAAATGTTTTATTCCTTTTGTTCGCTGTTTTATTCGCATAAAAAGAAAACACGCATACAAATGCAAAAGCAAATTCGTCACTACATGGGTCATTTACAGTCCGATTCTGCAATACCCTGCTCGGCGTTTACATGCCTTAGCAGCCCTTTAAGTGGTCTTTAGTGTCTCTGTTTTTTTCTTTACTTTGTTCTTTGTGCAGTTTTCATTTTCCTTCTTTTTCCCTCCTTTCACCTTCCTTGTCCTCCCCCCCCCCGCGCTTTTAGTGTTCTGTAGTTCTACCACGCACGTGTCTTTTTTTAGCGTTCCGCCCTTACTTTTAAAGGAAACCTTAATTAAAGGTTCCCCGTTGTTGGCTTCCGCTTATTATTGGCCGTTAATTTAAATGCCATTGCCATTGCTGGCCCCCTTTTTTTTTCTTATATTTCTTTTTTTTTTTTTTTTTTTTGTGTTTGTTGTTTTTGCTGTCTTTTCGTTCGCTCTCTATAGCCTTTCGTCGGTCTTTCAGCTAATAAAGCAGATGAGCGCGGCGCTTTTTGTAGAACCGCAGCTACGGGTTTACTTACTCAGGTTCTATTCGGCCATACACTACCCGCAAAACTTTTCTAAAGCGTCAAAACATCTTTGTGTTTACCTCACCCTATAAAACGGTTCTTGATCATTTTAACAATTTCTGGATTTACTAGGCTAGTCGTAGTATTAGGTTCATATTTGAGGCCGCACACGTGTCTTTATTCATACCACTGTACCCAAACTAAAACGTTCCGTATGAACGTATATCAATGATAATATTATAGAAAGAATAAAACTTGTATTCCACCTCAGTATCGGAAACTGCACCGGTATCGGTATCGTATAATTTTTTTCGGTCCGGCAATATTTTATTGATTGAGTTCAGATTCAAATGGTAATCATGCGTTAACGGTCCAGGACACAATTCTAGTTCCACATCTTGTGACTCACTATCAGAAATTGCGACGGTATTGTTGATTTTTTCGATCTCGCAAAATGTGACTGATACAGTTTGGATTTAAATAATAGC
>JASANG010001458.1:0-277592 GCA_030248215.1 Enoplolaimus lenunculus | reverse complement strand
ATTATTATGAATGCGAAGATTAAATTAATTAATCTTTTTAAACACTAGCGCAAGGGAATATAACGGTTTCTGTGTAGGCAATGTATTGCCGTTTTTTGCAGTGCCGATGCATTACATATGCTGATTAATCGGCATATCTCTAGTGTGAAGTATTGGAAACAACATGACCACGACTTGTTTCTAGCCAGCGTATTTAGTCAATGCTGCCACAACTTGTGTCTGCAATTGTATGCAATGTTTATCACTGCCCTATACTTTGTGTTTAGTATTCGCTTTCAACGTATGTGTTTGTCTTCTTGTATATATATATTCGGGTATTCCATCAGGTATTACAAGACAGTTATGCAACATATATTATAGATTACTTGCTATGGCAGAAGTAGGTTCGTCAACAATCCGCGCACTGCAAAAATCTCGATTTGGTCTTCTTAAATATAACTCGTCTGAAACTGTTACGGTATGTTTCGTTTCGTGCAAGGTGATTGCTTGAAGCAAATGAACTTGTCTTGTTAAAGTTTATTCTTTGTCCGTTTTAATCAATGGCTTTTGATTTTTTCGCGTGACGCTACATATAATGAGTGATAGGCCGCGGAGCTGATGAGTTGTTTTATTTGCGTTGTTAACTTTTTATATACAATGTCTTTATTTGGAAACCTTGCACATGTTTTTCTGCTCAGGCGGTATGTGACTTGGGTACATAGGATTTGTAGAGATGCTGTGTGATTGCGCCTGCTTTACTTAGTTGCATTAAGAGAACGGTTGTTAAATGTTTAGCGCATCAAGTACGTATATATCTATAGAACTTACGTAGATATGATGACAGTGACACAATGGAATAAATGGCTAGGTTAATGATGGTTTTCTTCCAAACTGAAATTATGTATACTCTGTAACTGTCAGTATTCACTAATTAGTACATAAAGCTTATTGTAATTCAAATAACAACTAATAAACATTGCAGGATATTATTCAATATGTTCGAAAATTTAATGACAGTTTACCGACGGATTCCAAGCATGTGGCAGCATATTGCCGAGAAGGTCCAAGCTCGTTTTCTGGCCAGCAAAATTTCAATTACAGGTTAGAAGCAAAAGTACATGACTTACAATGCCGTTGAATTAGTTTTGCAATCACTTTTCAAAACTTTATTGATGTGCAACCTGAGTGCAATCGGATTTCTGGTTCCAGCATTTAATGTTCTAGGTATGCTTCTCTGTCTGGTTCCGTAATATAAAACGGATCATCGGAGCATAATACTAGAAAATGGCTAGGAATTTTACAAAACGTTTAAAGCCACGATTGCTAATGTCAAGCGAAGCCGTTATCTGCCACGTTTCAACAACTTTGATGGGAAATCCTGGATAAAGCGCCATATGACCGTAATATTTTGTCATGTTCTGCTTCGTAGTTTTCCTCTAACTCCAGGGTGCAAACATTATTCCAATTCCGATTAGTTTCTGATTCTAATCTATTTTGCATCCTGTATGACTGGTTTTGATATTATATTTTAGCACATCCGAAATTGAAAATAATCAATCTTTTTCTCCACCCGTTGATATGAATGTTAGCAATGTTTTGGGTGATATTAGTGATCGTAATGTGTTTTCACGGACTGAAGCACTTCTACTTCAACTGCAGCATGACTCTAATGAACTGCTTAAGGTATGACTAAATGTCGAAGACAAGTATATATAGTATTGTAGTAGTAGTAGTAGTAGTAGTAGTAGTAGTAGTAGCGTAATAAATTGTACTAGTCAAAATGGTTGCACTATTTGTAATCCTGCTTTTTCTGTTTAGGTTCGCGTCGCAACTTGAAATCCATTGAATCAATATGCATACATTTTAATAAAATATACGCATAAACTAGTTCAAACTTCCCTAACGTTTTCTATTTAGAGCTATGTTACAAAACTTTACTCGTATACAACTGATTAGCATACTTAAATAAAATTCGGCTGGAACGTTGCCCAAAATAAAATACGTATGTGGGGCGTTCCAGCTTTAATAATATAGATACATACGTAGCAATGTTGTTGCACGATTCCTTCGTCTATTAAGAAAAAAGGCTTTGAATAAGTTAGCCTATAAAGTCTTTAAGTTTTAAACTCTAACAGTTTAATTGAATAGGTGTTCAACATACAACTGCGGATATTTCAGTGTATACACCGCAAAAAAGTTAAACTTCATCATAATGTTGTGCTGTGATAATTTGTTATAACTTTGTTCGTACTACAGATTCGATAATAACTTCATTTCCTAGTATACTTGCGTTTTTCGTCATTACGAATAAAAGTCTCTGCGAGATATTGTTATTTCGGTCATAAACAATGCGTGTACTGCCTGAGTTGGGTTAGATGTCCCGCTTTTTATATCTCCTGGGTTAATTAAATTTTTAGGTTAGACGTAGTACGCCAACATCATCCTTTTTCAGGTTAAGAAGCATTTACACGAGCAGCAGTTCAAAAACTTTCAAGTCAATATCGAACGCAAAACCGCAAGTATAACACAGGGCAAAATAACTCTGCCTGATCTTAGTCTTTCGCTTGATGAAACGTGAGTGTAATATAAATTATGCTGTAACAAATTATTTGATTTTAGTTTACGTTTTGCAGAATTAGCCAAGTTTTATGATCGAGCGGCCTTGAAAATATTTTTGTGTTCCAATCTAAAAATTGTTTGATTGAAAAATTTGCTACGGTTCAGTTTCAATTCAACTGTTTCCATTTCTCGAACTTTTTCAAGCCTAAAAACAATACTTTTTGGTTGTCAAACACTTTTGTATTTTTCAGTATCTTGTAATGTAAAATATATATGTTTGAAGTGCATCATTTACATGTCATATATGAGCGATGAGGCTTAATTAAATGGGTTTTTGTTTTAAAACAGTAATTTTAGGTAAAAATTGTTCCACTCTAGATTTTCTCCTTGTGTTAAATCTGTTGTTCCGGTTGATGAAGCCCCCACAACTATGTTGGGACCTAGCGAATGCCCAACACGTTTTAAAGTAAAGCCCCATTCACACATGCATGGTTTTGTTTACAGCGAGAACTTGCATCTACAAGCTTTATTCGAAGACTCGTTGCAAAACTTGCGCGTGTGAATAGGACTCGGACCGTTAAAACAATATTGATTACTGACGCTTGTGGGGACTTCAGATTAAATTTTGTAACATTGCATTGCCGTACATATCTGTTTTAGGTTAGCGAGGGTCAACGCGCAGAAATCGGAACGCAGAAGTGAGGATGCTATTCGTCTTGAATGCTTGCGAAACAAAGTGAAAAGTCTTGAAAGTATGCATTTACCTGATTCTGCTTCGTTAGTTTAGCGTACATGTTAATTATAGCGCCCTACCCAGTAAGCCTAAACGTATACCTAAACATAAGCAAAGCATTATACTTCCGGTCCATGAGTTTCATAGTGTTCCTGTCTCCAAGTGGGCAGGCCTTTATAATTAACACGCCCATTAGTTTTATAACAAATGCAGTAGAGAAATGACGTCTCAGCGAAAAAAGATGTTATATTAAGATGAATTGGTAATAAATACATTTTACTGTTAAATTTTGCGATGTAGCAGATCGTGAGAGGTTCTGTAATGCTTAATAGTACCAAGAGTGGATGATCACTCTTTATAACAAGAGTGTGCAACTGGGTACATTCTGTGTATTAAAGAATGTACCCGGCATGCGTTGCGTGTTTGGCCTACCCCCTTGTTTAGGGGGCCTGTATGCAGTTTTATATCGTAGTAATGCTAGGAGCAAATTGTAACCCTCCCTCTTGTTTAAGGGGGGGCAGGTGTACTGAAGCGTACTGTTAAGCTCTTGCTTAAACCCCCCCCCCCCGGTTGAGGGGGGTCGAACAAAAATGCAACGCGTGCTGGTACATTCTTTAATACGCAGAATGTACCCAGTTGCACACTCTTGTTATAAAGAGTGATCATCCACTCTTGATAGTACGAATTAAGTGCAATTAAATGTATATGTTGTAGTTCAAATTGCTACGCCGTGTGTTTTTACTACACATAATAACGGCAGTGCGGTAGGAGAGGCATTGTCTACTTGTAACTTACTGGACTGCTTGTGTTTACCAATGATAAGATCTTGTTACGCAATTACGTAAGAAATTCATGGCGGACTCATAGTGTTGTTTTGCTAAACACATACAGCAAAGTATTTTAAGCGTAGCAAAATAACCATCAAAGCAATTTACGTTACGACATATATTAATTAGCCTTGGTAGCAGTGGTCATAGATTTTTGTTCCAAATTCTTCCTTTAATGAGGCAATTAACTGTCCGGATGTAACAACTTATTCAGAATCGCGCTTTACTAAACTTTTGCTAATGTCTTAGAAGTCTTTGAAGCAGGGTTTGTTTTTAGCGTGCGGAATGGGGACATTTTACCGTGCACAATTTATATTCTTGGTGGGCAAATGCTTATGCCTTTAATTTGGCGTTGCCCAAAAAATATTCGGGATCGACATGCTGTTATACGTATTTTTCTAAATTCCAACACTATCATAGAAGCAAGTTTTCAATCTTAGAAATTCTCGTAACAGAGGACCCTTACCTTTTTAACTTTCTAGAGAAATTTTGGAGGGAATGCCGCCATATCCCTCTGGTTACGCTCCTATGTCACTTTCACTAAAAATTGTAGTTTCGAACCGTTTCAGATACACCGACTGGTATGAGACCGCGTTTGAAACGGCCGTCGTCTTCCGAGCGGCCGACAGGAGTTGCTTGTGGTGGTATCGATACAGCTGTAAGCTCTGCTGAGCGTGAACGAGCAACGGTTGCCAGCGAATCTCCTGGCCCGAACGAGCCTACTCACAGTGTTGTCCAAAGGCATGGTAGAAGCCATATAAGAGCCATTTCGGCAGGCGGTAATGGTATTATAACAGGTTCAGGCGTTGCAAGAGACCTTCATACGTCATTTGCATTGTCGACGTCAAAATCTACCAGTAGTGATCAGTGCGAAAATAGTGAATTTACACCGCTGAGGCTCAAAACCATTGACGAATTTTCGTTTCGACCGTTAGAATTCTCGTCTGATGCTGGGAACGAATCTACTGGGTACAAATTGACAACAGGTAAGAGTGTTTGTTAAGCCATATTCACACGTGCAAGTTTTGCACGAGAACCTGCAGCAAGTTTTCGTAGCAAAAATTTGCAAGTGTGAATTTGCTTTTATGACGTAAGAGTGACAAAATGTCTGAGCTTCTATCTGCACACCGTATTCTCAGTAAACTTATGTGGCATCTATCATCAGTTAGTAATAGATCGTGTAAGTTTCTAACGAGCCGATGAATAACTTCAAATTTTGGCATGGCACATTTTCGTGTTTGATTTTCAGTTATTTGAAAAATGCTACACACATTTGAAAACTCGATTCGTTTTGACGTATACCGTCTTCTTCAATATGAAAAACTATTTTGTTCGTGGTTTTGTTTGATGTTGTACATTTACTCTGTTCAATTTTGTCTGTGTGTTTCTATTTACGTTTTCAGACAGTGAAGCAGTACACAGGACAAGCTCAGATAACGATTTGTCGGAAGGAGAACAACGTGGTGGTTTTAAAGGTGACCATGTAGAAAAGAAAAATCCAGAAGAAGTGCTGGCCAATCAGCAGATTAGCTCAATAGTTGCTATAGTTGATACGTTACGCAGTGAGTATGTTATGCTACTTCGACTCAACAAATCGCTGTTACTTATTGGTGCTGTTGGTGAGAAATATGTCCGTGATGCCGAACAGGTTTGTAACCGTGAACGTTGTCTCGGGATATTGGAAGGATCACGTTTTATAAAGAAATTTCGAAAGAATTTCTTAGTTTTCTGTGTTACCAACAGAAAATAGTTCCGAAACTATCATGGGCAAAAATTTAAAATAGAGGTTGGCTGCTAATAATTATCTCTGGTGTTTGGTAGCCGTTGTTTGTAATGATTATAAAGTTCAAAAGTTTTGTGCTACCTGATTATTGTTAGGCCACCCGGAAAGAATTTTTACGTGTATATCGGTTGATTTGTAATTGGCATATAAAGTTTTAGAACAAAGCGTAGCACTGTAATTTTATTGCCGTCTGTCACCGTGCTGTGACGGACGATGACATACGGCAATGTACGTACATAGGTGTCGCCGCACGACAAGTATAGCGTGGCAATTATTCAGTGAGATGTTACATATTATGACGTTTCTCTCAATGAACTTCGCAGGTTTATTTCGTGATATTGGATTTTATTGATGTTACGAATAAACAAACCTTCGGATTTGCATAAGTTATGTATCGTGTTCAGCTGGAACAATGCGTTTTATTTTTTGACTAAATGCTGTGCATGTTAGTTCGTTTTAGACGCTTAAATTGATCTTAGAGAAGGCTGGACGTCTGCCGGCATTGTTGACTCAAAACCAAGTTTCGTTTCAAACAGCGCAACAAACAGTGGATTTGTTGTTGGGCCAACTACGGAAAAGTTATACTATATCTGAAAAATTTGTGCGACATAAAATTCCTCAATGGCCTGGCGGTAATGATTGTGCCAATTCAGGTGATAGTATTGAAAGTTCAATGTTACGCAACAACGCATATGATGCTGGTGTAGTGTTTATTTGATTATGTTGAGTTTAATTGCACGATATTGTTTTGTTAGTTTTTCGTTGCTTTCCAGTTAATAATGTTTCGAGAGTTACTCGGACCTTATGGCTTTACCAGCTACCGTTATTGAATTCAGGTTACTGAAGATAGTTTTTCACTTAGTCACTAGATCACCTTAACGCCAGTGTGTGACCCGATAAAAAGTACAGGAGCCGGATATTAGAGATGTTGCTTACATTTGCCGTTAATGTGACATTTGCTATATTTCTAGCTATAGTCATAATTCAGTGACGTAGGATTTCGGAAAGGGGACCGAGATACGTTCTAGAAATATTTCCAAGATCGTTACTTTTTAGTACTATTAATTATTGAATAAGATCCTAAAAACTCAAGGACAAAAATCATAAGGACTTGGCCCCAAAAAGCATACACCATTTCTATCTACGCTCTGAGAAGACATTCTCAAAAATGTATGCAGAACCTGTGTATCACTAGTTGGTGAGTGATAGTTCTTGTAACTTTATAACTAGTGAATGTTCCGATTTCAAATTTAATAAACTTACAGTGCGGAGCGAGTCGATTGCTGGAAATCTATTACTGACGGGTAGTAGATCTTGCACACAGTTGAGGATGTGGCTCATTGTCGCAATTCTTTTTTTAATCAGATCTGTTTTTGTGATTATTGCAGGCTACACAGCTTTAAACGCGTACGCAGATTTAACTGAAGCTCAACGTAACTTTGAAGCGACGTTTGATTCGTTCTACAACGATGCAAGAGTAAGTTTATTCTGCTGGTATTGTCATGTGTAATCGTTATTTTCGTTTTCTCTTCTGATAATATTCTCGGATAATTTTTTGCAATGCGTCTGTATTTACCAATACCGAAGATGCTTTCCGATTGAAACCCCTCTCCGTTGAGTTGAGACCCAACGAATGGTCAATCTCATTTGACGGCATCCATTTGCGTAGCCTACGGATTTCAGTTGTTACATCCCCTCCCTTTTGTGATTTTTGTTGTGTTTTACACTCGGGATGATGAGTTTGGAACACTAGAATCGCCTCTTCCCTTTTCGGAATTGTCATGCCCCACGCCCTTTCCAAAATCCTGGCTGTAGCGATGCCACCAGCATCGTCCAAGTATTTTACTGTTGTAGCTTAAGAAACTTCGATCGACTCTGACCAAATACATCAGCACTCCAATTAACACAATTAATAGCACGAAGGTTGGCAGTTTAACGGATGTAGTCAATACGATAAGCGATATTTTGAATGGTAAACCGGTTGTTGATACGACAATGTCAAGCAATCGCAGTGTTTTGGCTCGCGCTTCAAACACAGTGTCGACAAAAGATCATCCTGCAGCCCGAAATTTTTGTCTCAATATTGTCGCAACTAAATTAGTGGTAAGTCGGAAAGCAAAAACCATTTTAGCATTAAAACGTAATACAAAAGTTTGATGCAATCCCTGTTGTGCAAAATGTGCTAGCTATGCATATAATTTATTGTTTCAGAAACAAGCTGAAGTGACAATATCATCTCATCCAGAATCGGCATTTAACTACGCTTACGTTAGTCAAACATTGATCAACGCGTATCCAGAGTTACGTAACATATTGCTCGCAAAATTGTATGAAGCATGTCCACTATTAGTGCCTTATATTCCTGTGCTTGACGGTGATGACAGTAACCGTATGCGGTAGGCATAATATTACTTTCTTTTAATTAATTGGTGTTCCATTCAAAAGTATCCGGTTCTTATACGCTCCCACCACATTCAAAATTATACCTTACACTGGGAATTAAGCTTAGCCTCAGGCATAAGCTTAAATAAAGGCTTAAACTTTTGTTTAAATATATTTGAATTTTATGATAAGCATCAGCGTAAACGTGGTGGCGAAAGTGTACAAAAAACGAGTCTTTTTATAGCACTGATGCGCCCCACATGGATTGAGGTATTTGTTCAGATGTCCACATGCTTCATATTAGCAAGTATATGCATAGTGTTATGTAAAGATATATCTGCAGCTCGGTACACATTTTCATTGATCTTGTCGTTGATTTCAGTGCCGTGTTATCTAAATGTGTGTAGCACCGATTTTCAGTTAACGTGTAAGTTTCGAAACAAACCAACTTTGAAAGCTTCGAATTTCAAATTCCAGGTAGCCGGATAAATTTAATACAATGAATGTGACTTCAAAAGTTACAACACTTATGACCAATAATATTGATGATAGGTGGTGCACACATTTGAAAATATTGGCACAGGATTTGTTAAAACGTCGTTTCAGTTGATTAAATTAGCAAAATGATATTGGACAACACTGCAAGTCAAGATATGCTTGTTTCGTTACTGGCGTGTTTATTTCTCTTTGCTATAAATTATTATAATATTGTTTTAAGGCTACTTGGCTACCAATTTGGTGACGATGGTAGCATGGAGTCTCAAGATTCATTTCTAAAACGGTTGTCTGGATACGTGTGTTTCTTTGGTGCTCTTGTATTGCCGCGAGCGCCACGACAAGAAATAAAGTCAAGATTTCACAGAAATGCACCAATCGCTACTGTGTATCCTGCATTCGATATTGGTATGGTATGGACTTTGATTGCAAGTACAATCCGGCTGACACCTGAACGCGATGCTACTGCTACCGTATTGTACAGGATACTTTCTGTACGTTTTATGTATTTTTAGTTTGTTTGGTTTAAACGAAGACAGTTTAATGCGTTTATTTGCTCCTTGTTTACATTCGTTCTTCATTGGTATCAGTTATATACTTTTCTAAACCTAAACCTAGTTTTTCGCTATACTTTACTATACCGGATGCCGCCGCACGCTGCTAGGCAATCTATTTGGTAACATGTGGGAGTTTTTAATAAACTAGTTTTATTGTGCGGCGTCCGACGGCGAGTATAGCGTAACCCTTAAACCAAAGCCTAACCTAAGCTTGATCCTATGTATAAACCTATTCTGTGAATCCAGTAATTATATTGTGTGATAAACGTGAAAAAAGAATTTTTGTTTAATCCTTACATAATAGTCATGACAAGTGTTTTTTGAACGTCAAAAATGTATTGCATTTTAGAATCAGTGCTACTTTGATCAAGAGGTTAACAAAATTCGATAAAATTTTGCTTTCGAAACAAGTTTTTAGGTGCAATTTTTATGCTAACAGATTCGAAACTACACGACACTTTTGCATATTATTATTATTATTATTATTATTATTATTATTATTATTATTATTATTATTATTATTATTATTATTATTATTATTATTATTATTATGTTTTAGACGTGTGGCTATCATATGAAACGAGTGTACGGTATACAGTTGAAAAAATTGATTTACCATATTAAAACTGTCTACTTGCCAAAAATTGAGCAAATTTCACACGATGGCGGAGAAGCAACTCTTGCAAGACTTAGCAGTTTATTAGAAAACAGATTTGATGCGTTGTTTGTGCAACAGCCGCCTGGATATGAGTTGCAACTTGATAGTTATGAAGACAGTTCATCGCCGCTTTATAATTATTAAAGCCTAACGAGCCATATATGAGGAGACACAATTGAACGGGTTGGAGAAACTTTGCGACGTAGACGCCAAATGCAATTCGTTGCATGCAGGATCGGTTTTTTCCTGAAAAATTGAACCGACAGGTGAAAACGATTTTTTCGTTTTTTCGGAAAAATTGGAAAATGTGTACGCGTTCCGTTACAAATGCAACGACATTTAATAGTTGCTAAATCTGGTGCCGTCGTGAGTAAAATTAGGCCTCAATTGAGTCGATAGAAATGGCCTGTGTTTCCGATTCAACTCTGTTACAGCTATAATGAGCACAAGCAGCAAAAATGTCAATCCAATCAAGTATTACAAAATTTAGATATTCAACGCTTCTGACACTTGACCGTTGTATCGGATGAGAGGCGGGAGAAAAGCTAATTCTTTTCCATTTTTCCACCCTTCGAAAAAACGGAAAGACCAAAACTCCACGTTTTTCGTTGGTATTTTTAGGTACCCAACCCTGCTTGCACTTGAAGGTTTCGGTGTTTGTTGCATGCTTGGACAATGAAAGTGTTTCGTTGTGTATGTTATGTCGTAAAGCTAAGTTTATATATATGATCTCATTATTGTTAAATAAAACTTGGTTTGAGTCCAGTTTATTGCTAGTGGAATATATCATTACTAAGGTAGCTGATTTTTGGTGCATTTAGTAGTTTTAGTAGCAGGGTACACCCAAAGCCCGCTGCTGCCATTTTTTGCCCTCCATCCTTCGCCACATCACTGTTCGTCCAATCGAGTTACTTTTCACCCATACAATTACTACACCTACTGTTGTTGCCCTTTTTCGGACAATTTTGACAAAAAATGGAAAGGTCAATACTTCACATAAACAAATTTTCAATTTTGTGTGATTCATCTGGATGAGTAGATAGTTGGGCTGGGTGCGGAAGACGGTGGGGCAGAAAAGTGGGTGGCGAACTTTCCGTATCTCTTCTCCCCTCTGGTTGTGGCCTGTTTAGTATTACAAAACTAGTACTTGTGTCATTTCTTTCGTGTTAACTAAGTGTCTGACCACTTAATGCTTATGAGCATGCCTAAATACAGTTTCTAAATTCCGCAAGTCTGTTGTATACTGTCAGTTACGTAAGAAAATATTATACGTACGTAGCAAGGCCATATATGGCGCGATTTGTACACTGTGAATTCCGATGAGTTGATAATAATCAATGCAAAGAGTAAATTTGTCGTTTCAGGTTATTTCTGAGTTAATAACTGTAAACATCAACTTGCTCTGAACTGATTTAATTGCGGGTGAGTTGATTAAATTTAACTCAGAATGAGTTCAATCAATTCAGAAGTCTGAGTTCTGAAGGACCTAATTCAGAGCTCAGACTTCTGAGTGGATTCGACTCATTCTGAGTTAAAATCAACTCACTTGAATTTACAGGGTAATGCGCACGATATGATTGAAAAAATGAATAAAATCACCACCGGTCGGCAACTCTATGCTTATTTGCTTCGTAAAATAAAACTTCTTACGCCTGAACAACAGTCATACTACAAACATTACGTCAGACAGGTGAGATTATTCAGAGTTCATGGCAAATAATGAAATATATAGCGGCTCGCGCCGGCCTCTGCCGGCATGCGGCCGTGCCCGCCGGCGTCTAGCACCGTAACGTATATAGCGCTTGTCAGGTACAATGTGTTTGGCCCATGTATAGAATAGGGTAGGATCGTTTTCCGGAGGAGCTATAATAGAGTCATTTTAAGCTTTAGACTAATTTTTTTTTGCTTAGGTTTAGGCTCAGGCTTAGGAATAGGCTCATCCATACGCTTAGGCTTAGGAATATGGTTATACTACTGTTCCGGCCCTGTTCTATACATGGGCCATGTGGTTAATATCGAAAATTAATTACAGTGTTTACTATTTTTGAATCGAATGTAAGTATATACGTTTAGGGTATTAAATAGGTTAAAACCGATTTTCGTGTTTAAGCAATTTGCCAGCCACTCAGAGGAAGACGATCCGGAACGTATCAACCAGATTATAACCAGATCACTAGAAGACGTTAAATGGATTATGAAAAAGGTATTTTTTTATTTTATGAATGTGAAGTCTGTCGAAAATTTCATTTGTTGAAGCAGCGAGATGATCCTGTCTTTAGTTAAAATTGAAATTTTTTCTTCAAAAAAATATTAATATTTTATTGTACGGATGTTTACTGACGTAGTCAAATGGTGCTAAACCAAAATCAAATAATTTGTTTATAAATTATCATCAAATCGCTAATTTTTTTGCAGTCGTAAACAGTTATCTCAACGACCAATCATAGTAGACAAAATGTGATATAAGACAGTGATTGGACCTAGTAAATTTGAAATTTTGTTCGGAACTTCAAACTTTCACTCTGTTGGCCGTTTCAATTTGATATTTTCAGTATGGAGTCGAAAAGTAGTTGGAGTGCAGTTGTTCATCAACCATTGTCTGCTAAAGTTGATGTGAACTTGGTGAGTGTTATCGGCTTTATGTATTGAACATAAAATAAAGATGATCTTTTTACCAGTGTTCATTTGATCCTTCAACGGTGCAAAAGCATTCAGCGAGACTATAATTCAGTTAGAAGCGTTCACTGTCAATTCCAATGAGTTGATTAATCAATTCAGCTAGGGAGTTGGTTATTTCTGAATTAATATCAGTAAACATTAACTCGCTGTGAGTTGATTCTTATTCTCAGTTGATTTGACCCTGGGTGACTAGATTAATTAACTCAGAATGAGTTGAATCAACTCAAAAATTCTGAGTTTTAATAGTCCTAACTCCGACTGAATGATTCAACACATTCGGAGTTAAAATCAACTCACTGAAATTTTCGGCTCAGATTAATTTCTAGCATTGATTGAACTCATTCTGGGTTAATGAACTCACAGAAAATATGTCAACTCAGAGTGAATTAATAATTACTGTTAACTCAGAAGTAACCAGAAATAACTAATTCTCTATTTGAGTAATTATTCAACACATCGGAAGTTTTACAGTGAACTAGAAGTTTTTGCAGATATATACTGTTTTGTATATACTTTGTTGTAATTTGTTGCCAGCATTTTTTAATAGAATAAACAGAAGGAAGCCTATACCTAAGCCTAAAACTTAAGCAAAAAATAGTCTAAAGCTTAAGTTTACTCTATAAACACAAAATGTCTTGAAATTTCAGGATTGACGTTCTCATATTTTCAATTAGTAGAAAATTAAGTTTGAAAGAAAAAATTAAAAAACTCAGTCTGCACTGAAAATGATTACGCTTGGATTTAACTCATATATAGCAGGTCACGTTTTTCAACATATATATACTTTCGAGCACCGAACTTGTATTTTAATAAATTTATTTGTTACGACTACACAAGGCTTATAGAGGATTTCATTCGATGCAGTTTAAACAGCTCAGTCGAATGGTTAAAGTTTGTTTCAATCAGACTTATGCACAATGGCGGATTCATGGGGGGCACACCGGCCGTGGCCCCCCCAACAGCATCTCGACAAAAATTATATAGCAATTTTATGACAATAGTTCGCGGTTTGTGTATGGGTCAAAGGTAAGTTTATTACCTGTAAAATTCCTCCCCCTTCCCATTTTGAGATCCTGGATCCGCCACTGCTTATGCAACTCGAACTATGGTAAAATTTGTTCTGGCACTGTATTCAGTTTGTCGGAAAATTGGAGTTTAATTCAACTCGTAGTTCTGTATCAAGTTTTAAATCTCTGAAATTTTTTTGAAACGTCATATACTTGTGGCCCATGTATATGGCCGGAACAGTAGTATAAGCATATTCCTAAGCCTAAAGCTCAAGCCTTAGCGTATCGATGAGCCTATTCCTAAGCCTAAGCAAACAAATTAGTCTAACGCTTAAACTGACTCTATTATAGCCCCGCCGGAAAACGATCCGTCCCTGTTCTATACATGTGCTGTATCGTACGCAAATAACTCGTGATGGACGGCGCCGTACGAGTGACGCATGGTGACGGACGGCGCCGGTCATCAAATATACCACATCCCCTATTGGATAATAATAAATTTTTAAAATACTGAAAATTTTTTCATCCGCCATATTAATAATATATTTTCGTTTTCTAAGTGTTGTCGGGCATTATAGATTGCATGGCCCATGTTACTTTAAAGGGCGTCCAGGTTTTTCGTGGGTCCATAAAACAATAGGTTTAGATTCTAGATTACATTTTTTGCTTAGGCTTTAGGCTTACGCTTAGGAACTCATTTTTGCAACGCTTAGGCTTAGGAATACGCTTAATCTACTGTTACGCCCCTTAAAGTAATATTGGCCGATTGCATAATGGATGCGATGTAAATAAATTTTTGAAAACATTTTGTCTATGCTTATGTTTAAAAAATTTCCCATGAATAAAATCTTCGGTACGCTACTTTCTGTATCTCCCAAAATACGTAAAAAATTAAGTTAAACTGTGTAAAATTCGACAGCTTTCGGGCAACTAACAAAAACGCGGTTAAAATTTAAGTCTACGATTTGTGTAAAATGATGTCTTAAACCGAAATGATGATTTGTGACCGGTTCTTCAACATACTTTGAGTTATACACCTCCATGAAATTTTAACCCATACTCACTAACGTTGCTTAGCGCAAATTTTGTTTATACACGTGATGCTGTTTACATATACGAGATACTCCCAAGCAATCTCCGGATCCCTGTACAAACCCCGAATACTAAAGTGATGTGAGCGTAAATCGAATCGGAAAAAAAGCAAAATGTTTACAATGTTTTAGCAGTTTTCTTTGGACAATTATTTTTCAAAGACTTTATCAGCGACCGTGGAACACATAAAACTAGACACCCATTTTATAAATTGTTGACCCCATGACATATCCGCTTCCTGATCAAACAAACAAAAGTGAACTTTATTCAGAACCGGTTATAAAGTATGAATTAATATGTCGTATCAGCTGTATATTAATATTTTCTACATTTTGCAATAGTTATTCACATTTCTTAGCACCTCATGCAAGAGTATAGGCAAATCAGTTGCTAAACCTAATGCAGTGTACTTATCGGCGCAATACGCTTATGCGAGACTCTAGTTTCAAGCTAGTAACTTAACCACAAAAATTAAGACAGCATTGTGCTTCTTTGATTTTTGTTAATTATAAAAGATGAAGGGAAATATAGACGAGTAAATACAAACAAAAAAATGTCATCAACGTGAACATATAACAAATAGAAAATCAACAAGTTTGAATAAACATAATCAACCACATCTGATACACCATTTGTAACACATTTATTATCTTACGCTGACCCTATATAACCAATAGCAACTGGATACTTAATTGCGCCATAGCAAACGATATGACGAATATCCGTACGTGTACATCAATAAGTTTCGTCAAAAGATATTTTACAGCTAAACCAAATTTTGCCAGAAAGTGACAGTACACGTTATTCATAATTCAAGTCTGGTATGCAGATTAAGAAAGATACAAACAGAACGCTAACTTTGCTAACCACTATTGACTTCAATATAGTTTGCGATAACTGGTGTTGACCAATGTAAAAAACAGAGGATCGGAACAATAGTATAAGCATATTCTTAAACCGAAACCTATGTGTAAAACCAAGGTTATACCTTATTCTAAGATAAGCAGTAGGTCAAGTAAGAACAGTCTAAAGCTTAAGCTTCCTCTACTCTAGTCATACAAAAAACGTTCCGCCCCTGATCTTTTTACATCGGCCAATTGGTTGACGGCTAAGTGAAGCGAAGCAAACATTCCTTGCGTTACAACAATTAATTCGCCAAGCGCCACTAAACAAACAATATTAACACATTGATGACTCAAAATAATAACAATTAGCTCCGCCAGTTCAATTGATAATGTGAGGTTAAACGGTATATACGTATAGTTAGCTGTTTTGTTGAGCAAGATGCAGAATCACGAATGTAAGCAACGTCGGTAACCCCACTGAATCAACGCACATAAAATACCACACCACAAAAGTTAACAAAATGGAAACAAGAAGGTAACAAAAACTGGCTTTCAATAAATCCCTCATATGTCCAGTTCTGTTACAACTTGAACCATGTAAACAAACGTACATAACAATATTAACCAAAAATCATAACAAATAATTATTCAACCAAAAAATACACCAGCGACCAGTGTAGGTAAATACGTACATGCGACGTAGAGACTAGCATAGCTAAGGGCAGCAACCCCCACAAGTGAATGTGGTGACTCGAACATTTAAGTGCGCCGTAAATTAGGATTGAATTATATATTCGCCTAAAGACGCGATTGCTGTCACGTTTCTAAACACTCGGATTACAACTTGTGATTGGACCGGTTGTCGGGCGACCGAATTGTCGAGAAACCAAAGTATACATGTTTTCAACACTCAATGAGACTAAACTTAATATTAGGCAATCGCAGCTGCACTCGTGGTAACCACGAGCGGTTCAAATCGCCTTTTTGTGAGCGATTGCTTCCAAGAACCGGGCGTCCGCAATCATAGACACAGTTTGGAATAGAATAATCGCGATTGCACTTAATTGTATCCGTTTAGCGGTAAGTTTCGCGTGCCAAATACGTAAATGACAATGGAATGCGTGACGTCATCGGCATCCAAAGCTTAGCCTGATAGGATCACCTAATAACTACCAAACACTTTAGTTCAATCAAATAGTTCAAAATCTTCAATAAATTTAAATATTATTAGGTATATTGTCATAAATTTGGCATCAAACTGTATTGATAAAATTCAGAATTTCTAAACTCGTGGTTATTTCTATAATATCATCTTCATAGAAACGAGACCACAAAGCATCGCAAAAATCAATTTACACCGGCTGCAATATGCACAATGGAAATCCAATAAAACACAATATTAATGTTATCTTCGAAACAAAACAACATAATAACATACGTAGTTATGGGCGACAATGCTTACAAAAAAAAGAAAAAATGGAAATGCAAACATAAGGAACAGGCAATATTAGACTGTGTTATACAACAATAATAAATTTAGTTTAGTTTTCAACCGCAATTGCTGCTTCACCATTCTGAAGTACAGCAGTTTCGCTTGTGGCTTCTTTTATATTTGACTTTACTGTACCAGTCAAAATGCGGCCTTCTCCAATCTGAAATACTCCTGACCAAAATGAACATAACTTGATAGCTTTATTCAGACCATATTATTATAACATGGACGATTGATGGAGATATTGGGGAATGTTAAGATATGGATTGCAGCGTCAAGTGCTGAAACTGTCCCGTTGTACCCTGAACGAAACATGGTTATATAAAATTTTTCTGTGTTAAACAGCGTTTAAGCTACCGCGAAAACCTTCCTACATTACTCCATCGCTCCAAAAATATTGTAACACTGCGTAGTACTGAACACTTAAGGTAGATTTTTTCGCAAGCATATGAGCGTACATAACACATTTATATACCTATCTGTAACAATGAAAACTACGAAGCATAAGCACACAACTCATATCTTAAATATTTACCTCAAGAACAGTTTCCTCAACAAATGATTGCTTATTTTCGACGTCGCCGATTTCAGATACCTAAATTATACGAACAGTAAAGCGATGGCCCGGCCACCCTCCAACAAGGATCAAAACCACGATTATATGTTACGGTTTAGCACTAAACCTGATATTGGCTTCTCGTAAGTTTTTTTCACTATTTTATGCTGCACGCCTCCTCTCAGAAATTTCTGCATCCACGACAGAACGCGATTTTGTTACTCCAGAAGACTGTCTACAGTGGAGTCACAGTAACCATCACAACTTATTAGCCACTTAATGTCCATCTGGGCTACTCCAGGTTGGGAAAATACGCAGCCAAGTCCCTTCTTTTGGTGTACCTCTTCTAGGTTGATGCCGCTACAAAATTTTTTCAAAATTTGGCGTGCGAATAATTGTGCTACAATTTCTTGAGGTGTACAAAAGTAATATTAACATACTTCTGAGGCAAAAATTGACAAGGACATTAAAATCCTGTTGCTATTTGAGTATGTCGTGTAACGAATAACTATTTGTCTCTGTTGAAAACTGGGCCACCACAAACAGTAATTACCCAGCTATATAGCCCAGATAAGAGTTACAACAAAGAACCTGTTTTATGATGGTCGGATGCTCTTTAGAGCATATAATACAGAAACCTTATAATGTTGATTTCATTTTAGCTGGTGCCAAAAACTTATAACCATGACTGATTCTGTCTGGCACCTATCACCCAGTGGTAGGTCGATTGCTTATGGACCTATAACTAAACAGGTGCTTCACACATTTGTGAATAAATTAGTCATGCTTCTGAAAATACAATGTATCAAAACGCTGTTGTCAAAACGAAGAAATATAGTAATCAAATTTATTCAACAAACGAGCTACCACAGCCTACCTTTATAGGGTCATCGGTTGTTTTAAATGTCACCGTTGCAGGTCCAATTACACGAAACGTTTGGCCGTCACGAATCTTATATGACTAAAAATACACTACGAAACATCAGTTAGAAGCCATTGTGTGTGCATATATACACAGCGCACAGTCATTAAACATGTCTTGTTGCGATATAAAACGCCGAGTCTAAGCAATGTTTTCCATATAAACACAAATGACAAATAAACACAAGTAGGAAATATTTTTTATAAATGTTTCACAAGTCGCAAACGTCAGATTCTTATTCAGGTTTTGAAAACACAATTTGTCAGTTAAAGATTGAAGTTAAAATTCGGCTACTTTGGCGCACTGGATCCGTTGATACTATATTAAGTTGACTTTGCACCTGAATGAACATTAGTTTGAATAAAAAAGAAGTAAAACAAACAATAGTCTTTTTTCGAACTCTATTCATGTTCAGTTCCCCAGTGTTACAAAAAATTTAGTTGCAAGAATTTTACCTGGTGTCTTCGCTCTCGACGAGACTTCGAGATGCGACGTTCACGTTTATTTGTATCAGAATGAGCCGAAGCATCTCTTTCAGATTCTTCACCTCTGTAAAACGAACGAATATAAAGACGTAGGCATATACTGGACATAAGTATCAAAAATAAACTTACTGGCCACTATGGCGACTTCCAGAAATAAAACGCAAATCTTAAATCCGTTCACAAGTGCAAATTTTTTGCATCTTAAATTTTGCAGCTACAACTTGCAGCTGCAAGTTTCGAAATGAAGTTTGAAACCAACTTGCACCTGAAGTTCTCCCTTAAAATTTGCAAGTGCAATTCGCATCTGTGAGTTCCCGCTGCAAAAAGTGGCATGTATGAACGGGTCTAAATTCAATAAAACGTTAAAATTTTCATTTATCGCATGTTAAGTTTCACGAATAACAAATTTCGACAACAAATATTTTGCGAATATTAAATGAAAGCGTTTTTGAAGAAAAACGTAATGGACTTACGCGAGCCGTCTATTCAGCCAACGGTAGTTGCCCAACAGGGTGTTGAACTGACCAAACACAAATCCGCGCGGCATACTTTGACTCTCATGATTTTTCACATGGTTGATGCGGACGCCTTGGAAAATCATGTTGTTATCTCGAGCATAGGTACGCAATTGCCCTAAACTATGCCAACAATTTCTAAACACTAAATATTGTGAGGATTGAACTGTCCACTGAACTGCAACAAAATATACGACAAGCTGTAGACTGAAGAATTAAGAATACTCTAGTCATAACAGATTTCAAAAACATGTCTATACCAATGATAATTGATTTAAGCTACCACGAACAGAAAACAGGTGTACCTAGCAGGGTTCAACCGGAACTGCAATTTACCGGGACGGGAATTTGAAAAATTTACCGGAAACGGAACCGGAAAATGAAAAACACATGCCACCGATAATTTTTGTGCACATTATTGTTGAAAAAACCCTAGTTGGAGATAGGCATTCACTTTGCCTGCTGTATTTTAGATTTTCATAATTTACGGAAGCGAAGTCTACCTCCGATGGTTTATTTTTGGCGATTGTCAAGGTTTGCATGCTGTACTAAAGAAATCCAGTAAATTTTTATCGTCATTTTGTAGCAAAATATCTTAATTTTCTCCGACCAAATTTTAATACCGGAATTTTTAATTCCCGGAATTTTGGTTGCACCCTGGTTCCTAGTACTCTACAATAACAGCAATTGCTTTTAAAATTGTCGTGCGTTAACCCAACCCTTACACAAAAATTGCGTTAATCTTACACTAGCACATGTCACAGCCCTATCTTAATCAGTGTCAGAGACCATTTTGTAACATGCGTTAGGGTAGGGTTAACGCAATTTTTGCGCTATAGTAGAGTTAACGCATGGCAATTTTAAAATTTGACACGTGTTAACTCTACTTTATCATGTTTTCGGTGGCAAAATGAAGTTTTTAACGCGAACGATGTAGATGTAACTTCAATGTTTAGACTGGTTCGCCGCTAGTATATGTCTGCCGATCGGGTGACTAGATTATTTGAAATCTTTTAGAAGCGTAAAAATCCAAGTGAACTCACGTGGTTGTCTTACTCCGACTGGCGAAGTGAAAAAAATCAGCGAAACTTGTTTGCTTTTTGCGTCATCAATCAGCAACTTATATTCTTCTTGGCGTTTTTCGGCCAATTCACGGTTGGCTTCATTCTAAAAACAGACACATTTTTTAATTTGAGGAAATTTAAGGTGGAACTCACCATATAATTACTAATTAGACGTAACCAAAATATTGCAAGTCGACAAAGCATCACTTTGCAAAATATGAATACATTGGCAAAACAAAGATTATAATATCATTGCCAGCCGCACAGAATGAGTTGTTTTCCGAAAATGACAGAAAACTATATTTTGAATATTTTTGGATAAATTACTTAAGACAACAAGAAAAAGATAACAAAGTAAGCAAATGGCACATACAACCGTCATATATCCTTCAAACATGTTATATGCGTTTCTCGACCACGCGTATTTATTTTCCACTCTCACGTAACGAACCTTAGCTTAAGCCTGAGAAAACCTATCATGAATCTAAACCTAGGCTTAAGTATGTAACAGGGTAATATGTAAAATTATCAGTGCGGGGAAGCACTTTCGCATTCTATTAAATAAACATTACGGTAGGGCAGGGTGCAACAGGAATTCTGGTTCCGCTTGAAATCCGGCATTTTTTCACTGGAATTTTCCGGTATTTTCGGTATTGAAAAATTTTCTCATTCGAAAATTTAAGAAAAATTGGCATATTATTGTAACTTATTTTTCTAAAATTGTCTGAGCGTATATTGCAAAATTTGTGCCATACTCCATAATTTGTCATACGTCTCCAGCTACTGCATTTGCTTCAGGATTTTGCCATTCTAAATGGTTTGTTTACGCCATTAAATGCTATAAATATCGATATAAATTAATTTTGGGTAACAAGTATTTTTTGTTTTCCGGTTCCGACAACGGTATTTCGTTAAATTTCCTGTTACGGTTTTTTGTAATTCATGTTGCCCCCTGATGTAGGTGGAACTAGAACCAAAGAAATACCCAAAACACATAACCCGCAAAACTAACATCTTCAAATTCTTTCCCATCGCCACCTTGCTCGTTAGTACCAACGTTGTCTTCATTCTCGCCACCATTGTCATTTCCAGCACCCGTGCCACCCGATTCACTTCGATTAGATCGACGACTACCAGGCCGATGTTTGGACGTCAATGATGGTAGCGGAGTTGAAATATGACCAATAAGAGTTGGATCTGGTTCAATAAGCCACGGAGCGGAACGGCGATATGCAACACTGCCGCCATAAGAACGCCTACCGCCTCTACCGTTACCTCCTGGTCGCGATACAGCATCCAGAAACGACTGGAAGAATGCCCTGAAAACAAAGTACGTATGAGACGAAATAATACAATTTGCTTAGAGAACTCTGTTTAAGATCGAACAATTTATATGTATTTGAGACGTTTTCAAACTCTGAATTTGAGTCGGAACGTCGTAGGTTACGTAGGATGCTTTGCAAATATTTACAGCCAGTAGCAAAACAACTAAACCATGCCTTAATTTATTAGCAAACCATAGGCTCAAAGTAGTATTAAACCTTTATGTAAGAAACTCACGTCAACTGTTTTTCCGACAATTCACTTTCAGATTCTCCACATATTATCGCCCATTTCCATGCTGGTTCGTTGCCATTACCATACGGTCGTATTCGAGGTCCATCACCGGCACCGCTGGAAACACTGCGGCGATTGCCATCTGCACCTAAAACACAAAAACTTATACGGATTATTAAGGAATTTTGCTAATACGTTACTACCGGCCATTAATGTTTTAAGACAAGTTTTGTGTTCGCGGTGAGAAATTGATTAGCACACTGTAACGATAAGTATAATTTTTTGAAGAAATGTATGCATTGCTTAGCATAGAAAAGTAAAGCAGTTAAAAAGTAGATACCTGCAAATTAGCGTTCGTCTTATTCAATCGACCAAACCTATCCCCAACCACCAGAAATGAAGAGATTGTTAAAACACTATGCAATGCGAGCTTAGTGCATTCTTTTCTATACGTACACGTTTGCAGCATACTGTCGTGTGACAGTAGAATCGGATCCCGCTAAATCGAAACCGGAACTTCCGGTAGAATCCAGATTTATCTATATACTATGAAAAGTGAATTTCACAAAACTAACCCGACATCGTTCGTCTTCCTTGTTTTCCACGCTGGTCAGATTGTCTACGTTGACGGCGACTGATTTTCGGGCGCAAAGTTATGCATTCACTATCTCCCATGAAATTATCCTGTAACATGCAAATATATAGAATGCAGAATAGATAGTCAAGAAGGTCTAAATTCTAGATAGTAAGATCCACAACGGATCGAATTCCTGCATTTCAAATTTGTATTAAGACTACACATTTATTATGGTTCCATCTTATCTGTTGTTTAAGCATCGTGTGTTAAAATTGGAATCGGCAACGGCATATTTTCCAAATAAAAATCGGCATCGGCAAAAATTTTGGTATCGACACTAATTTCCTTCCAAACGTTTACCTTGAACATAGCAAGTCCTCCATCAACTCGTCGCGTCAATGCAATAATATTGAACGGATGTGATTGGCTATCCACTGCGTTCACTAAATCGCACATCATATCACGGCGTCGCGGTAACTCCAGTATAAAGTCTGACTACAAACGCGATAAAATAAGCAACAGTCACCATCTATTGAAAGAATATTCGACCCAGACCCATCCTGTATTAAGATTTCACTAATTTTGTTTTTTGAATGCATGGTTGATCTCATCGTAAACAAAACTGATAAAGTATTGGATCGGCTGGAACTTGAATCACGCAAACTAGCCATTGAACAATTAGCAATGATAGGTTAAAGAAAACTCTACGCATGCAATACGGCAATAAACGAATCAGCCGAAATCCAAACAAAACATACCTGATCAATGATCATAAGCTTTACACTGTGAAAATCTGCTGCTTTACGTTCGACCAACTCATGAAGACGACCAGGTGTTCCCACAATGACGTGATTTACTGTAACAAAAAATAAAACATAAAAATCTGTTCTAAACAAAATGCGTTTAGTTCCGTACACAGAACTGTGTAAAGCGCATTATCCACACTTTCCATCATAAACCGAAATCACGTGCGTACATGACTGAACTATTTAACCTTCTCTGACAAAGTTGATTTTGGAGCGAAGCGAAACTCTGAACGAAGCTAGGAGTTTCGCGAAGCGTTTTATGTTTTGTACTCTTCGGTCGAAAGGCAGATGTCCGTCCGTCCGAAATGAATCTCAAGAACCGCTGAACCAATTTTGATAAACTTTTTTGTTTGAAATCCTATTATTGTAGGGTGTTAACCTCGCATTGGGGTCTTAAAATTTTACGCCGTTTATTAACTAAAGGCTAACTTGCATAATTAGTTAAGCCTAAATTAGGACTTTTTACATTATTTCACTCAGCAATATAGGGTTTTTGATGCGAGGAATCTGAATAAATTGTCTACACACGTTCAAAACCGATTATCGCATAGTTAGCTAATAGCTAAGACGCATATTTGCTTAATTGATAAGCCTAAATAATGGCTTTTTAAATTGATTCTGAAATGATTCGGGTTGCTGAAGGGTTTTTGAGTGCGAGAAAACTGAATAAATTGTTTACAAACCTCCAAAACCGATAAATGAATAGTTATCTAATAACTAATTTGCATATTAGCTTAACTGCTTGCGTGTGTTCGAGCTTCGCTCAATATATGTAGTACCACTACGACTGGTTCATGCGGTTCGGTCATGGTCATGATGTCGTGTAACAGAAAAGCAAAGCTGTGCAATATATAAATGTAAAATGTATTAGTTGTACTCTGGTTTCAAGACAAATATAACTTAGCCAACAATTATACGTTACGTACCTGATCTAAATAGCGTGTGAATATCCCTTGAAACAAACGTTCCGCTTACTGCACGATAGACTTTCAATGTTGACACTGGCGAAATGTCGTTCATTATGCGTGCCACACGACCTGCCATTCCAGTGCTATAGACAACGTAAAGCACTGAAATACAAACTAACAACATTATTGCTAATGAATAACATCTCAGCAAAAAATACAACAATCGAAAATCCGGTACCGATAGAGAAATTCTGTCAGTATCTGGTTCTGGTACAAATATTGAACATATTAGCCGAAGAAGCACGATGCGTGTGAAGACATAAATCAACTTCACAAAAATTCTTAAAGTTTGGAATATGTTTAATACTTCATTTTAAACGTCGAGTTCTGCATGTTAACATTAAAGCCAATATAACAGGTCAAAGACCAAACTAAAAAACTTATTGTCCTTTCAAAACACTAGAAAAGTGATGCTATACTACTACAAACTCTATTCCCAAATGCAATCACGCCGCTAAAGTCAACTATGCTCCACCAACTCATTCGTTCACAACTTGTGTATGTATTCAAAAATTCAAAACAATAAAAAAGAAACACGCTATGTGAGTGACGGGACTGCACCTTGAATTTTGTCCAATTCATAGTCAATGACGCTAAGGGCTGCTAGAATTCCAGCGTACGTTTTTCCAGCTTGTGGCTGGCTGACTACCAAAACATTTTGATCAGGCTGAAGTGTTTGCAGTGTACGCAACAGGTCTATCTGTGCTTCAGACGGGTGTGTAAGTGATTGACGGTCGATGAGTTTACTTGCAGTGGCTTTAGGCACGCCGATATCTTCAAACGACACTTTGGGCTTGAATAACAAAAAATCATCCAAATTTTAGAGGCACGCAATACAAAATTATTTCGTAATTGCTAATGCATGCTGATATACGTACGTCTATGCGTAGGAAATTAAGCTTGGCACTAAAGCAAACAAATACAATTAAAAGAATGAGACACACAAAGTAATTGAACTCAATCTAATAACTTGATATTGCCTTATTTATATATAGTACGTAAGTAGTACCTGAGTGTAGCTATAAATAACCAATGTTATATTGTTGATACAGATAAATTTCTCGTCACAATCTTCACCTCATGTCGACGTTTACTTAGCAACTAAAGTTTCAACATTTCAAAATAGATATTAGAACGCGGATTTTATTACATGGAAAATCCGGACCAGAATTTTCTTAAATCTCAGGAGGAATAACCTGAAAACTAGTATCCGGGTGCCGGATGCAGTTCTAACAAGAAAAATGAGGCGAGAGATTACACCCTGCAAATTCGAACCTACAACGTTTGCATCCAACAACTTACGTGCGACAGCTCGAAACAAGCAATTCAGGCGTGAGTATGGGGACTGCGGCGCTGCTAAGTAATATACCTTGGCACTTGTGATGATACAACAAATCAATGAATAGAAAAGATAATGTCCTGTTGGCACAATTGCACACGGGACATTGGCGTGGCGTCGTATACAGCAGTTATATCACCACGAGCAATTCCAGTTGGCTTCAGTGGTAGCGAGGTGGGTTCTTTCAAATGCCAATAGACATTTTGAGAGCGCGAAGGCGCTCGTAGTCAAGTGGGGTCAACTAAGCGTCAGAGCGATCACTCAGAGAAATTACAATTAGCAATACTACGGCAAGGCAACGTTTGGGCAAAGCAACCGCAACACTGGGGCACGGCAACGGCAACATTGGGGCAGTTCCTGACGAAATTGCGAACTCGGGGGATTTTTCCGGGGGGGGGGGCTGAACCTGGGGGAATTCGCCGAATGGCAGGACTTTGGTCTTGCGGGGCCCCCACTAGCGAAACGCCAGATTATACAATGAAGAACCCAAAAAGAGTTGAGTTGGCTAATCAACTGTCCGGCACTACAGCACGAACGTCGGAGACTGTTTGGGAGTGGGCTTTCTATGGCATTAATAATGCAGTAACACCCGAAGAAAGCGGTCGCGATCGCCCGGCGGACTTTGGCCTGTTGCGACGCGTGAGCCGCAACCAACAACAAGACCACATATGTATATATACGTATATATGGAATATATATCACTCAGTACCTGTGCGTTATCTTCGCCATCTGAAACTGGCTTCGCGTCAACATTTTCTACCTTTAAATTTTGCACTGCATCAACCATTTCCTCTTCAACCTACAGTATTATAATTTCATCGGAGCAACTCTCCTAATAAAAACTTAATACGCTACTGACCACGACTCAAGAATTGACGCTTCTAACAACTGACAAATTTTGCTTTCGGCGTCTTTATATTGAAGCGTACAATTTTTCGCCCATATATATAAAGATTTATACAGATAATGTCTGGATCACTGTTTGACCGGACCGTACCTGCAATCTTACATTTTGTCATACAAAAAAAGCCATTCGTAATTACTGCAAAATGAGCAATGCTTACTTTTTCTTCTTTTACCTTCTTCAATTGTGCCCCCATCGCTTTCAAGAACTCTGGAAATTCGATTGTACCCGAACCTGAAAAAAGCTAAATAATGTTTTTGAGTTTCAGTTTATCCGCTAAATATGTTGCACAATTGATGGCTTACGCTCGGCGATTATAAACTTTACCCTCCAGGTAAATAATGCCATTCATGATAACCACTAGAAAAGATATGCGAATGCGACCAGACCATCAACAATAATTGCAGGTTAATTGTTAATTTCTATGCAAGATTTTTTCCGCCTATGTTGTCTAATGCCAACCGAGAATTTTCAACAGCATTATTATAGTATTTATACGTATGTATTAAAAATATGCAACTAACCATCTTTGTCCGCTTCGTGCATTAAATCAGAAACCCACTGAGATGTAGGTTTCAACCCGCATTGAGCGATTGCTGCTTGAATTTCACCAGTTGAAATCTTACCGTCATTATTTTTGTCAAACATGTTGAAGGCATCACGATAAGCTGTAATCTCGAAAACAAAACTTAATTTTAACTACAGTTGACCCAGGGCCGGAATTTTTAAAAGGGCCGAGGTTAAGACCTTAGCCCCGGCGCTTGTCTAAAAAAACAAAGATTGCATCAAAAATTTGGCACGGCCCAAGGTTCAAGCCCATCACGGGGCATCTCTACTTTTACTATATTCGTTGCCTACGTTCACTCTTGTAATCCGTCTATATATGTTTCTGTTTACTAAGCGGACATGTCAAGCAGCTTGAATGTTTCAGTTTTATATAATACAACGTTTTTATTTATATAGATGTTAAATGATTTTCCGAACTCAAAATTCGAATTTGGAAGGAATAGAATTCGGCAAACAAAGCAACAGCTTCGCTTCGTATATAAAGATGTTATATATACTTACAATTTAACTGATCAGCAGTCAAATCGAATTCCTGCAACAAAAATGTACATATACGTATATTAGAAATGTGACGATTAATCGGCAATGGTAGAAATCAGCACTTTTCGTGAATATTGGCATCGGTACTGCAAAAATATTTCCGATTCTTTGCCGATACTTTTCGCAAACAGCAGTCAGTTGGAATGCTATCAATTTCCTTTCTCGGCGTACATCTGTGCGTCTGATCAGGGAGCTGTTACCTCACTTGGATTTGTGTTAGAAAAAGATAATTTAAATTAAGAGTGTGTCGATACCAAAATTTTTGCCGATGCCAATGCTTATTTTGACAGTGTGCCGATGCCGAACCGATATCAAACCAATTCCAATTTTAGTTCACCATGTTTAAAGAACACATAGGATACTAACTAATCCATTTATAAACATGAACAAAGTTTTTGGTATAATTCTAAGTGGCTTACTACAACCCCTTTATGCCTGGAAAAGACTTTTCGTGCTAATAATTAACGTGCTTAAATAGCCCCTTCCTTGTTTTTATAATGTATTTTGTCACTCAATGTGTCATATTTACGTTTTTGTTAATAAACGGGGAACGGTGAAAATGGTCGCTGATAGAGCATATGACTGAACATCAGAAATAAAACTAGCAAAATACCGAAGCAAAATGGACTTACAATGTCTAACATTGCTGCGTTATTATTAAGGTCTGCCATACACAGTTATGTAACTTCTTTCCTGCAAGATGTTATCGCTTGAAAACTCCACACTCGGTGAACGAGATGTTTTATTTGTAGTCTAAATAGATAAAAGTACAACAGCCCAATTGCATCATATTTCTCACAAACACATTGCAAAACACAGATAACCCTCGTTGGAGATAGATATTCACTATCTGTTGTACCTTCTATGGTTTATTTTCGACGATTGTCAAGATTTGCCCGCGTACTATACTAATGAAATCTATTTTATTTTAATCGTCATTTTTAAATAAAATATTTCAGTTTCCACCGACCAAGTTTTAATACCGGAATTTTTATTTCCGTTAAAAATTTACCGAAACCCGAAGGTAGGAAAAACGCCGGATCCGGACTTCCAAAAAATAAAAATAGACCTAGACCAAGACCAAAAGTCTCGGTTTAGGTAGGGTGGAAGTCTGTGTCGGTTTCGTCACGCTTTTTTGACCGAGACCACCCTTCCCTGCAAGCTTACTGAATGATTTTTTCAAAAATAAAAGATGTGTTTTGTAAAATTGTTTTTTTTCAAATACGTTCAAAAAAGTTATAATAAAGAACGCCAAGAAGTTTATCAGTTCCAGACTAGCTGAGGAATAATGATCACAAGACAGTATCCGGCGGTTGCAAACCCTGTACATAATTTTAATTTTTCAAATTGTATTTCATTTAACGTTGCAAAAAACATTTTTGAAAGCAGGAGCACAGTAGCTAACGTAAAAACGGCTGTTACTCGTCAAGTGTTTAAACAGTAGATTAGCTAGACGTGTTGTTAGTCAATCGCAACTGCGTTTTTACCGGAACGGAAATTTATATTGTCAGTCTAGGTACGAACCGGAACTTCAGAACCTTTTATTAAGCAGCTGCAAAAGTGGGTTACATGTCGTTACGAACTAGCGACCTTAGGATCCCGATGCATGCGCTCTACCTCTGTGCTGTAAGAATGTGACATGCTAGTCCTAGTGCATATACAATACATGCAATGCACATTATATAGTATGCTTGCCGGCAGGGTACGGCCGACATATAGTTGACGATACAAGCAGTTGGGCCGGCGGACTGCGTAGCGCAGTGGTAGCAGCGTCTGCATGACACGCAGAAAGTCGCAAGTTCTAATCCACCCGTAACCCGCTTTTCCAGCTTCTTAATGATGAGGTCTGAAATCAAGGATCCTATCTACTGACATGCGCCATCATTGCAACAACTTCATATACCGGTATAGATCAAGCCCCTTCTGTAACTTAGGATTCACCTTCAGGTATCTACCGATTAAGGCAACTACTGAAAACAACATTCAACGCTATTAAAACAGGCCACTGGCTAAGTAACTATACTGTCATGAGATTCATTCGGTCCTACACAGCGAGACTTTACCCGAGTAAAAAATTCATTGGAGCTATAACACAAAATTTGTTACAGTGCAACTCACCAGCGATCTTTATAATACTGGTTTAAGTTTTTACGCGGGTAAAAGGTGGGTCTTGGGTGACTGTTTTTAACGTGGGTAAAACCGCGGGTAAAAAAATTTATGTGCGTAGGTAAAAGCACAAGTTGTGTAAAAAAGTTCTTACCCACATCCCACTCTTCGGTCCAAAGGGCAGTTCAAATACCAAAAACAAAGATGTTTTAAAAATCACATTGAAATTTTAAAGAATTTGATGCGTCGTCCACAATAACGTGCGTACGCTGTGTGGATTTTTGAACCGTCAATTGACGGTTGACAACTACTAGTTTCAAAAATGAGTTTGCGTTGACGGCTACTATCAAAATTTTATTTTCCGTTGACGGCTACTGTTTAAAATTTTGCAAATCTTAAATTTGTTTTAAGATTTGCACCAAAATTTAGAGGGCAGTCGTCAATGGGGTTTCTGATCTTGCTACCTGTTGACACTTGCTATTACAAAACTTGCAAACCCATTGACGGTTGCTATATACCTCACAAGTACCCGTTGACGGCTGCTATTCAAGTTTAGCTTTCGCATTGACGGTTGCCGTTAGAAGATGAATCCCTGGTTGACGGTTGCCGTCTAAAGTTTTATTTTCAATTGACGGTTGCCGTCTAATCTAATTTTCAATTGACGGTTTCCGTCTAAACTTTAATTTTCAATTGACGGTTGCCGTCTAAACTTTAATTTTTAATTGGCGGTTGCCGTTATCTAAAGAGCTGCACTTGACGGTTGACTCAGCGTAGGTATATTTAATACATAGGGCCAACGGCCGAGCTTCCCCTGGAAAAATTTCGCCCAGCACTCCTTGAAATTATTTGCCTTGCTGAACTTCCCTCCTGAAAAATAGTTTATCCTTCATGTGAACTGGCTTCGGGCCTCCTCCTGTTGCAGCTCACCTAAAAATTCGATATATAAACTTGTCAGTCGTTACGATTTTGGATCCGCGTTGTCCCCAAATCGGTGAATGCCCAGAACGGTCCAATGTGAAAATTTTCGCTGACCGTGACCCCTGCGGATTCCGCCAGTGAAATGGACATTGCGATGTTGCGTTATTTTAATTTTTTATATTTTGATGTTTCGCATGCAGAAGTGTAAAATAAAACAAAATAACACTATTTTTTATAGTAGCAAAATTGTTGTTTTTATGTGTAGCCAGAGGGGGACTGAGCTTTACCTAAAAGAATTTTGCCCCACCTCTTTAATAAATTTTTTTCAACCTTTCGTAAAATCATCGAACACTAAGCCACGCAGGTAGGTCAAAATTTTGCATGGCGTTCCACCCCCTGGCATCTTCTTGGCTACTGGGGCTGGTGATACCAGAGTACACTGTTCACATACGCTGGGCTTCTTATACAGTATATTTTCAAATAAAGTATAAAAATATAAAAACGCGTTTTTATTTTTTGGTTGTTTTGGAACAAATGAACCCTAGCCAAAGGAAGGATAGGGGGGCTGAGCTTTTCCTGGACGAATTTTGCCCCTCTAGAAAATCTTCAACCCTGCTCGTGTAGAAGTTATCGAACACTACACATTTGTATCCTTCTGCTAAAAATTTTCCAGTCCCCCTATCAAGTTGAGCAGCTTGTGCAAACTACCGATTTCAGCCATTTAGTATGTTTCTTTTGCTATCAGGGGCGTATACAAGGGGAAATTTGCTGCAGATACAAGAAAAACAAAATTTTAGGCTCAAGAATTACATTTCTAAATGACAGAGGTAAAAAGATTTTAAACACGAGGTGATACCGTCCTGAACAAAAATCGTCTCTACACTCCTGTTTGAATACCTATTTTACAACATACTTAGGCATTTTCTGCAGCATCGCTTGTGCGCACACATTGATTTTTAAAATTTACCAACGTGTCTATGAATGTGCTGACACAAAGCAATAGGAATTAGGGGTAAGGGGAGTAGAGCTAGCCTTTGGTCAGTTGATTTTCTATATATGTAAAATTTACTTCGGCGTTAAATCTTTTTCAGGTACCAAATTTTTAGGAAAGAGGACTAAGCCTCCGTCTCTCGGGTCCCTTTTAGCTACGGACAGGTTGTAGTTTCAAACTAACTGAATGCAACCCGGGCCTGTAGCCGGAGGTGGGCTTAGCGCACTGAGCATTCTCGCCCTGAAAAAGCTTTGCCCTCCTATTACAAGAGTTGCAATTTTACAAGCAAATTATGTGAAACTCTTGTACGCTATTTTAACTCCCCTTAGCGTAGTCAACTGACTAAGAGCCGAATTGAATCATTTATATGCAATCGTAAAACGTAAGCGATGCTGCAAGTAGCGCAGAGTAAAACCAGAGCGACAAATGTGTATATTAGACAAAGTTTGCAATGGTTCGTTTTTGACAAAATACGAAAAGTGTGTTCAAGTGTGCTTGTTTAAAACTGTACTCCATCGGCTATAATGGATCTCAGCGGACGATGTAATAGTTGGTATCGGTTGACTGACAGATTGATGCATATAAAAAACTACCCGTTTTTGGCTCGCGGACATAGTTTCCGATAAAATAATCGCAATCTGTATATGAAAGCGAGTATACAGTTCCAAAAAGATATTTTTTGAAAGGCGGACCAATTTTCCTGTAGCGGACGGAATTGGAGTGTATTGCTGACGCCTCTCGTATAAAGCTATTTTTCGCATGTTTTTATATTTAAAAGTATTTGCACTCCGGTACAAAGCATAAATCCTTGCGTTTTTTGTGGGGAAAAACAGCCAGCAAATAATATCAGGGCATGTTCTCGATTTTGCCATGTCCGCTTTTAATCTATAAAAACGTATATAAAGTGTTCGTGGACCATTTGGTATATTTTATATTATACGTTGCATTCAAAAAGTGTTTCTTTTTAATATTCTAGCCAAACTCATGAGACGTCTTTATGTTGATATCGCTTGATAGATATTTCATAGTTGATAAATTTTTAAGGTTTGTAGACAGCTTGCGTAAACTACACGTCCGTCCAAAACAAAATTTTTAATTGACGGTTGCCGTCTAAATTGAAATTTTCAATTGACGGTTGCCGTATATGAAAATTCTTCAATTGACGGTTACTGCCTATATTGAAATTTTCTATTGACGGTTGCCGTCAAAAATCGTTTCTCCTGTTGACAGTTGCTGTACGCACTTTTTAAACCGATTGACAGTTGCCCTATGTTAACTCGGCACTCGTTGACGGTTGCTGTCGAAAAAACGGTTTCTCCGTCAACACTTGCTATACGCAACCAGAGTACCCGTTGACGGCTTCTGTACAGAAATTTATTTCGTTGACGGTTGCTAGTTCAAGAATAGTATAGCAACCGTCAATTGAAATTAAAAATTGGATAAAAATAATTTCAATTGACGACTGCTATCGACAAATAAAAATTTGTTGATGGCAACCGTCAATTGACGGTTCAAAAATCCACACAGCATACGCACGTTATTGTGGACGACGCATAATTATTTCCTATTGTGACCCTTAGACAAGTGCGCATACAATGGCTGAGACACAAGCGATATATCCATCCATCCGTCATATTTCTGGAACGACAAGTATCAAGCACTTTTAACAAATATACATCCTTATGGCGGCGCTATACTTTTGATGATGTCTGTCACTGTCCTGCACTGTCTATCACCGTCTGGCGCCGTCCGTCACTGTGCGTCACCGAGGCTTAGACAGGCCTACACTGCAAAAAACGCGCAGTCAAATTTTGACTCACAAACTGAGTTGGAATTACTGAGTCAAAAATTGACTCAGCTGGAGTCAGATTTGACTCTCCATTTTTTACAGTGTAGGCTGAATTATAGGGTTAGACGATTAGGCTTAGGAATATGCTTATAATAATGATACGGACCTCAGCTATATATACATTGACCATTTCTGCGGTTGGCACTTTTAGCCACTGTTCGGAAGAATTAGAAAACTGAACTTCATGAGGTTTTATATCCTTCAAAACTAAAATCCTGGCTTCGCCGCGTTCACAAATAAACTTCGTATAATTTTAACACATCGGTCGTTTTGATCGGCGAATTACCACAATGCGGTACTGATTGCTCAAAGCAGTTTCACTCTTTGAATTAAACAGTTTCATGTGCGTCATTTCAACGAATAAAAAACGTCATTTCAATGAACAAAAAACGTCATTTCAATGAACAAAAAACGTCATTTCAATGAACAAAATAACGTCATTTCAATGAACAAAAAGCCAATCATTCCGGGTTTTTTTTTCAATCCCATCGTGTAAAATGCTTGTCCCCACAAGCGAAATAAACGATTTCAGCTATACAAATGTCGTATTTTCGTATAAAACAGTTTGGTTCAGTAGTCATCAAACTAAACAAGCTGGGCAAGATTCATTCCTTGAATCGAATGGCTTACGCTACGTTGGCTTGTGGCAGATAACACAAAATGTGGTTGCGGACGTTTTTACGAAGAATTCACATTTCAATTTGACACAAATGATTTATTTGTGGACTTTTATTTTGGTACAGCGTTTTGTTTCCTGCACCGTGGGTAGGGATTTAATTCGGAAGGGAATTAACCTCATGTAGAATAACAGACCAACGTGGTCCTGGTCAATGTATAGCACAGGGGCTTTCCATTTTCCAACGTGGAAAACTAATGACAAGGAGTGCAGCGCAGCCGCTGCTGTATAACGGCTACGAATTCCACTGGATTAATAGGAAAAATCACAAGCATAATTTTGGCTGTGAAAACTTGAACAGTGAAAAATTCAGACGCCTGAATATTCTACAGTGTGGTTGGAAAAGTTAGATGCTTAGGCGAGGTTCGGACTCCCGCAAGAGTAGAAAACTTAAACGTAAGTTGGTGTTTTGTAGGTGTGGCAGGGTAGAAATGGTTTGGTAGCTTTGTTTGAAAAATTGGGATGTGTGGTTCGATTTGAAAAGTAGGAAAAGTGAACAAGTGGAAAATTCAAGCGTAGGTATATAATTTCTTTGGGGTTTGTATGGAAAATTGGAGGTATATATAGGCGAGGTTCGGAAACCTGGAAAAGTGGAAGCGTTAAACGTATAGGTTACTCTATTTCTGGTTGGAAAAGAACAGTTTGCTTGGTCCGGCTGCAAAATTGTCATATATGTTTCGATTCGAAAAATGTAAAAAGTGGAAAATTCAACCGTAGGTTTGTTATCCCTTTTGGTAGGTGTAGTCGAGGATCGGACAACGGGAAAAGCAGAAAATTTGAACGTCTGTTTTCATATGGTTTGGTGTAAAAAATTTGAAGCATCGGTTTGGTTTAGAAAACGGAAAAAGTAGAAAATTTAAACGTCTAAATTTTCCCAGCCAAAATTATGCTTGTGATTGTTCCTACCAAACCAGCGGAATTCCTAGCTGTCATATAGGAGCGCCATGCTTCAAATTTTTACTACCAAATCATGAAAATTTTGGCGTTTGAATTTTCCGATTTGCCGTTTTTCAAACAAATTTTACTCTTCAGATTTTCGTTACGAATCCTGATAATATCTAGGCATAAAATGGTTTGTTTTCATGTGGGGACCTAGAAAAGCACCTATGAATTCGATACGTTTCAAATTTTCTAGTTTTCCTGTTTTCCAAACAAAACCTGCGCTGCTGGTTTTCCCTATGTCATTTTATAATTTCTAGGCGGTCAAAAATACTTTTAACAGCCTTAAACTTTCTGGAACGTGACCCATGTATAGCACAGAGGTTTCCCGTTTTCCAAGGTGTAAAACGAATGACCATGAGTGCAGTGCAGCCATTCCTGTATATCGGTTAGAAACTATGTTTGTTTGGTAGAAAAAATCATAAGCATAAAAGTATGGCTCAGCATCAAATAAAGTTGAGTTCGAAACTTTAAAGCATCCTTATGTTTTCAAAGTACGTTAATCCTTACGTATAACCTTGCATTATCGCTCAAGCTTTTGATACAGCAAATAAACATTTATTTCAACGAATAGTTGCAATACCGGATTTGTTTCAGTAACGAAATTTGGCGGACGACGGGTTAAAAACACAAAACAGTCCGTAACCGAATAAAACAGGGGAGTACCCTCTGGAGTGACCAAATCAAAAATCAGTCCCCCGTACATCTTATTTGGGTCACTACAGTAATGACTTTCGCATGATAAGTGAAAATCGGTGTTTGATTAATAATTGAATTATGAAATCGTTATGTTTTATAATAACATTTTTGTCAATTGTAAACAATACATTTTTCAAATGGTTTAATAAGTTAGTAAAACGAGGACACCATAGCAAAACAGCCGTATTTGGATATAACGCCAATATGCGTTCGCTTCAGGCAAACACCTTTGTTTGCCTGCCTTTCTACTGTTTGGTTTGGCTTATCTTCGAATATGACTGTTTTGAACTTATTAATGAGCAAATATTTCAGTTGTTTATACCGTCATTTTTAGGGATACAATTTTTCGTAACCGATTTTCGCTTTTGACCATTTAATAATCCTGCGAAAACTGTGCAATTTAATTGGATAAAATTTAAGCTTAAAAATAACCATAAACCTGAAGATGTTTGTTTTTCTATAGAAAACTATGGTAGTTTTAGGTATACAAACGTTCTTTTGTTTAGTTAAATGTATTGTGTTACATGACGGGTTTTTTGGACCGGTTGGCTTGGAAATGGTGCGAGGGTGCCTTTTTGTGACACCCGCGCCCGCCCTTTCGACGGCGTTTACCTAAAACGATCAGGTTTTTAATATATATATATTAAACTTCTCATGAGTTTTCGAATTATTTCACGCAAAAATTTGAATTTTCAAAAAATTCAATCAGTCTGATCCTCCTTGGGAGATAAAAAATGGTAAAAATTTCCACTGTTCACAAATAATTATTAACAGTTGACAGGGTTGCACCGAAACATGTTTACACTGTAAATTACAGTGAGTTGATATTAACTCAGAATCAATTGACTCGATTCAGAAGTTTTAGCTCTGAATTTCTGAATTAGGCCTTTCAGAAATCAGAATTGTGAGTTGATTGAACTCATTCTGAGTTAATTATTTAACTAACTCAGAATAAAATCAGCTCAGAGTGAGTTTAATGTTTACTGTTATTAACTCAAAAACAGCCAAAAATGTGCAATTTTTTCTCTAAATTAATTAAGAACTCATCGAAATTTACAGTGTAGTTTTACAATTTTAACCCTTTCTCACATGAATATTTTCAATTTAATATGGGGTGTAATTTCAAGGTAAGATTCGATCCCCAGTCTCACGGGTGGGAGACGTTTACCATCACCACTCAGCTGTAGGAGCTTGACGCTCGAGCCCGAGGGGACTCTCACGTCTTTTGGAGATTTTACACTCTGCATATAGGTTGTAAATGTTAAATACTGCGCACAGTGTGTGTATTGCTCGTACATTATTGTATTTAGTTGCTCATAGTATACTCTATGAGTGATAGGGTTAAAAATCCAAGCATTTTTGGACAAACTACAGCGCGGGGTAAAACAGTGATTTATTGAACATTGTTTCTGCGTCTTAAATACCTGGAAAATCTTCGACGGAAACCTATTTAACCACATGTCAAAAACAATAAAAAAACATTTTGCTATCCGCAATATTCCGTTTTTGAACAATTTTAAACTTTAAGAATCTCGCTTGATGAAAATTTGGTCCGCACTAGCGGATCCAGAGGGGAGGGAGCGAAAGGGTCGTGTACCCCATCATCGGAAATTTATTTGTGATAAAATGGTAAGGTCCCTAAATGAAACAATACATAGAAATATTGTAGAATTGAACAAGAAATAATATAGAAATCACATAAACCACGCTATATGTTCGCTTTCAATTAAATATCCTTGTGAAAAATCACCTGTCTCTGTGTTCTATTTCATTTTTTAAATCTGGTTCATATAAAGGATACCAAGAACTTTTAGTCTTTCACGGTACAAGCAGACAGCAGGTTTTTTCGTATATACTTGAGAGGGTCGTAATGAACCAAGAATTAATACAATGGCTACCATAGGGTAGTCACCAAGGCGTTGTTAGGCTTAGGCTTAGGCTTAGGATTAAGCTTAAGCTTAGGCTTAGACTTAGGCTTAGGCTTAGACTTAGGCTTAGGCTTAGGCTTAGGCTTAGGCTTAGGCTTAGGCTTAGGCTTAGGCTTAGGCTTAGGCTTAGGCTTAGGCTTAGGCTTTGGCTTAGGCTTAGGCTTTAAATTTTTTGCTCATCTCATTATACGTCCGCTTGCGTTGGTTAGGACGTATATACACCCTTGGTATAGAGCCTGGCTACGATTTATGAAATAGGGGTTACGTTCTGTACAAATTTTAAATTGGGATTGCAAAAAATCTGTCCAATAATTGTAAATGGGGTAAGACACCACCGTTCCACTGGAAAGATCCGTGCTCCCGTTGAAAATTGTACTTCCAGGCCTGGGATGCCAACGTTAATACTATGAATTTGAAAAATAAGCAGAAATAAATGAGTAGAAGACGACACGTGTAACACGCGCTTGTGGTCGCTGTAGAAACGGAAAAAGTAATATTTAAAGTTTAGTTTTGTATCAAATCTAAAGTTCTAAAGCGGTATTTTTTAAATTCAAACTTACTAATTTCACTAAGAATTTTGAATGCTAAATCATGATTCGGCTTAAAATCTGTATAGTTTACGGCGAAACACGCAAGGTGAGTTTCAGTCTACAAAATGATATATGACAGCGGCAGGTTAAAAAAACTAGTTGGCTTAATATTAAATTAATTTTTTTTGATGTCGAGCGCACTGTAAATACCAATTAGTTGATTAAACGAACTCAACTTTCGGATTAGTATTTGTAAACATTAACTCAATATCTGAGTTGAGTTGTTTTTTGGCTGAGTTGTTTAATTCACTCGAAATGCGTTGAATTGAATCACAAGTCTGAGTTCTGATAGTCTTAACTCAGATTGTGTGATATAACTCGTCATTCTGAGTTAAAATCAACTGACTGAAATTTACAGCACGAGTCAAGAGTATGCGTTTCGCTGATAGAGTGTTTTTGAAACCGTGATTCACTTATAATCACGAAAGTCTAAAAAAATTTAACCGTTTTGTTGCACCTTTAGCAAATTGCTACCGCACTGTAAATTCCAATGAGTTAATTAATCAACTCAGACGGAAAGTTAATTACTTCTTAGTTAATAACAGCAAATTTAAACTCATTCTGATTTGATTTGATTCTCACTCTCAGTTGAGTTGGCACTAGGTGAGTTGATTAAGTAACTCAGAATGAATTGAATCAACTCAAAATTCTGAGTTCTGATAGTCCTAACTCAGACTGAGTGATTCAACTCATTCTGAGTTAAAATTAACTCACTGGAATTTACAGTGCGGGTTGAAAATCATGGATGTTCCGGTATGGAAGGACACTTTTTTAGACCGGTACAAGTTAATTTAATTGAGTTGATCCATCGAGGCAGGGATCGAATTAGTTGTTTCTGGTTTATTTCGAACTTAATATCCCGATCATAGTAAAGCGTGAAACTTATTTTGACCTTTGTTCATTTTTCCGATCTGCAAAAATGTCTTTCTCGAATGTTCTAAATGAAACATTGTATCGGATTTATCCGCATATCATCGCCACAATTTATACGTCTTCGACAACGTATACGTCATTAGATCTGAATCTGTATCGTAGTCTGTTTTCCCAAATGATTCAGAGCATTTGCGGTTCAAAAGGTATATTTGAGATACGCAAAGCCGCATGTTTAAATTTTAACTCATGAAATTAAATTTAAATTCCTAATCTGTTTGATGTACCGCTACAAGAGTGGAGTTTTTTCTACAATGAATATATTTTGTTTTGGCTTTGACGATACCGGCTGGTTTGTCCAGCTTTGTATTGTTGTATCATTCATTGATTTAGCACCCACAGGGGGAAATAAAACACTGTCAATTTCAGTGAGTTGACTTTAAGTCAGAATGAGTTGAATCACTAAGACGGGACTATTAGAACTCAGAATTGTGAGTTGATTCAACACGATCAGAGTTAATAACTAATCAACTAACGCGGAATCAAATCAACTATGAGTGTGAATACCAACTAAACTCAGAGTGAGTTAAATGCATACTTTTATTGATTCAGAATTAGCTAACTCGCTAGATGAGTTGATTACGGAATCATTGGAATTTATAGTGAAGGTGGGTGGAGGGATAGAGTTATAAACAGCCGAATTTTGTGAACGAATGGCAAAATTTGCGACACTTCTACAGGTTTTTAAAGAAAACTGATTAATTGCACTGTAAATTGTAATGAGTTAATTAATCTATTCAGCTAGCGAGTTGGTTATTTCTCAATTAATATCAGTACACATTAGCTCACTCTGAGTTGAGTGTATTCTCACTCTAAGTTGAATTTACTCTGGGTGAGTTGATTAATTGACTCAGAATGAATTGAATCAACTCAAGATTCTGAGTTCTGACAGTCCTAACTCAGACTGAGTGATTCAACTCATTCTGAGTTAAAATCAACTCACTGAAATTTACAGTGTGTGAATTTAGTTGGAAAAATATTTGGCGTCTCGCGTTGGTTCATTGGTGAACTATTTTCACTAAGACGTATTCGCGTCTGATCCGGTCCCAAATTTGTGAATCCACGACTGATTCTTATCGTTTGGAAGGTTGCCAAAAGACGTTTTTGCCATGTTTGCGTAAACAATCGTTGTTGTCGCATGAAGCTGAATCACAATTTGTCGCACAATGAGAACGATCACGGGCCTTAGGCAGCATTTCGAAAAGGGGGTATGTTTCATCAAAATTTCGAATGGGACACCTGAACCCCCTTGATTACGTCGTTGTCAAAGACGGACTAACTGGACAAATACAAATTATTCAAGTTTACTTCATTGAACATCCTCAGTGATGGATCCAAATATTTTTTGACGATGGAGAATGGGAAGGGGGTTACTGCTATCTTTATGAGTAAGAGAAATTCAAACGCCTACTCTGAATAAGGGTTGCGCTATATTTTTGTTGACGTCCGGCGCCGTCCGTCACCCGCGCGGGGCCGTTCATCACCCTGCGTCACCCGTACGGTGGGTGCCCTCCGTCGCCACCCGTCATCACCGTCCGGTGCCGTCCATCACCGTGCGTCAGTATACGGTAGTATCATACGTGTGTAATTTGCGTACGATAACGCGCGGCAACGGACGGCGCCGTACAGTGACGGATTATGAAGGACGGTGACGGACGGTGACGGACGGTGACGGACGGTGACGGACGGTGACGGACGGTGACGGACGGTGACGGACGGTGACGGACGGTGACGGACGGTGACGGACGGTGACGGACGGTGACGGACGGTGACGGACGGTGACGGACGGTGACGGACGGTGACGGACGGTGACGGACGGTGACGGACGGTGACGGACGGTGACGGACGGTGACGGACGGTGACGGACGGTGACGGACGGTGACGGACGGTGACGGACGGTGACGGACGGTGACGGACGGCGCCGTACAGTGACGGATTATGAAGGACGGTGACGGACGGTGACGGACGGTGACGGACGGTGACGGACGGTGACGGACGGTGACGGACGGCGCCGTACAGTGACGGATTATGAAGGACGGTGACGGACGGCGCCGTCCGTATGGGTGTTGGACATCGCCGCACAACGATTAAACCGCCACCCTAAACCGTTAAACGCTTGAAAACCCACATTTTGCTTGAAAGGCTTTCATTTTTACGATTAATCATTTATTGTGGATTTGCAATTTATTTTGCAGTTTTTGCACATTGCAACACCGAACATTCGCGTATAAAAAACAAACTCTTTGTTGCACCTGGCGGTGTAGACACTGTATTGCAGAAACCGCTTATATACCAAGCTTCGGTCCTTAAAACATATATTATACACCTTTTACACACGTTTTTACTAATAGGAGTCTTTATTTTGAATTTGAATTATGGGTTACAGGGTTTTAAAACGGTGAAATGAATGTTGTTTGAACGAAAGCGACATTTGTCAATATTTTCAACCGCTTTTTGATTGGAAAGTTTACTGTTAATGATGGCGTATATACTTGTCGTGCGGTTCTGTCCGTCGCCGGACGGCGGTGCAAGTTACAACATTTTTGTTTACAAATGGATATACTGTGCAATGCGGCAATAGACGTGGGTTGCGGTATGGTGCCGATCGAAGCTGGACATCATTAAAAGTATACCGCGACACTAGGATTTCGGCAATTGTTACTTTTAGGGGCATAACTGTAGATTATGCCGTATTCTAAGCCTAAGCCTAAGCGCTGCAAAAATGTGTTCCAAAGCATAAGCCTAAGCATAAGCCTAAGCGCTGCACAAATGTGTTCCTAAGCTAAGACTAAGCAAAAAATGTAATCTACAATCTAAACCAAGTCTTTTATAGACACACCAGAAACCTCGACGCCGCTTAAAGTAAGGGCCTAGAGTTCTATAGTATTAACCTCCTAAATTAGCTATCAAATCAACCTTCAAACCATTTTCGGCGCAGGCAGAATTCTGGCTTTGAAAGGTCCGCATTAATCAAACGGACCTATCGAATGTACAACGTGGGTAATAACAGATAATGCGAATACAAGCATCTTTTGTTGTTTTGTCAGCTGTCTCAGCTGGCATTCGGTTGTTAATAGAAATTTGCCAAAGCTTTGGGGCTGACCACGCCTTGCACTTAGCGCAACTCTGCAAATCACTTCACGCTTGAATCACTGTAGAACAGGGTGCAACCGGAGGTGAAAAATACCGGATTCGGAGCCGGAGCCGGAGGTCAACGAAACTTGCTGGATCCGGAGGTGAAGCCAGGGGTGAGGCAAGAATAAGCAGTAAAAATGATGGTTAATTAGTTAATTTTAGTCAATATCTGCATTATGTTGCTAAGTTGTTTGGTTTTACGCTAATTTTCTGCGAAATTTCAGACGTTCATTAATGAAAATTGTGACAAAATTAAAACGAAACGCGCTATACAGATAAATTTGGCAAAATTATGCAAAATTTTACTATCGAAATTGCCGGAACTTCCGGCAAAAATTATACTGGAGCCTGAGGCCGTGGAACCTCCTGAAAAGTCGGCGTTCACCCAGTTTTGTCTTAAGAACAACAATTTACACCGAGTGCTCTGTTATCCTTTTTGGTTAATATATTGAACGGTGCCGTAATAGTAGTATAAGCATATTCGTAAACACTAAACGTTAGCTTGGGCTTGTACCTAAGTCTAAAGCTAACCCCAAAACAAGAAGTATATCTAAACCTTGAGCTCACTTTTCAGAACAGTTTCGCAGAAAAATGTTTCGTCTCCGATCTTTACACTGTGAACCACCTTTTGTAAGAATGTCAAAAATGTGTTAATATTATTACAAATTCACGGGTTAATTAAATATGATACATTTGTATTTCAGTGCTATGGTCGGTAATTTATCTGTATAATCTCGAACGGTAAATATATTTGATATCATGAATTGAGTCAAGCTGCTACTCGCAAAATGAGCAACAGCAATAAATATTTGTTTTATTTTTGTCTCGTTACAATTCTATGTAAGTGTGTATTTAATTTTAAAACGGTTTAAATTAACACCACGGGAAGTCGCAGTGAAATCTATTTGGGGGGACACCAAATAATTTTGGCGACCCCTACAACTGCAATTTAATACAGTTTACTTTTAGACGGAGTCTATTTAAAGGGAAGGCGCCAGTCGAATTTCGGGAGCGGCGATCCCCAAGCGTTTGTACGGTCGACACATATAATCGACGAAAAACGCAGTTGGAGAGATGGGCTACGTAGCGCAGTGGTAGAGTGTTCGCTTACGGATCCGTTGGCTGAGAGTTCAATCCCCGCTCCAGAAGCCCGCTTTTCCAGCTGCTTAGTAAAAAAGTCTGATGTCCCGGTTCCTACCTAGACTGACACCTTTAAAATAGAAACATTCACCTTTAATGTTATGCCTGTCGGCCAATGTTACTTTTACGGCCGTAACTATATATTAAGCATATTCTTAGACCGAAGTCTAAGCCTAATATAAAAATAGTCTAAAATCTAAGCCTACTCCTACACATTCCAACCAAAAAATGGGAGTTCCCTAAAAGTAACATGGACCATATTTTCAATTGCTACCTGGATCGGAAATTTGCAGCAGTATTTACAATTTTCTCCACTGGAAACAGTTTTGTACACTTTAACCCCGTAGTCCGCTGGCGGATTATACGCTGCAGAAAATGGTGATTCAAATTGACTTTCTCCGACATAGACTCTACGGGACTACACAAACACAGTAAACTTCGAATTGGCCAGAGTCAAATTCGACACACTGAGTCGCACGGTTGACTCTGGTGGAATCAAATTTGACTCAGTTTGTGTAGTCCGTAGAGTATTTTTCGGACAGAGTCAATTTGGCTAACCATTTTTTGCCGTGTAACCGGACAGCTAAGCAAATACACTCTGGTTGGCTTCAGTTACAATTCAATTATTCAGTATATTTTCTTAATTTATTTCAGCATATACAACATCAGCCTATATGGAATCTGTACAATACCGACTACGTCGTGCGTTACTCGAAGATTATTTCCCGGATTCGCGTCCGGTGTTACATCCGGAAGATACTGTTCAAGTGACAGTACAATGCCATTTGTATCAAATTATTCATGTCGTAAGTGTAATATTTCAATTATCATTAATGTTTCATTAGGACCACATTTTGTTCATACGCTTGCTGTTCCGTAAAGCTGGTTCACAAATGTAAGAAGATGCTTTGGTCCATAAGGCATAAATTTTCTAAAATTGTACAAATTCGACAGGAACCAGAAAGAAAATAATTATGTATAAAAATGCTTGCAAATAGACCAGAGAAACGCATTGTATATATGAAACCGTAACATAACGCCTTATAAGCTTAAGCGTAAGCCTAAGCCTAAGCCTAAACGTTGTAAAACTGTGTTCTTAAGCCTAAGCTTAAGCCTAAGCCTAAACGTTGTAAAACTGTGTTCCTAAGCCTAAGTGTTAGCCTAAGCTTAAACCTAAGCGTAAGAATGAACATATTTCTAAGCCTAAGCCTAAGCATAAGAATGAGCGTATTCCTAATCCTAAGCCTGAGCCTAAGCCTAAACCTAAGCCAAGCATAAGCGTTGCAAATCTGTGTTCCTAAGCCTAAGTGTTAGCCTAAGCTTAAACCTACACTGCAAACAATGGTGAGTCAAATTGACTCTCTCCGAAATAGGCTCTACGGGACTACCGCAAACTGAATTCAAATTCGACTCCGCCGGAGTCAAATTCTAATCTCTGAGTCGCACGTTTGACAAGAATGAGCATATTCCTAAGCCTACGCCTAAGCCTAAGCCAAACAAAAAATAGTCTAAAGCTTAAGCTTACTCTATTGCAGTCCCACAGCAAAACGTTCCCCCCCATGATCTTTACCCGGGCCAAACTGCTGATGTTTAAATGATTTTGTTTTATTTTAGAATCAAGCAAGCAATACGATCAAATTGACGCTGGGATTTGAAATGGTTCGTTTAACGGGAAATTTTTTCTATAACCTCAATAAATCATTTGAATGTCGATTTGGCTTTGAATTGACATCTTTATGGGTCAGACTTGCACTTGTTGAATTGGAGTGCAATTTTTTACACAGTTTAGTTTGAACATTCAAAAATATCGCTCATATTAACTATAACCGCTTGCCATCTAAGCTTACATTTAAGCCCAAACACTGAGCCTAAGCTTATTGGTTTCCAAGATCGCCGGACATCCTATCATCTAATAGGTTTTATAGGCCCCCTTGGACGAAAAACATTTAAAAACACTACACTCAATATATCTGATATTTAAGAAAAAATTTCTTACATTTAACAAATATAATTAGCAAGGTGCACTTGAAAAGTAGTGCAACAATGTATTAGTGGTATTATATTTTAGTCTTGGAAAGATTCGTATTTGCAATGGAAACCAGGAGAATTCGAAGGAGTAACTTCGATATATTTGCCAGCATCCACTGTGTGGACCCCTGAGCTAACAGTATATTACAGGTAAAATCACACATTGGGTACGTTTGTCAAAATTGGACAATTTGAAGAATTTTACAGAACTTGGGGCATTCTATCATTAGAGAAATATTATATTTTAATACTTCTGTCGATTGAACTAGGCTTAGGCTTAGGCTTAGGCTTCGATTAGGCATAGGCTTAGGCTTAGGTTTAGGCTTAGGCTTAGGCTTACGCTTAGGCTTAGACTTAGGCTTGGGCTTAGGCTTAGGCTTAGGCTTAGGGTAAGGCTTAGGCTTAGGCTTAGGCTAAGGCTTAGGCTTAGGCTTAGGCTTAGGCTTAGCCTCAGGCTAAGGCTTAGGCTTAGGCTTAGGCGAACAAGTGCTCAAATTTCAGCTGAATGTTTATGACAGGGTGTAAATTAAAAGGATCAGGCGCGTAAGCATCGGTGGCTGCAGGATCTACGACATCGATCTATGAACCAAAACACGTTTTTTGATCATTTCGAGGTGATTCCATACTAAAATTACGTCTACACCTATCGCTTGCTTCGATCGCAAGGTTTCAAGGTGAACAGGAATTTAGTTTCTGTTTCCGTTTCCGGTAAAAATCGGTTTCCGTTTCCGTTATACAAATACCGAAATTTCTGCTATGTTTACGGTCAAAGTTTTGTTATAAATCACGTGTACATATCTCGCAATTCCTAAATCTGCAATTGTTCGAAATGAAATAAAAATTACCAAATTCAACCAAAATCCTAAAAAATTTAACTGTATCCGGTATTTTTTGTTTAAAATTTTAGAAAGCCTGTTAAATATGTGCACGTCTCAATTGTGTTGACTGAAAAATAAAACAGTTTTGAATCTTTTACACTTCGATATTCGTTTTCCGTTTCCGTTATTTCGACCACTATCCGTTTCTGTTAATTTTACTATCCGTTTATATCCTGCAATGTTTTAGAATAATTGTAAAATTTTATAGCAACTTAATGTTTGAATGTCAGTGTTTAACACTAACATAATTGAATTTTGCGCCCATATTTTCAAATGTGTATAACAACTATCATCAGTTAGTAATACGTTTTCAAACTCACTAACTGTTGCAATTGATGAACTCAAAATTGGTACATGAGTATGCGAATCATATGCAAAAATGTGCTGAATTTTGAGCCTCAGCATTCCCTGGTTCCAAAGTTACAAAACCTATCACCAACCTGATGACAGATGCTACACACATTTGAGAATACATGCATTGATTGCAATTTGTAATTAATTTTAGCGTAGACAGCGAAACAATGTCCATCCCGCACGAATACCTCGAAGTCCTCGTCGCAAGCAGCGGTGACGTCACGTTTTTCACAAGTTTTACCGCGAATTCTCTGTGTCCGTACAACGTCAAAAAGTTTCCATTCGATTCACAAGTTTGCTATTTACATTTCGGTTCGTTGGTCCATTCGTCACAAACGCTGGACGTTCATCCGGTCCCTGAAATTAATTTAGACGAATTTTACGACAATCAAGAATGGGTGTTGAATAATTGTACATTTACACGTAAAGTCCGCTCAAGGACGTATCGTGGACGTCCATTCGGAGCGTTGGAGTTAGAATTGAGCATGAGTCGGCAGCCGTTTTATTATGTGTTCATTTTGGTAAGAAGCCATCAACCAGTAATTAGACGCCTGTAGGCGTTGACCTGGGCTTAAATAGGATGTGAGTCCCTCACAGCCTGCGATATACGGTCCTTTTATGAGGTATCAACCAACGATGCAGCAGCATACTCAAAAAGCAATTGACTCATACATAAAGGCGTAATAAATAAAATGGTCGAAAAAAAAACTCGCGAGCAAAGAGAGCCCGAAGCCAAATAAGTGTGAATAACGCAATGCTTGACCCAATTCGAGGTGTCTATCCAGTATTGGACTGAAGGATACGGTTTTTCGAAATCGCACGGCAGATCCGTTTTGTCACCCCCGAAGTGTCGGTTCAACTAGGGAGACTAGTGAGGGCGGTAGCCGCGTGATGAGCCAAATTGACTCTCTCCGAAATAGGCTTTTCTGGACTACACAAACTGAGTCAAATTCGATTCACTAAGCGGCTCAGTTAGTCGAATTTCACTCGGGCGGAGTCGAATTTTGACTCTGTTTGCGTAGTCCGGAAAAGCCTATCTACCGGAGACAGTCAATTTGACTCACCATTTTTTGCAGTGTAGCTAAGAAAGCCGACTTACAATAATTATACAGTTGTAGATTATTTATCGCAATATAAGCCGTGCTACAACTATTACTTATTTTCCATTTATTGTAAAACTGACTTCACAATTTCTATGGAACATCTTTGTCTGTTGCAGTGTTGCTAATTTTACCAATGTTTTTATCTTTCAGGTAATCCCTGCTGCGTTGATCACGTTTGTTGCCATTGTTGCGTTTCATAGTCCAGGGACGAGCCGACCAGTCCGAGACGCAAAATTTCAAGTCGGCCTGTTGACCCTGTTGTCGATGTCCGTCCTGTTAGTCGGTGTATCGGATACGTTGCCTAAATTTTCAACTCAAAGTATCCCTGGAAAACGTGGATCGTTTAGCGGTGTACCGCTTTTAGGTTAGCTCCATATTGATCCGTTTTGTTCAGTAGTGTGTATCATCTTTTGCCAGTTAGTAATTCACACGTTGGCGTGCTAGGATTTGGTTTAACAAGGGCCATAACAAATGTGTTTACAATTTGTGCCTAATTCAACTGGTGTTTTGGAAGACATATTTACAAATCGAAGTTAATTTATTTCAAACCATTGTGGGGGAGCAAGGTCCATTGCCCCCCTCTTCTGGTCATAACGTTGTTTTCTGACAAGCAAACTGTATGAGCTTCAGGTTTCTGAAATTACTGATATCGTCGCAAGGTAAACTAAATCAAACAAGCACTGTTCATCTGGACACTCATAATTCATTGGTTCAAAAGTTAAATGACTAATCGCAAATTGGTGGTAGGTGCTAAATCCGTCTGTGGGCGACCAAGCCATAACCATCTTAAGCAGGGTTTCGTACCACAAACGACGGAGCCAACCTCAATAAATTATTTAGTGCCATATTTGCGTTTGGCTTCTCGCTCGCTTCGCTCGACATGGATTTTCGATATATTCGGTTGGATCTCCATCAAAAATATTTGGATTCAGCACTAACCGCCAACCAGTGCCGGAGTAGACAGGGGTAGGGCCCCCAAACTCGCGTGCGAAGCGAGCGAGATTTCAGACGCATTTGAAAACTTCGGCGGTTTTGTTTCATGACGTCGTTCATCCATCTTGCAATAATATGATGGTTTCGGTCCTGCACTGTAAAAAATGGGGAGTCAAATTGACTCTCTCGGAAACAGGATTTTTCTGACTACACAAACTGAGTCAAATTTGACTCCACCAGAGTCAACAGTGAATCGAATTTAACTCTGGCGGAGTCAAATTTGACTCAGCTTGTGTAGTCAGGAAACGCCTGTTTCTGAGAGAGTCAATTTGACTCGCCATTTTTTACAGTGTGAACTCATATTCTCAAATGCCTATAGCACCTATTACCAGTTAGTAATACGTCTTCAAACTAGCAAACTGCTTCAACTGCAAATATCAAAATTTTCACATAATGTGCTAAATTTCAAATCTCACTATTTCCTGGTTCGAAACTTACAAGACCTATCTCCAAGTGGTAATAGGTGCTGCACACATTTAACCCTTTCTCACATGAATATGTTCTTCCCCTGAGACCTACTTTTATGCTAGGATTCGAACTCCAGTGACTGGAGTGGGAGGCGTTTACTATCACCACTCAGCTATAGGAGCTTGACGCTCGAGCCCGAGGGGGCTCTCAGTCTTGTGGTGATTTAGTACTATGTATACGTGTTGCAATTGTTAAACACGGCGCGATATATATTATATAACGTATATACGCTGCGCTAAGTTGCCTATACGCAACTCAATGTGAGAAGGGGTTAAGAATACGGGCTTTGGTTTTAGGCATTTACTATCTCAGCTTATTGGTGCTCATACTAACCAGTACAATAACAACGTCATTTCTGGTTGTCGTTGAGCGGCATGCGACCTTTGATCGTTGGTATTTGAAATGGTTCCTTCGAATTTGTTGCTTCAATCGCGATGACCGCGCAGTTCAAGTGTTAATTCAGCTTGCGAACGATTATAACAGCCCGACCCAACGTGCTGTAAATTGTACTGGTCAAGCCATTTTGGCAATTGATGATAATAGTGATGGCAAAAAAGTGACCAGTCGCGGATTAAACCCGGTATGCCGATTATAAGCAAAGAAACAAACAAAGAACAAACGAACGAATGAACAAACAAACAAATAAACAAACATACAAGCAAACAAGCAAGGAAGCAAACAAACAAGCGAACAAACAAAGAAACAAACAAATAAATAAACAGACAAATAAATAAACAAGCAAGCAAACAAACAAACACGGAACAAACGAACGAACGAACAAACAAACAGACAAACAAACAAACAAAAAACAAATAAGCGAACAATCAAACAAGCAAACAAACGAACAAACGAACGAACAAACAGAAATCATGCACGGACTAAATTAAGTCCCGTTCACATGTGCAAGTTTTTGTAGCGAAATCTTGCAACTGCCACTTGCACAAAATACTTACAGCTGCAAGTATGTTCAAAGGAACATTCCAATTAACCAATCAAACTGTAGGTGCAAGAAATTTAAGCGATTTGCAAGTGCGTTCACAGGTGCGAATTAAATTCAATAGCATGAATTCCAGTAAATAATTTGCAGCTGCAAGAACTTCAAAGATGCTTTGTGACCAAACTTACGCATGTAAGTTGCACGTGCAAGTTTTTGCAGCAAAAGCTTGCACGTGTGAATTGGGCTTTAGCTGAATTTTATTCACTACATTTCACATCAACTGTATGTTAGAAATAGAAAATTCGGTATTTCTTCTGCACGTTTTTTGAAACTGAAACAGTCTTGATTCGTTTTACCCCGTGGATTCAATAGATCCGTATCCCCGGTTGCAAGGAGGCTCTCTCGTTTGAGTTTGGGCAATTTATTCCCAAACTAGGACTTCAGCAAATCGCTGTATTATTTCAGCGTCGATTAATCGTCCGGCATTCGTCATACCGAGCTCGTGTCATCGAAAACCAAAACACGGATAAATATCGAACTGGAAGTCCCCAACGTACCACACAGTATGGCGCTATGGAACCATACCATGAAACCATAGTCGATTCTCAAGCGTCCAATCAGTATTCACCAAGTAGCATCGATGACCAACGAACGGATGACACCCAACAACGATTATCAAAAAGCACAACAGCGCCCGCTCAAGTTGGACACCCATTGGACAATCAGTCTATACGCAGTGAAATGCATGCATCAAAATTAGCCAATGAAAAAACGTTGCCTGCGTCAGTGACCAGTGGCAGCACTGCGTACCATCCGGTGGTCGATTTTCAAAATGACAGTTACGCAATTGGACAACAACAACAACAGCACCTGCAACAACAGCAACAACAACATCATTTGTGTAGTAGAACAACACATTCAGGATCAATATTGCAATTGCGCACAGAACTTGCAGCTGCATCAGACGCATTGTCAGATATTAAAACAATGTTGCATCGAGTTGCAGTGCAACAAGACTTGCATAGGTATACATCGCGTTTGGTCAATCGCGTTCAGTTGATATCGTTTATTTTCTATATGTTTGTGTTATTGATGATTTTGGTGTTGTTTTTCTTTAATGATTGGTACTAGCAACACTGTAAATTTCAATGAGTTTATTCATCAATTCAGCTAGCGAGTTAGTTATTTTTGAATTAAAATCAGTAAAGATTAACTCAGTCTAAGTTGAACTGATTCTCACTCTCAGTTGAGTTGACTCTGGGTGAGTTGATTAATTAACTCAGAATGATTTGAATAAACTCAAAATTCTGAGTTCTGATAGTCCTAACTCAGACTGAGTGATTTAACTATATGAGTTAAAATCAACTCACTGAAATTTATAGTGAAGAGTCGATACTAGCTATTCAACAAGAGTCTTCAACTGGGTACATTCTGTGTATAAAACAATGTATCAGCGCACGTTGCGTTTTTGGCCTACATTCTTTATTTTGTTGCATACTGTTCGTACATTAAAATACATTTCATATTAACTTTGGCTCATGATAATTATGAGTTTGCGCACTGGGAGTCACTTGGAATTGGGTCTAAAGACGGGAAAGTGTACGCTGTAAATTCCAGTGAATTGATTTTAAATTCAGAATGAGTTGAATCACTATAGGCTGAATTAGGAATATCAGAACTCAGAATTCTGAGTTGAAAATTCAACTCTTTCGGAGTAATTGATATCAACTCAATCGGGATTAACTCAACTCACATTTACAATTAATTCAGAGTGAGTAATCGCCTACAATGCATAAATAAGTAAACTCGCTAGCAGAGTTGATTAATCAACCAATTAGAATTTAATTTTACATTGCAGCCTTAGGCTTAGGCTTACATTTAGCATAACGTTTAGGTTCACAATTAGTAGACAGGCACCTATAATTAGCATAGTTCGTAATACTAATCAGCTGAATTTTTTCTTAATCATATTCAGGGTTTGTCCACACACGGGTATCATTTTGATGGCTCCACATTTGGTACGGGACGTACCTTTCTACCCTGCAGTTAACTTTAACTAAATTGAGAAAATCAAACAGTTCCTTAGTCAATTACGCTCAACATAACGGTACCACAACCATGTTATTCGAACTTGTAGCCAGAAATAGCTTAGCCTCTTCTGAAAAAGTTTTGCCCCACCTAGAAATTTCAAACCTTGCTTGCAAGTCATCGAATAACCTTGTATGCCTCTCCTGAAAAATGTTTAGCCCCATGGTGAACTGGCTACAGCCCTGACGACATACACACTGCAAAAAATTGTCAGTCAAATTGACTCTCTCCGAAAAAAGGCTTTTCCGGACTACACAAACTGAGTCAAACCAGAGTCAAATTGAGTCGAATTTGTCTGTGGCGGAGTCGAATTTTGACTCAGTTTGCGTTGCCAAGAATAGCCTATTTCGGAGAGAGTCAATTTGACTCACCATTTATTGCAGTGCATGTCGACCCACGTCACAAAATAGTTCTGCTCATGGAACGATTTAAGTTTAAATTCACTCATTATATTTCACTGCTAATAAGCACCAGCGCTTACTCGACATTATTTGAATTCGCATTAGAAACCTGTGTCAGCAGTTCCAAGCGCTCAGCAATGACACGACCAACAACACCAGCATCGTTGCTTTCATGTCTTATGGTTGAATGATGAACGTAACGTCCATTTCTGCTTCGTTTCAACCTGCGTTGAAATGTCCACATCCAAAACGGCAGTTGAGTTCTAATATTTCGTCACAAACGCAAACAATATTTGCCGATATGCGGCAACAGGGCCAGTTGACGGATGCAAGCATTGTGACAGATTGTGGAACCGTGTTTCCGGTAAATTGATTTGATAACAACCCTTGGCAGAATTTAACTCCGTCTCAAATACGTATTAGCATACTGCAAAAAAATGGTGAGTCAAATTGACTCCCTCCGAAATAGGCTCTACGGAACTACACAAACTGAGTCGAATTCGACTCCGACAGAGTCAAATTCAAACTCTCTTAGCGGCACGTTTTACTTTGGCAGAGTTGAATTTGACTCAGTTTGTGTAGTCCCGTAGAGCCTATTTCAGAGGAGGTAAATTTGACTCAACATTTTTGCAGTGCACCTATTACTAGTTAGCGATTGGTTTGAAAATTGATCAACTCCTGCAATTGTGGATATCAAAATTGGAACAGAAGTATAGGACAAATCAAATGCGGTTCGCGATAATTTTTCAAACTGCCAAACTGTTAAAATAGCAAATGTCAAAATTAAAACAAGAAGTATAAAGAGAAATCAAATGCGAAAAATGTTCGAATGTCAAACCTCACCATTCATTGGTTTAAAAGTTACGGCCAATGTTACTTTAAGGGGCGTAACAGTAGATTAAGCGTATTCCTAAGCCTAAGCCTAAGCGTTGCAAAAATGTGTTTCTAAACCTAAGATTAAGGCTAAGCCTAAGCGTTGCAAAAATGTGTTTCTAAACCTAAGATTAAGGCTAAGCCTACGCAAGAAATGTAATCTAGAATGTAAACGTACTCTTTTATAGACCCACCACAAACCTGGACGCCTCTTAAAGTAAGCATGGGCCAAAGTTACAATTACAACATATATCACTAACTAGTAAACGGGTGCTACCAACACAAATTTGAGAACCCAGAACAAAGGTCCGCATTCTCAAATGTGTGTAGCTCCTATTACCAGGTCGCAATAGGTCTTGTATATAAACTTTACAATTACGGTGGCGGTTTACCTAAAGTCTAGCTCCGTCCTTCGCTGTACGTACCGTATCGTGTACGATATTACACTGTGACGGGCAATAAATTTACGGCTGCGGACGGCAACGGACGGTGCCGGATGACATTAAAATTTATAGTTGCACCCTTAGTAAACGTTGAGTTTTGAAATTTAACCCCTTCCCACATTGAGTTGCCCATGGGCAACTCAGCGCAGTGTATATACGTTAAATAGTATATATCGCAACGTGTTTAACAATTGCAACACGTATACATAGTACTAAATCGCCACAAGACCTGAGAACCCCCTCGGGCTCGAGCGTCAAGCTCCTATAGCTGAGTGGTGAGGGTATACGCCTCCACTCCAGTCACTGGAGTTCGAATCCTAGCATAAACGTAGGTCTCAGGGGAAATAGAAAATATTCATGTGAGAAAGGGTTAACATACTTTTTAGTTTAATATATCCTGCTCCTGTGCGGAAATCTGTATCCACAGCTGATGTAATTCGAATCTTTGAAGACCTATTACTAGCTGGCAACAGGTGCTTTGTATAAGCATGTAAGACATGCTTGACATGATGTACAGCAATATTGTTCAGTGCACTGTATGCGAACAGTTGGAGAAGCGGACTGCGTGCCGCAGTGGTTGGGAGTTTGACTTGGAATCCTAAGGCCGCTAGTTCGATCTCCGGCCTGTAGGCCTGCGTTTCCAGCTGCTTAAATAAGTAGTTCTGAAGACCTGGTTTTCACCGGGACTGACACTATCGTCGGCCTTTGGTTTTCAGCTGGGCTTAGGATTTTGTATAGGCTCAACTTCAATAGCTTTATTGTGTGGACTTTTATTCAGCAATTGGCCTACGTTACTTTAAGGGGCGTAACAGTTGATTAAGCGTATTTCTAAGCCTAAGCCTAAGCAAAAAATGTAATCCAGACTCTAAAACTACTCTTTTATGGACCCACCAGAAACCTGGACGCCCCTTGAAGTATGAACCCCGCAATTTACCAACAAGGGGATGGTCATACTGGTGATATTCGCTTTTATGTAAACCTCAAGATTCTGTTTAGAACTTACAGAAAATGTTTATTGGCAGATGGAGTCTGCAATAAACATTTTCTGTAAGTTCTAAACAGAATCTGGAGGTTTACTCTGCAATAAACATAACGATACACAACAACAGGATTTAACCGGATATCCGTTTCCGTTATTTTTACTATCAATTTTTGGTATTAAAAACGAAAACGCGTCAAAGGTTTCTGCTTCAGGTTCATAAACCAATCTTATCGGGCAGAAGCGCATTTTTTAGATCGATGTTTACGAACGAACTCAGCGAAAAGTATCAGTCGAGTATTTTACTTCCGGGTATATGCTCGGATGTTTTAGCAGAAGTTAGTTGGTATTTTCACATTTTAATACTTTCACATTTATGATACTTTAGTTTGGACCCATGCTACTTTGTGAGGTTTACCGTTTTCCGAGGGATTTTAATCAGGATGCAATCGGAGTAAAAAAATACCGCAGTCGGTCGCCAAACAAAACTTGCCGGGGCTGGAGCCGGAGGTGAGGCGAAATTTGACAGTTAAAATGATGTTTAATTATGTTAATTTTAGCAAATATCTGTAATGTGTTGCGTAAATCGTTTGGTTATACGCTTATTTTTTACGAAATCTCGGCAATTCTTTTCTCAAAATTGTACCGAAACTTAAGACGAAACGCGCAAATTTTAGATACATTTTGTAAAAACTATACAAAATTTCACTACCGAAATTGCCGAAACTTTATACATCAAAAATTCTACAGAGGCAGACCCACGTTTATACGTTGAGTCGAATAGAGTAAGCTCAAGTTTAAAACTTGTGTTTTTGCATAGGCTTTAGACTACGTTCTAGAATAAGTCTTATCCTGCGCTGAGGCTTACGTTTAGACTTCGGTTTAGGCTTAGGCTGAGGCTTACAAATATGCGTACTGTTTTCCTTAGGCTTATGAATATGCTTATACTACTGTTTACGCTATGGTTAAAGTACTGTTTTTTCAGGTAATTAATTATATTTACACTAAAAAGCCAAATGTTAACATCTCAAATGTACAAGAACTTATTGTTGTTGCCGATATGGTGAGGGTGAAATGTTATTTGGCATACACGAACCAGAGCCCGAATTCTCAAATGTGTGTAGTACCCATCACCAGTTGGTGATAGGTCCTGTAACTTTGGAGCCAGCGCATGGTGAGGTTCGAAACGAATCACACTGTTCGCTTTTGATTTGTCCTACTTGTGTACAAATTTTGAGATCTGCAATTGCAGGTAGTCCGGCAGTTTGAAAACTTATCGCTAACCGATGAGAGGTGCTGTACGCATTTGAGAATATGGGTCTAAATCTAAGAAGCATCTATTAAATAGAATGTGAAACAGCAAAACTGGTTAATTTTTATAATAAAACATTGAACGAAATCCAACAAAATATTCAATCTGAATTTTGGTTAAAGTTCTGTGAACTGAACATTAAGTACTTTATAAGATTAAGTTGGTTTAACCCTGCCAACGTATCCATTTCTGTAATATTAATGTAATAAATTCCGTTATTTTTTAAACCTTTATGCTCATAGCTGTAAATCACTTAAAAATAGTTTTAACCTTTATCACATGACTATTTTCTATTTCAGCTGAGACCTACTTTTATGCTAGGATTCGAACTCCAGTGACTGGAGTGGGAGGCGTTACCTATCACCACTCAGCTATAGAAGTTTGACGCTCGAGACCGAGGGGGCTCTCACGTCTTGCCATGATTTAGTACTATGTATACGAGTTGCTATTGTTAAACACTGTGCGAACGTATATACACTGCGCTGAGTTGCCCATATAGTCAACTCCATGTGAGAAGGGTTTAAAATACTCTAATTGGAATTAAAAAATTCAATCAAAATCTTAAAAATGGCGAGTGGTATCAGCTATTTTTTGTCAAATTTTTAGAAAGCCTCTTATATACTTGCCTATCTCAATTTTATACTGTCTAAAATATCTCTTAACTCTTGAGGTGAAAATGGCCAAATAACCAGGACTCCGACAATATCTGTATTGTTAAATATTTTCTAATTACCTATTTATCCACGCAAGTAGCAAGTTCAACACGGGTTAATGTACAGGAAAGGGCCGTAACAGTAATAACTAAGCATATTCCTAACCCCAAGCCGAAGCCTAAGTGTAAACCTAAGCAAAAATCACTCTAACGCTTAAGCTAACTCTACTGTAGTTCTGTTGAAATAGGGCCGCCCATGTAAATTCCAGTGAGTTAATTAATCAACTCAGACGGAATGTTAGTTATTTCTGAGTTAATAACAGGAAACTTTAACTCACTCTGAGTTGAGTTGATTATCACACTGAGTTGATTTAAATCCGGAAAAGTTGATTAATTAAATCAGATTGGGTTATAAAAATTCACAATTATGAGTTCTGATAGTCCTAACTCAGACTGAGTGACTCAACTTAATCTGAGTTGAAATCAACTCACTGAAATTTAAAGTGTCCTGATCTATACATTACCCTAATATGTTAGGACGTCCAATCAATTTCAAGTGAGCCACATACGAATCTTGTAGTGTTTATAAACCAGGTCAAACAAAGGGGGGCAAAACTTAACCGCCTGGCCCCCTCTGGCTACGCATAACGTATTTAGCTCTTGATCGAAGGACTGATTGAAGCCGGTATCCGGTTCATGGTGCCACACATTGACGACGACAATTGCTTTGATGTATTGCGATTTGCCGACCGGTACAACTTGACTACGCTACACGATGAAGCGACCCGGTACATATTGTTTCGTTTTTCGGTATTATATCAAACAAGTCAATCGTTTGCGGCAATTTCGGCACAAGAATTTGCGGCAATTCTTAAAGGTTTGGTACAATTTATGATTCTGGATATTTTTTGAGGTGTTATTTTTATTTTTTTTCTGCAACCTCATGGTTAATTTGATAAAAGGCACTAGATTCCCCCACATTACCTGTTAACTACACTGTAAATTCCATGGTTGTTTCTGAGTTAGTAAATATTAACTCACTCTGAGTTGATATATTTCTGGGTTAGTTGATTAATTAACCCAGAACGAGTTTAAATAATTCACATTTCTGAGTTCTGAAAGACCTAATTCAGAGCTCAGACCTATGTGAATGGATTCAACTCATTCTGAGTTAAAATCAACTCACTGGAATTTACAGTGAATAGTGGGATAAGGCTTATTCTCAAGCTTTTGTTACTGCCCTAAGAGTAACATTACCCAAATAACGCCTATATCAAAATAGCTCCTATATTATTGTATTAATGTTTTTAGAAGACAGATTAAATGTTTGTGAAGAACAAATTGTTTGGAACTCAATCGTTCAATGGATTTCGTACGACGTTGACGTCAGAAAATCACAGATCGACAAGTTGATCGTATGCGTTCGACTCTGTATGGTTCCCCGAACATTTTTCTTAAACAATATTTATAATCATTCCTACGTTAAATCGTCAAGGTACCAACGCCCCGTTAGCTGGCTGGGGTAATGTAATGAACAGGGTCGGACCAGTATTATACAAAGCACATTCGTAAGCCTAAACGTAATGCGGGGTTCACGTTACAACTGGGGCAGCCTGGAACACGATTTGTCCCTATGACTATAGCTGGTAACATTTTGTCTAACCGCTTATCCGCTATGAGATTCAAAAAATTTGAATTGTCTGCTATCCTGATGTGACATCTAGTGTTTGTGCTGCAATATCATATGATATTCCAAATATTGTCTGCGAGTATCATATGATATTTTTGAAAATGTCGGCAAAGTTGTGGTAAACTAGCTTGATTGTCCTATCTAATGTCATATGACACTAAAATTTGAAATTTGAAATATCAGTGCTGAGGAATATATTTTGTGAAAAATACAGCGAGAAACAAAAACGTAGAAGCGAATTCAACTTTCGAAATCATTTATTGCTGCATTATCTGACTTTTTACTGTTTATTTGCGCGCACAAATTCCATTGTCTTGCACAATATCATATGATATTTAGTAGAATTTCGGAATATCATATGATATTCGCATAAATGTCTTGCAGTATCATATGACAAATTGCTATTTGTATACGATGATCGCTTGAGATCAGTGATTTGTAAGTCAATGTCATGTGACATTCACATTTTGTCTACATAACCGCTATTCGGACCACAAAATTTTAAGTTGACGTCGAATCAACTTGGGCAAAACGTGTTCCAAGCTGCCCCAGTTATAACGTGAACCCCGCATAAGTCTAAGTGTAAGAATAAGCATATTTTGGCTTAGGAATATGCTTATACTACTGTTCCGGCCCTGTTCTATACATGGGACACATTTTGTAACCTAAGCCTCAGCGTATTCAGGGCAACTAAGCGTATGTCTAAGCAAAAAATAGTCTAAATGGTTCACTCCATATAATAACGTGGGTCGCTATAGTTATACATAGTGATCTAAGTTTACCTACATATATTTTATAAAAATAGAGGTAGCTGAGTTATATAGGAATACAAATATATATACCTGGTCTGATGTCAGATCGGAAATAAATGCACCCAGTTGGATATTTGGGCCAAAATGCAACCGTAACATTAGAAGCCATATGCTAGTAGAATTTTAAACTAAATTTGGCCGATACCTTTTTGAAAAAGCATTATAATTACAAAAACAACGTATAAAATTATAAGATATTTACAGTAAGCTTATTTCAAAAAGTGGTATTTGAACGCCGTTGTGTTTCAACTGCAATTTCCTAATATTATAATTTTATCAATAAATTTGTATCGAAACATTTTCCAGGCCAATAACTCGTTTAATCGAACAATGCTTCAAACTCCACTACGATCTTGATATTTCTCAGTTTCCGACTGGTTTCGATCTCGTTGTATCGGCTGGAAAGCAATTCAGGCCCCGGCTACCGAGTCAAATTCTACTCGCAATTGGTGGATGGGCTGTTGGAAGTCCGACAAGCATCATCGAATGCTACGACGACAGGATTGATCAATGGAAAATCGTTCAAACAAAAGGAGATTTGCCGTTTGGTAAGTAACCAGTTACTCCAGTCAAAGTGGTTGCAATGCTTACAACGCTAAATGTGTTTAAAACACTGTATACCTGTTTACAATTATATCTACATAACTAAAGCACGAACGTCCCACATACGTATTTTTGGCAACTTTCCAGCAATTGACTTTGTTTAATATATTTTCTTAGAATAAAAACGTGATTATTCTGTGAAAAGAAATTTGATGCAGATTGTTGTCAACCTATGCTCGCTTGACGTTTCAGCGTTAATTTGATTTCAATTCCAATGCACTTCTTCTGAATGTGAATGTTAACAAAACTGGTTCAAACAAATATGGTTTATAATTCTCTCAAACACCTCGACGTAAGCTTCGGGGTTTTTCTGGCTGATCCTGTAATACCTGTTAAGCTGTGTATGCACCAATCGTAACGTATGCTTTCTGAGTTAAAGATGCGCCTCAGTAATAATAAGGCAACTCTTGTAGTTCAAAAGAGCCACGGATGGCGTACACCCCCTCGTCAAAAAATGTTGCGATAAAATGGTAATGTCCCCGTATATTAGATTAATTGACAAGACAAAATTATGACTTTTTAAATTATTTCAATAATTGCTATGGTTTATTACCTTACAATTTTCCACCTTAGAACATTAGCATACATATTGCATACAGTAAAAGTTGCGTTTCATAACTTTTATCAGCTCCCGCCCCTGTCAGAAATTTATTCGCCCGCCCCTTTAATGGCACTTATACACTGTAAATTCCAGTGAGGTGATTTTAACTCAGAATGAATTGAACCACTCAGTCTGAGTTAGGACTATTAGAACTCATAATTCTGAGTTGTTTCCACTTATTCTGATTTAATTAATCAATTCCGCCGGATTCAACTCAACTCAGAGTGAGAATCAGCTCAACTGAGAGTGAGTAAAAGTTAACTTTTATTAACTCAGAAATTACTAACTATTCTTGTGAGTTGACTAATTAACTCATTGAAATTTACAGTGTATAAAACAACACGGCGCAACTGCGTTTTCTGCTAACAAAAGGCGATTTGCAGTATTAATGGTTCGCGATGTACTCTTTATTCACAGGTCCACGAGCGTATCATGGATCCATTGTTTTGGGCGAATACATTTACGTAATGGGTGGATTTGATGGAACTGAATATTACAATTCAACAAGAACACTGCATTGTGAAACGCTTGAATGGAAAGAAAAGTCACCAATGAATTGTCGACGGTGTTACGTTAGCGCTGTTGAGTTCAACGGTTGGTCAAAGTTTGGTTGAAATCAACTTAACGGACTTGAGAAAAAGTCCCGTAGTAACTTTAGTCCCGATGTAGAACGGCGGGACGGCCGTTTTCTACGAGCATGCAGTATAGAATAAGTTTAAGCTTTAGATTAATGTTTTTATTTAGCTTAGGAATATGCTTATATATATGCTAGTGTCACTGCACTCAGATATACCTATAGGCCGAACTTATTCGGTTTGGTACATTTCGCCCACATTTAATACGTGTACTGTAGTAACCCGAATAACAGGGGGAGACTGATATTTATTTGGCCTCTGCAGAGGGTACCCCCTCCCCCTTTGTTATTCGGTTACGGACTGTTATTTATTTTTAACCCACGGTCCGCCACCCTTTGTTACTGATATATCTCCGGTACTGCAATTATCCCTTGAATTAAACGTATATTTGTCTCGTTTCAAGAGTTTGAGTGATAATACAAGAATATAATGCACTTTCAAAATTTAAGTACGCTTTAAAGTTTCGAACTCAAATTATTTGGTCCTTCCTGGAGTCATTTATGTGTTACAATTAGGGTTAATTGACATTTATGGACTCTAATGAGGGTTTAGTCTCCTATTGATTGGGACTCAAAATGGGGACCCCATATTATTATACCCCCTCTTATTCGGGTCACCACACTACACTAGGCTCAGGCTTGAGCTTTGGCTAAAGTTTTTGAATGCTTAACCTATAAGGTTTTACCTAAGCCCTTACGCAAACATTAAATGTAGGTAGAAATGTGCAAACTCCCTGAACCCTAAAAATCCGTGTCTGCTGCATGACTGTCTATCCAGGGCAAGAAATTTAAGGAAGGGTATACGGAAACTTCAATTGACATACCAGCAAAAACAATTTTAGGAGGGGCCAAAGGTTAGGTTGTTTGATTAAAAAAGGGAAACAACGTAATTTGATTGGATTTTTTAGTCTTAACCCCCTACCAATTCATGGCCAATGTAAAGAACAGGAGCGGAGCAGTATTATAAGCGTGTTCCTAAGCCTAAGCCTAAGCCTAAGCCTAGGCCTAAGTCTAAGCCTAAACCTAAGCCTAAGCCTAAGCCTAAGCGAAGTAAAATATTAGTCAAAAGCTTAAGCTTACTCTATTGCAGTGCCACAGAAAAACGTTCCGCCCCTGATCTTTACATGGGCCCAATTCATGGACCAAAAATTATTTTGTAAATGTTCCTAAGCCTAAGCCTAAGCCTAGGCCTAAGTCTAAGCCTAAGCCTAAGCCAAGTAAAATATTAGTCTAAAGCTTAAGCTTACTCTATTGCAGTGCCACAGAAAAACGTTCCGCCCCTGATCTTTACATGGGCCCAATTCATGGACCAAAAATTATTTTGTAAATGTTCCTAAGCCTAAGCCTAAGCCTAGGCCTAAGTCTAAGCCTAAGCCTAAGCCAAGTAAAATATTAGTCAAAAGCTTAAGCTTACTCTATTGCAGTGCCACAGAAAAACGTTCCGCCCCTGATCTTTACATGGGCCCAATTCATGGACCAAAAATTATTTTGTAAATGTTTCTAAGCCTAAGCCTAAGCCTAGGCCTAAGTCTAAGCCTAAGCCTAAGCCAAGTAAAATATTAGTCTAAAGCTTAAGCTTACTCTATTGCAGTGCCACAGAAAAACGTTCCGCCCAGGATCTTTACATGGGCCCAATTCATGAACCAAAAATTATTTTGTAAATGTTCCTGAGCCTAAGCCTAAGCCTAAGCCTAGGCCTAAGCCTAGGCCTAAGCCTAAGCCTAAGCCTAAGCCAAGTAAAACAATCAAATATTTTAAGCACAACACAATAAAGGTTCTTGAATGGAAATCGTAATTTTTAATACAGCAGAGGATAAAATTTCGCCTACGGACTTACGGGACCATATTCTTACATGCTTTATAGCACCGATCGCCGTTTAGCGATAAGTTTACACTGACATCCTCCTACACTGTAAATTCCAATGAGTTAATTATCAACTCAGACTGAAAGTTAGTTATTTCTGAGTTATCTGAGTTAATAAAAGTTAACTTTAACTTACTCTGAATTGAGCTGATTCTTACTCTGAGTTAAGTTGACTCTGGATGAGTTGATTAATTAAATCAGAATGAGTTGAATCAACTCACTATCTTGAGTTCTGATAGTCCTAACTCAGACTAATTGATTCAACTCATTCTGTGTTAAAATCAACTCACTGGAATTTACAGAGTTGTGGATCTCAAAATTGTCCCAGCACTAGAAGACGTCAAACGTAAAAAATGCGTTTAACTTTGAACCTCACCATACACTGGTTCAAAAGTTACAAGATTTATCATCAACTATGGTAATAGGTGCTAGACACGTTTGATAATACGAACCATATTTGTAACTTATAGGCGATATTTATGCAATGGGTGGATTTGACGGACATGTAAGAATGAATACTGTAGAACGATATAGCGTCAAAGACAACCAATGGTCGTTTGTTGCACCGATGCATTCACAACGTTCAGGTATTAAGCCTAAGCCTAAGCCTAAACCTAAGCCTAAATGTAATGCAGTTTCAAAGTGCAAACACATATCTTAATGTAAGTATTTAAGCACAGTTTCTAAGCAGTTTAATTGCAGTTAGGATCAAGTATTTTTAGATTTTTATGTCATTAATGTGGCTGGCAGGATTTCATGGAGCGGCGACCATGAAATTTTAAAGTAAACACAATTTCAAATTATTAAAACCTTTCATCCAACTTAGATTTTCACGTTGACACCGTTGCTAAACATCTCATAAACTGCATAAATTTTCCAAATTCACTATACACTGTAAATCCGAGTAAGATGATTTTAACTCAGAATAAGTTGAATCACTCACTCCGAGTTAAGAGTTTCAGAACTCAGAATTCTGAGTCAATAAAACTCACACTGACTTTATTATTCAGCTTTGCCGGAATAAAGTGAACTCAGACTGAGAATCAAAGCAACACAGAGTGAATTAATGTTAACTGTTATTAACTCAGAAATAACTAACTCTCTTCAGCTGAGTTGATTTATCAGTTCATTGGAATTTGCAGCTTAGCTTAAATTTATATCCAGTGCGTTTTCAGTACGCAAATGAATTAATGCGATTGGCTCTTTTGCACGTGCTTCCATAAGGTTTAGGCTTCGGCTCAGGCTTATAATTTAAAATTTTTATATTAAAACAATTTCGTAACTAGTAAATTTTGAATGATCCCTTTTGCAAAAATGCCGACCCTACGCCTAAACCTAAGGCTTTGCCTGAAGCGTTTATATGAGTGTAAGCCTAAGCCTAAGCCTTAACGTTAAATGCTAAGGAAAGGTCACAAGAGCCAATAGAATAAGAGCATTTGTGTGAATGAACCACAAAAATATTCCGCTTGAAATTGTAAAAATAAATTTGATCCAATCAGATTTTTGTATTATTTAATGTTTACAGATGCTCATGCAACGGTATTGGACGGCATGATCTATATTTGTGGTGGCTTCAACGGTGATCAATGTTTAGATACAGCAGAGGTATTGACAGAGCAGAAGCACACTTAGGATGCCCCCCGAAACTTCCGGGGTGACAGCCCCTTGCGACAATCAAAATATTTCTCAATTCTATGTTTAAAATCATGTTCGGATGGGGAGTCCTTTATGGAGTGAGACCCTTTCCAGATGAGAGTATGGGGAGAGGCTGCTCCGGCCCTGGGTATTGAACCATGCCACATCATTATTATGCAAATGAAAACTTTGTTAGAGCTGATAGAAATTAAAATGAACAACAGTTAAACTGTAGCACACGGGCCACATGATTGAACGTTAAATATTTTACCGAATTTGTATATTTTTCCAATATTTAAGTGGCGTAACAGTACTATACACTGTAAATTCCAATGAGTTGATTAATCAATTCAGCTAGCGAGTTGGTTATTTCTGAATTAATATCAGTAAACATTAACTCACTCTGAATTGAGTTGACTCTCACTATGAGTTGAAGTGACTCTGGATGAGTTGATTAATTAACTCAGAATGAATTGAATCAACTAAAAATTTTGAGTTCTGATAGTCCTAACTCAATGACTCAAAACGGTACGACCGACAAAGTAAAACGGGCCGTAAATAATGCGAAACAAATTTATACAGTAGCATTAAAATGAACATTAGCTACTTATGTATATATTTAATATTCTAGCGGTATGATCCAGTCACAAATAGCTGGACACTGCTACCAAACATGCTCAGTAGGCGAAGTGGAATTGGGATAATTGGACATCACGGGCAAATTTACGCCATTGGCGGATTCAATGGAACGCAACGATTGCGTACTGTGGAACGCTTTTGTCCAGGCAAAAACTTTTGGATCAACGTTCCAAACATGATCACACCACGAAGCAATTTTGCTGTCGAGGTATGATTTATCAACAGTATACCAGGCTATTGTGAACTTTTCTTCACATTTTAGGTTTAATGATCGAACGAATATTAGGCAATGGGATAATATTTTAAAACAACACATATCTCACATTTTGGTACTGCGACAGTTGCCCGGAACCTAATGCCAAATTATAAAACTATTACACTGTAAATTCCAATGAGTTGATTAATCAACGCAGATAGAGAATTAGCTATTTTGGGGTGTTTCTGAATTAATAACAGTAAATACTAAGTTACTCTGAGCTAATTTAATTCCGGGAGAATTGATTAATTAAGTCAGAATGAGTTCATTCAATTCAGAATTCTGAGTTCTGAAAGACCTAATTCAGAGCTTAGACTTCTGAGTGCATTCAACTCATTCTGATTTAAAATCAATTCAGTGGAATTTACAGTGTAAGATTTTATACATATGTTTCTGTTTACCACTAAAATTGCATGAAGTTCTTTTACAGAATTCTAGCGAAAATACCAAACAAAACCGAATGTTGATTGAACATTTATGAAATTCAATAGTTCAAATAATCAGATTAGAAACATATTTCGTCTATCAGTAACGCTAGTAACCACGAATATATACACACAAAATAAACTGTCTTGAAACTTTAAGAATCCTACTTTCTTAAATTTTCAAGACATAAATCTGTTGTATTTCAGACATTAATTGCCTTAAACAGCTCAGAAACTCATGTCTAAAATAATTAAAACAAATTGTGTTATATTTAAAAAGTTACTGTTGCCAATTTATAAGGAAAATTTCTTCCTTTCAAGAAATAGTAGTCGTATATTCAAGACAAATTTTCTGATTTTTATACATATAAAAATTGAACTGTTATATATTCTCAGGAGTATATATATAAATAGTCAAATTTCACGGATATTTCGGACAAAGCTTTAAACTCCCCCAACCTAAAGTTTATGTCTTAGACGTATTTTAGGTTGTAAAAATGGGATACTTGGTTGCGCTTTAGCCTTCACTTTTGGAATTTGCAGAAATACTTGTCTTAATCGTGCACTGCAAAAAATGGTGAGTCAAATTGACTCTCTCCGAAATAGGCTCTACGGGACTACAAACTGAGCCAAATTCGACTCCAATAGAATCAAATTTGGCTCGCTAAATCGCACGTTTGACCCTGGTTGAGTCGAATTTTGACTCAGTTTGTGTAGTCCCGTAGAGCCTATTTTGGAGGGAGTCAATCTGACTCACCATTTTTTGCAGTGTGCATGAAACAAAGCCTTTAAATTTCAGACTTTTAAGTCTGCAAAATTTTAGACTCATATTTCTGAAAAATATAAGAAATAAATGTCTGGAATCCAAGAATTGTCTGGGTCCGAAATATAAGACAATTTATATTGTGTGTGGGTACGGATGGGAAAAATGACTGAAACACTAAACCAGCATTTACGCGTTTCAGATATTAAACGATTCAATCGTTGTCAGCGGCGGCTTTGACGGAACACAAACAATTCCTTCAGTTGAAATATTTCAACAACGCTCGAACAACTGGTACCCGCTGTGTGACATGAATATCAGTCGTAGTGCGCTATTTGCCTGCGTCCTGCCTACAATTCGTATGCCAAACGAACCGCTCAACGAGTATATACGATCGGATCGAGAGCAATTCTATTTTGAAAAAATTAAAGAAAAGCAAAAATATCGTAAACGACTTATGGATCGGTCAAGAGTACGATGCAACGGTTAAATACAAGCAGGAGTGGACAAACGGTCGCCATTTACCCGACCAAGCAAACGTCCATATGCCGGTTGAAAATTGGGGCCGATGTACAGAACAGGGTCGGACCAGTATTATAAGCATATTTCTAAATCAATCAAAGTCTAAACCTTAGCGTAAGAATGAGTCTATACTTAAGACTAAGCAAGCATCCTAAGAAAAAAATTAGCCTAAAGCTTTAAGCTTACTCTATTACAGTCCGGAAGGAAAACATTCCGGCCATTGTATACAAAGGCCAAAAGTGGGCCGGCCATTCAACATAAGCATGCTCCACAGTATCTTAGACTTCGCTTGTGCAAATATAACCTGGCAGCTTAGGTACATATGCCATTTGCAAAATTCAAATTTCACATGGAATGTTGTAAATTTGGCTAATGTTAATACATTTCAACTCATTTTAGGAAATATCTATGAAGCGTTGTTAAAACTTTTGGTTCAGATTAATTTTTATGAAATGCAGGACAAACGCATTTCCGCAATGCAACCCATTCCTGAACTACAGCCAATTCTACACGGCCCATTTACAAACAACAATTGCGATACTTTATTTTGCTTCTTCAATCATAAAATGCAATTTTCGGTTAATAACAAAATACTTATGTATACAGTACATAGTGATCACCAAAAGTACTTTACCGTAAACAATAAGCATAAAACTAAGCCTAAGCCTAAACAAAAAATAGTCTAAAGCCCAAGTAAGGCAACTCCATTGGTGGTAATCCGCTACTAAAACAGGACACCCCTAAATGTAACATACGCTGCAAATGTTATAAAATAAACATCCCAAGTTGTGTTTGTTTTTTCTAAAACGTCATTTTACAAACCAAATACTTCACACTTAGATTTTATGACCATGAATACATTGTTAACAATAGGGGCCTGTAAACCAAGCCTATCTTATGACTTTAAGGGTTGAGCTATACTTAACTCAGCCGGACATCGGCGCGCGTCGCCACATGTCGTCGTGCGGTAATTTTTAATAACTTTTATAACAACGCACGGCGACGTGCGGCAACACTTTTACCGTGCAGCTCGCCGGCGTGCGGCGGCGAGTATAGCACAACCTTAAGTCTTCCAGTAAGTCCCGCTGTCTCCAATGTGGGCCGCCCCTACAGTTAACACTGGCCCCATTTCATACTCACCAGCTCGGTTCAATTACACAAAGGCATTCAAACACTATTTTTCGTATCATCTGCAAGCCACTCGAATCAGTTGTAAAAACTACGAAAACACAGACCACAAACAGTGACCAATCGGAACTTCGCAGTGCGGAAACATACGTTGTGTTTTAAATTATCACAGCTTTAAAATTTTTCATTTTAAAATTTACCAAATTTTCTCACCTGAGTGTTATGTTCCCGCCGCATGATTATCTTTTATTTGGCTAAAAACACTGTTACTTTTACAACACAAACCATTTGCATCGCAAGATTTTTCAACACAGCCGGACTGATGGAGGAATGCGTCCTTGAGTCCGCCTGGATTCGCCACTGAGTACAAAACAGTTCAAAGCGGCACATCACTGTTGTTCACAACGCAACAATTTTTAGACCACATAAACGACACAGAAAAATAGTATATATACATAACTCATTGACATGAGTCTGTGATTTTCAATTGTTCCAGTCACAACAAACTTAAGCTTAGACGGTTTTATTTTTTTGATGTTCAACAAAAAACATCGGCATTCTTTAAAAACTCGTTGGCCGCTGTATAGAACAGGGCCGGAACAGTAGTATAAGCATATTCGTAAGCCTTAACCTAAGCGTTTGAATGAGCCTATTCCTAAGCCTAAGCCTAAGCCAAAAAATTAGTCTAAAGCTTAAACTGACTTTATTAATAACCGCTCCGGAAAACGATCCGTCCCTGTTCTATACATGGGCCAACTCGTTTATACACAATTTAATAATACAATTATTCCCAAATTAAACAATAACACGAGGAATTAACATGAAAATTAATTTTCCTGCTGGCAGCAATCACAAATGAACCTACTTGTAAGGCAAAAACAATCTTTGCAAAGTTGTTCAATTATTCTTCGTTCGTTTGTCAACACAACGCTATTAATTCGCAAAATCAACCAAATATGCAACACACACAAAAAACACAGACATTTTTATGCAGGATATCAAACGCGGACTGAACGTAACTCGACAATATTAATAGCCGGAGCCGCAACAGGCAGTGTAATATTCCATTTTACAGTCAAATCCGTGTTGAATTCGCTAACGTTAGCTATAATCTAAGGATGTCAAACAGTAGCGTTAGTATTTTTTGACAAATCACCGCAATTTAAGACTTTAAAAATTTTCATTAAAGTTTGCAAACATGCTCACTGAACGAAAACTAAACTCATCTGCTCGATTTCGACATTGCAATTCACAATAACGTCCAGTTTAAATTCGAACATTTACGTTTTAAGCTGAAATTTACACTGTAAAAATCATTTACTTACGAGGATATTTTGTGTCCAGAATGGGTCCTCGTCGCCCATCTCCTGCCAGAACATTTGCCATAAAAACATACAAATAAATCAATATTTATATTAACATACATTAGCACAGTCACTTGTGCAAACACATCAATTGCCGTTGATCATAGCAAAATATGCCAATCACGCTACAATAACTGGTCAGTACGTTTAAGGGAATGAGCTAACGCAAAATGCAGTCTCAGTCTTCCGGTGGCCAGACACCTATATTTAACATCGGCCGCAACTGTTTCCATTAAACCCTGTTCACACGTGCAAGTTTTTTGCAACGAGAACTCACAGCTGCAACTTGCACGAATACATGCACCTGCAAGTATTTGCAAAAACAAACATCACTTTCATTCTGAATATTGACTTGAATTTATATGAATATCACTTTGCATCCCCACAAACATAAACCCAAACCTAAATCAATAGCCACAGTCATTAGTTATGCCCAAATCAGAAAATTCCAAACACAGCTGGGGGGGTGACGAACGACGCAGAAAATCCCAACTCATTACTGCCAATATGATATACACAAATACAAATAAACCACAGTATCAAATGTACCACTAGCTCTGCTTAGGACGAAAATGTCGTTTCAATTCTGACCAGCACATGGTTTTTCGTTCTCAGACATCGCCAGATCCTCTGACACGGACATTACAGTCCAATCGGAATCCTGTCAGGAAGGCGGGCCTTTATTTTGTTTTCCAAGGGAGGCTGCACTTAAATCCGATAACACTGCGCCGCTTGAAGAAAACCTGCACATCGTAGAACTTAAACTGGCCGCACGGAACAACAAGTGGAACAATCAATACGATTAGTAATTACTGAATATTCGTAAAAATGTATTAATTATTTCAGATGAACCATTACACATAGACATTAAACTGCCACAGCATAACCTCTAACACTGTTTTGCTGCAAGTCCATTTAGCAAACAAACAGCTGTCTATCTGTTGCATCTATGACTATCCCGAAGGCGGTTCCGAAGTAGCTGTGATAGACGATAAAAACGGCAGGTAAGCGATCAAAACAGCAAGTATTAGAACCAACAAGGGAATAAACGAACAAATCGCGATCTGAAACAAAGACCATTAAAATTTTACTGTGGAGGTGCCAACTACAGAGTATCCCTAAACACTTTACAACCCAATAAAATAAAAGTTTACTTTATACATAAAAAATTTCGAAGATGTTTTTTGTTATCACACGTAAAAATACCTAGAAACCCGACCGAAAATTCCAAATGAGGGTTTGATACCTAACAAACAAACGGTTACACCTTTGCATATACACAGAATAATACCAAAATACAACGCAGGTTCCAAAAATATATTATAAAAATTCAAACATTTTCTCACTCTCTTCACGTCAATGCTCAACCAAAGCAAAATTTGAATAACAAACATACAGTTTTTGTTTGAAATTCCAGATCGCTGAGTGAGTCTGGTCGTGGACTTGAATCCGGTGTAAAGCCATCGCTGGTGCCACTGCTATCCAACCCAATCAATTTACGATTTTCGTCACTCAAACGGCGAATTTCCTGTTGAGCGTCGTTCAGCTAAAATATATACAAAACATTTTAAAACAAACTTGTTTAAACTAATTCTAACAACTACAGCCTCGAACTTGGCAAACATCATCAAAACAAAAAGTACCGTTTTCATTTTCATGGCTGCCTTAAAATATCACACAGTAGTTCGCTTAGTAAAAAACACACAGAGGCATCCAAGAAGTCGACATAATACGAAAATAATTTCAAATTCAACTAATTCGTTGTATTCAAAGGTTTCACGTCAACATAAATTTATCATCATAGGTGTAGCCAGGATTCCGAAATGTGGTGTCACGATTAATAACAAAATTTAGGGGCGTTTATTGTGTCAGAAAATTGAAAAAATTACTAAAACTTCTAGGCAGAAACGAAGTTCCAAAATTGGGGTTGATCCCTAATCCCACCCTCCCACGGCTCGCCCTTGTTTATCACATAATGATTTAGCAATCTATCGAACAGAAAACTCAAACACATCAACTAACCTTAAGAGTTAACGCTTGCAGATCAGAAAGCCCTGTCTCATTTCTATCGGTTGATCGCAAACTCTGTGTGCTCCAGTTTTTCTCCGCTTCATTCATTGCTTCTTTAAGCCGGACTAAATCGCGATTGGATTCCGCGAGACGTATGTTTTCGGAACTCAAACGCGTATTTTCATTTTTCGACCTAAAATACAAGTGTATCACGTCGAAGATACATGATTGAAGCGCATTGTCTTTAGAACAAACTCGCACTTGTTAATGCTTCAAAAAAGCCGAACACAAATTCGGTTAATACAACTAATACAAATTTTTGGTTTTGCGCCGGTAGAGGGTGGAGTGATCCCATCTGTGGTTCCTCCTAAATAGCACTTTAGTTCACATAAATTAAGATGCACAATGCAACGTCTGTTCATAATATATACAACTCTTATTTTACCAATCGGATGGTTCAAACTCCCCATTTTCTACGCTTTTGTTCTATGTGCCGCTGCTTTCTGTAACGAGCTGGGCACCTCTTAGATACTTTTCGCAGTTAAAAACATTTATAAAACGCTTTTTATCGCTGGAGAAACTCTATAATGGTTCGGTATCCAATACCGGAAGATAGGATAAGTCTTATACCAACTGTGAGTCAAAAATGTTCAATAAAAAACTAACGATTTAATTTCCTTTTCAATCAACGATATTCTTTCAAGCAACGTGGAACATTCTTCTTTCAACAACGCAAATTCAGCTAAAAAACATCATTTTTGCGTTGATTTTTAAGGCACCGGTTATCTGAACTGGGTGATTTGGGCATTTACCGCTCAGGCAGAATTCCAGCCAAAATCTCACTCGTGTTCCATTTACGGCGTTTCACGAATCGAAACAGAATTTTCACAGTTTATTTAACAAGTCAGTTACTAATTAGCGTTTGCAAAATTACCAATTCTAATTGAAAATACGTTTGCAAAATATTTTTTTACTGTTACAGTTGCGATAAACTGTACCATAATAGCAAATAGAATACTATCGGAAAAACTTCTGCTGAAAAATCTATCACATCAATTTTTAAAATTTACTTTGATTTCGTGCCGCCTGCCGATGTAACTTCATTTGAACTTTGTCTAAATCCATTCCCGATGTCGAATGTACACTTTTTCGCAATTCCAATTCTTCAGTCACATTTCTTAATTTCGCTGAAACAAAACGTCGTCGATATATTAGTTGATGGAGCATCGATCCATCTTAATTATACAGGTCAGCCCATAAAACCTAAACATAAGCGAAAGGTTGAACATACATCTTATCCTAATCCCAAACTTTCCAACGCCTGTATAATGAACATGGGCCGCAAACATCAAAAGCCATATCCTCATCAAAATTCTAACTATACACATAGTACGTTTTTTCGGAAAATATTTCCCGTCGCAATATTTATTAGAACATTATTCTGATATTAACTAAGACATTACAAACAATGATCGAACATATAAATTTTAATATTATGGGAATATTAAAATCCAAACTAAGATTTTGGCACATAATTTAAACAAAACATACGTTTGGGTTTTCACTTGCATTGTCCTCGAGGTTTTCTTTAAGCGGTGATCATGCATCTTACAGTTAAACCCGGTTTCTATAGCTCTATATATGTCTAAGCATATGTTTCGAAATATTTTTGAGAGCATTTCATATGTTTCTGTAAAGTTGTGTGCATGAAATGTAAAAATTAACCCTCCCAAAACGAATCGGGTGGTGACACGTACACAACAAAACCCTAAATTAAACTGCAAGCGGTCATATTTGTTGGCGGATACATAAAGTGGCATGGTTCGCACAGGTTGCACACCCGTCTAATTAAAGGGGGTGGGATAGGGTAAACACGCAACGCGTGCCGGGTACATTCTTTTCTACGCAGAATGTACCCAGTTACAAACTCTTGTTTATGCATAATCCACTCTTGGTTAAACTAAAACATAACAACAAATTTCGCTCACTTTTTAGTGCATCGTTGTCCTGGCGTTGGTTTTTGTACAGTTGCTGAATATTATGGATTTGCGCTGAAAGCAAACAATATCGCTAAGAATACTCAAAAAACTATCACGCTAAACGAGTAGCCAGGTGGGGTTTAGGATCAATTCCAATGTTGGAAATTTATGCAATATTACCTACGTTAAATTCGAATCACTTTCTCCATATAAAATGTTCACGAATAACTTGTCAAAACTGTCGAATAACTAACACCCGAACCTGTAGTGTAAACTACAGCTACATAGCAAAATTACACATATAAAGTCATTCACGAATGTAGAACAATTTACATTTCAGATCGGTCGTTTCTTTTTCGCTCTTGTCATACTGCTTGAGTCGCTCTGAAAATATAATTGACATTTTTTCAACTCGAAGTGCAATAAAAACGATAAATAAGCAGACAGTATTTTGCTATGAGAAGCGATACAATTTAGCCACAGTTCGCTATTCAGATTACCTTAAGATACTAAATTATTCTACAATATCCCAGCTGCATGAGTTCCGTTGAGGTGGCGCCATACTTGTCGTACGATACCGTCTGACGTTGGACGTCACCGCAAATCAAACAAATAAGTTAATTCTCGGTGACGTCAGGCACCACGCGGAAAAAATCACTGTGGAATGGACAAATTTTGAAAACCGCAGCTGATGTTAAAACGATTAATTTGTCTCAAGTTAGTAGCTTTCAATCGTTAGCAATGACTACAAATATTGTGGTACTGCCCTCTCTACTTGATAACATAGCCCTCACCATTCAAGGTAGCAATATTTCCATTTGCCTGAGTAACTTGATTCTGATAGTCCACAACTTGGCGTCGCAGAGACGCTAATTCCTCCTGAGATCGAAATAAATGAGCACGTACAGTATCGAGTTCGTCTAAAACAAAAACATTTTTCAAAAAGTATTGCACTAGTGAAACGTTACCATTTTCGTCACTGTACACTGAAATTTCACGTCACTGTACACTGAAATTTCACACAGCTTTCAACTTAATCATTTTAAATTGTATGGATCAATTTCTTCAACTATACAAAAACCAGCGGAACACAATTTCCTCACGGCAATTTTCTGCGACTGATCTGAGCATCTCCAATACGCAAACCATAGGCTTTCCAATAATTAAAAAGTAAACCTTTATATTTGCCGAGTTCGATCTCAGTCAATTCTTTCGACTGTATCGCTTTTGCCAAATTGTTTTCCATATGATCGCTGTCATCTGCCACCAAAGTTTCCGAACTACAATTAAAACACTAATAATATTGGATTGTCATTCGCACATAGACCAGAACTGGTGTATGTGTGTTACAAACACACGGACGATTTAACATTACCATCCAAATGTCTAGCAGCATGTCCAGTTTTGTTTCACTGACTGTCCAGGATTTCCCTCGGGCGATGCGGGTCTTAAACATGCTTTTCAACTGGGTATCGCTCAATTTTCCCCGCTTAAAGTTCAGCTGTTTCATTTCGGGGAAATCGGTACCAAGACTGCCCTACAATTGGAACCGCTTCTGATATGCTTATGTTGCCGATTAATTTTCGGCGGGATACAAAAACGCAACTCACACACATTAGGCAAGCCAATTTTCAAAACTAAATCCTTGTATGATATTTGCCATGTCAATTACAACTTAAGATAAATTGGTCACTAAACTAACCGTATAAAAAGCGAACCCAGCGGTGAATTAGCCGAAAATTGAGCAATCATATAATCTATCAGTCATGACACACCGCGTACTCACCTTGTACTATTGCTTTTGGTCATCGTTTCCGCTGTTAAATCACCATTATGCACAACTTCATTTGTTCGACCTAAACTTCACAGATAATATAAAAGTAGAAAATATCACCAACTGACGACAGGTGCTATATACATTTGAGAGTATGGTCATTGATTTTAAAACATCACTGTCACTTTGCTATAAGTTCGCCCAAACAATAAACACGAAACAGTCAAAATTTTGCAACGCCAACATAGCTTACCACCTTTTGCTTCCGCTGACGACTCCAATAATCGAACTCGCTCACGCAACTGTGTTACCAGAGTTGTCTTTTCTTCATTTTGCCGTATTTCTGACGCAAGTTGAGCTAAACAGGCACAAAATACTGGAGTGTGAAATGAACCAATATTACATATATTGTCAAATGAAGATAGCATCAATCACCAGTTGATGATAAACCTTGTAACTTAAGAATCAATGAACGTTGCTGTACGGCATTTTCACAATTTGGAACTACATTTAACATGCTTCTTTGTAGATTTACAGTCCTGCAGATATCACAGTTCGCTCATTCGAAAACCAATGTCGACTAACTGGTGATTTGTGCTGCACACATTTCAAAAAATGGTAGCTTATTTCAGTTACCAAACCAACAGGTCTGTATTAAAAAGTCATTCCCAGGTAGCAACATTATAAAGGGCATAAAATACGCAGAGACATAGAGACTGATAGATACAGACAGGTGACTGTGTAATGAATATGTCGCTAAAATCGTTCGCGTTGTCTATCTGCAGCTAGCGAAATTCATGAAACTTATATAATTGCTACTCTGATCATACTGTACACACTCACCTTGATAAACATTTAGCATCGACCGAGAAACGTCAAATTTGCTATCTTGCATATCGGACACTGAATCAGATGTAATGTTCGGAATGGTTTGTGTAACTACATTTAATTTCTCTGAAAACAAACCAAAACTATAATTTAGTTTTGTTTCACTTACCTCAGCTGCAAACCTTTTCGAATCACTCCATCGTTTTTAAAGTCTAAAAACATTAGAATCTCATTCCAAAACAATCAAAACGCGTTTCTAAAATCAATAATTCCATTCTTTGCATTTTACGTTTCCAAGACCACAAACCTTCAAGCGTTTTCGTTCTGTTGTGGCTGTTCAACAAGTCTTCTTTTGCCCGGTGTAATTGGTCTGGAAAAACATAGGTTTCAATTTACAATTACAAAAAATATTCTACAACTATTTGAATTAAAATCTAATTTGATTAATTAAAACCTACCCGAAGTAGAGCATGTGTGCGCTGCCAAAAATACATTATAGTTTGATGCTAAAAATAATCCGGTACAACGATAATTATTGTATAACAAATTGGCAAGCAAATACACACAGAATTCCAATCGCTTACATCTAAATATTTAAATTTTCTTCCACACTCTTACATAATGATACTTTAAATTAATCAGTACTAGAATGATCCCTTTGCTGCGGTGGACTCGAACGCGCAACGTACGGATTGTCGGTCCCCTACTCTAATCATTGAGCTACGCAACCATACAAACTTTTCGGTACATAATTTACCTTGCAATTTGTTGGTGTTATTGTGGCTGTCTTCTAGTTGGTCTTGGACATCATCAAGTTTGGCTGAAACAAATATAGGTTGTTACACCAGCAAACCAGCTAGAAAACTTTATGTATAACAGCGTCCAGGCATTGCTAGTATCCTGAACGCTAATCTTTTTTCATCGAAAACCAAGTTCAACATCCGATTTCAAAATCCCACACGAAGTTAATTCTTGCCGGCAGTTTTAACTTTAGCAACAACTGAAAAACGTACTTGTTTGTTTTCCCACAAAACAACCCCGCACACATAATGAGTGGATTTATAAAATTAACTTAGGCTTAGGCTTTAATTAGATACGTGCAAGCTTAGACTCAGAAAATAAACAATTATATGCGGGGGGTTTACACTTTTACCTCCTATAGAGTTTAAAACTGATGAGGTTTTTGCCTTTTATGAAATTAACACAAGTGTGATGGGAAAGTAAACCACTATAGCGGAAAATACACCAGCTTATAAAACAAAACACAAACTTACCTTTGTATGTTTCAATACGCGTCTGTGCGTCTTTCAACAGTTTTACAAGCCGCGCAACGCGTTCTTCAGTAGGCGCCCCACCAACATCCAGTAAAGCATCTGTTGCATTTTGTTCAATTGAAATCAATGAAGTATCTGTTGGATCGGTGGTGCGTAAACTGACTGGCGAATCGGTATTGTTTACTAAAACCACACAGAAACAATGAATGCAACGATTCAAGTCAATAAATACTGTTTCAATTTTCTATAAACAATACTGCAACGCCGGAAAGACGTATTTTGGACATTATGTTGTATTTCCTCATGGAGGTGCCAAAAATGTGAGAGACTACAGACTGGAAACTGCTACTATTTTCTGAACGTTTCGTAATTAAAATAACAGTTTTTTACATAACAAAGTAACACTCACATTTTACTGCAGCCAGCTGTTCTTTGTATAAATCGCATTCCTTCTGAAGTGATTCAACCTAAAATATACAAAGGTAAATGCTTAAAATAGTCTGCCTTCGCGAAGCAAAATCCAAACTAGTGAAAGCGTTATAAACTGTATGTACAACCCTCGACAAACCAGATAACCATAGAAATGTAAAGTTATATAGATAAAACTCAACACTAACCTTTGCAGCCAAAATGGTTTCTTGGCGACTCATTTCAGAAATACGAGCTTCTAGGTCCAACTGCGCTGTTTCGGTGATATTTTTTAATTCGTTCAGCGCTTGCTCGCGTTCCTCAAAATAAATCCCAAACAAATTTAAGGTAAAACTAAAAGTTCTACAGTTTGATGTCGTCAGGTGCTAGCTGCACTCCGATTCCGATTAGAATTCTGATTCAAAACGAGTTCCGATTCCGATTCCGATTGCTAAATCAATCGGAATCGAAATTTTGAGTTTTAAATTTTAATCCTACTTGTTGTGATACGCTGCATTGAAAATTCTGTATTAAAATCATTACCAATTTGTTCATGTGACGTTTTTGAAAATTGTTGCCAGCCAACAGACACCCTAAATCAATATTATATTTGTCAATGTGAATTATCCGTACAGTCAAAAAATTTCTAGTTCCGATTCCGATTACATTCCGGTATAAATTTGCTGTTCCGATTCCGGTATAATCCAGTTCCGCTTTGCACCCTGGTCGTCACACGGTGTGGTCCATCTAATAAATTGCTCCCACAAAACTGTAATGCTCACAGTGGTGAACGTATTGAAAAAACAGGAAAAGAAATGCTTCCAGGCACGAAATTTCCAATACATAGTTATAAGTTTGACTAAATTTACATTTCAACCAGAGTTCTAACAGGAACCAAGTTTCACAAAAACGAGTATTTAATTTTTTACCTGAATAGGAAAACTATTTTATTTTTACAGAACAGGAATAGAAATATAATTTTTGGAATAACCACAGGAACAGAAAATCCGGTGAGTGGAATTTTGCTTTATTATCTATAGATTATTTGTTGTTGCGGTATAATGTCGTCAATTGTGCCGATAAAAGACATGGACGGATTTTTGCTGAATATGGCGACGGCACATTTCATTTGATAAAACTGGCCATCGTCTGGTTATGCCAATAAGACTTATCCAGATAGTATTTCCTATGAACTCTACATACATTTTGCTTCACCCTGCCGGCATTTTATAATAGTTCGTCTCTTAATTTGATGTTTTTACTGTCATTAATAAAATGACAGAAAATTTTTTGTATAAACTGCTAGCAGTAACTTACTTCCAATTGTTTCTTTGCATCAGCCAAATCTTGCAGGACAACATGTTGCTTTCGGCTCAATTGTTCAAGCTCAGTTGTGGCGAATTCATACTCGGTGCGCAGCCGGTTGCATTCTTCTTCGGAATTTTCCAGCGAACGCTGCAACAAACAATGTCACAAAAGAAACTACACATGTAAGTTGGAACAGTATTTAGCAATCGAGATACTAAATAATAACTCATTAACCCAACTATTGGTGAAAAAAAGATAATTTAATTTAAAATTGTACATCTGAGTACCTGCTGCAGACTTACAATATCTGCATTCTCGTTGCAGTAGGGTTTCCTGCCAAATTTTCATTTAACTTCAAAAGCCAGCGACATTACCTCAACGTCATTCAACTTCTGAACGGCTTCAATTTTTTCTTCAAACACTTTCAATAGTGCTTCCTTCGCTTGTGTATCGCGACGGTGGCGTTCAAGTTGCAATTGAGAAACCTCTTCGCGCAACTTTTCATCGTTCATTGCCTGGAATACAATAATAAGATGCATTAAGTATAAAACAGTTTGTGTTGCTAAACATTTCCAAAACGAACAAACAACAACAATGCAACTAAAACTTCTGACGCCTGAGTTCGAACAAAGAATTGCGAAACAAGAAATAAAAACATTGCGCAATAATACAAGGGCGTATCAGGAGGGGTTAAAAGGTCAAATCCCTTTTTTACGATTTGTATACAATGGTTTTTATGGACTACAGCAGCCACTGAAACAATACCCCCTAATAAATCTTAAAAACGTAATCCCTATTCCAATATCCTGACTATGCTTCTGTCACAAAACACTCACATTGGAATATGCTTGCAACTGCGACTCAAGCAATTCAATTCTCGACAAAAGCCGATCTTCATCAATTAGCGCTTGCCAAGACTCCTCGGATGCTTCGTGTGCACTTAGCAATAAATTCTGCAGCCCAGACATTTTTTGTTCCAACAATTGTTCACGGTATGCAGCTTCCTAAACAACAAAAAATTATATACTGCTTGATGTGGAATTTACAGGCTTATCCATTACATTATAACTAAAAATTATACAAAAATGTGTTTTTCAAATTCGAGTTCAATCAAGAACAGCACATGTTGCGGTACGAACGTTTATTAAGTAAAAAGCTAACTACTAGGCGAGCGAGACGTAATTATTCCAAGTCATTTTCCAAATCTCACAGTTTTGTAGTTATTGCTTAAAAACTTAAAACATCCGCATTCCAATGGCCACAATAATTGACTTATATGAATAATTCCTAACAACGTTTGTTATATACAAGACTTTTTACTGATTAGATAACAAAATCAATCTTTCTCACTTTGAGATATTGTTGCAATTGGTACAACTCTTGTGTTGTAATCGCATTCGAAGCTGCTGCGGCAGCTTGTACGATTACTGATGAATTGCCAAAGCTATAAAATACACGACAATAAAGAATATAAACGTCAAACAAAAATGCAAGATACGCGTCAAATTTTAACTCAACTAACAACCAAAATACAGAATATCCTTTTTCGATCACCCATTATCAATCGCTGAAACAAACACCAGCCAAGCTATAGAAGATATCTCAGAAGATTACGAAACTGTTTTAATCAGCATTTAAAACTTAAAGCATCAAAATTTATACGGCTTACTTCGATCGCGGTTTCGCTTCAATCCCTGAAGGATGAAACAGTCGCACTAACGCCACAATGCAACCATGCGTTACTAAAACTAAACATATATACACTAACGAATGTATTATTATACATATATATTATATATTATAAATGTATTTTTGTTATAAATATACGAAACCGGCATTACAATTTGCCGGGACCGGAATTGGAATTTGAACAATTACCGGAGACAGAACCGGAAAACTAAAAATACATGCCACCGAATAATTTCTTTAAATTTTCTGTCTGCAATATTATTCGTGAAAACACCCTAGTTGAAAATAGGTATTCCCTTTATCTGCTGTATTTTGGAGTTCCACAATTCACTGGAACCGAAATTCCGGTTGCACCATGAACGTGGCTACTTTCTGCTCGCAAAACCTTTTATTTCAACAGTGCGTAGATAACGTTGTAAATCTATTCATAATTTGTTGAAAAAGTTTATGTCTACTTTTTCGTTAGAAATTTCCAAGTCTGGTGACATGGTTCTCTTTGAGGAATTGTGAGTGCAAAATCTTATAAAGCCGTTAAATCAAAAATTCTCAAGTAATTTTAAACGTCACAACAAGCTTATCAAAATGTTATCAAACAAATCAAGCTATGCTTACCCTTCTTTGAATTTTCCATAATATCCACACCGAACTGAATTATGTCACCAGAAAAAATTTCTTTCGGATCACTCTCTTCTGTTCCCTGAGAAAGTCTCTGGTTATTAACGAATGTCCCGTTGCTGCTTTTCGTGTCTTTGAGAAAGAACTAAACAAAAAACCGCAGTGTAAAAATTAACATCATTTTTCCTTTGCAATAGTACATCACAGCAATTATTCTAGTTCACGTTCTACTGCACGGCGTACAATCTTCGTTCTGTATCGGCACAGGAATCTAGTGTATATAGGTCGTCTTTGCCGTTAATACAAACGATGCTCACGCTCTTATATGAAAAATGAATACAAAAAATTGCGCTACGCCGCGATGCAGAGATAACAAATTATACTTAAATCGAAAAGTGTTTAAGCGAACAATGATTTTCAATGCCGGCTATGCCATTTACGTAGTATGAAACCATTGCCGATTTCTTGAATACCATCCATGTGTCACACAGTAAACTTACCCTTCCGCCTTCAACCCACATCACAGCGTGATTTCTACTCAAGACCTTGCAATCAAATATGGCGTTGTCAGATAGAGGACGAAACCTAGCTACGGCGCGACCAATTTTAGCCTAGAATTTTAGCAACGAACCGTGCAGTAACATTAAACAATCTTGAACTGTGTGAGAAAAATTCATCTTCCTACACACTTGCTTATTCGTAGCGAGAATTGGTACATAAAAGTTTCAACTTCACGATGTATCGAGCGGTGGATCCAGAAATTTCAAAAACGAGGGCCGCACGATACAAAATTTTGGTTCCGCACTTTTTTGGCAATTGCTCCTTCCTGGATGCGCCAGTGAACGTATGCATATTTCCACAGAGCTGTCTAATCTTACTTTAACCAAAATAAACTAGCAAATATGTACGTGCGCTGTATGATACAAAATGTAATCGCAGTACTAGTCTTACTTGCTCAGTTGTAAGCGGAACGCGACGCTCTTCAAACGGGTGCGATTTCTGACAACATGTAAAAACAGCTAAAGACACTTCTGACCTCGAGTCCCCTTCCAAATGAGCAGTACCATTTTCAGTCACATTAGAAGGTTGGTCAACAGAAGCAACACCATTAACACCCGCGACGCCCCCTGTTGCACCAGCTACAGTTGCACTGTTTACACCAATAGTCATCACACTTGGCATTCACCAATTCGAATAGTTAGAGCACATTCATATCGATACAGTTGTTAACAACCGTTCAAACAAAGCTTACTATGTACATTAAATCGATTTTGGTGATTGTCGTAGGGCCTATGAAAAATTGCAATCAGCTAATCAATAGAATAATACAATAATTAATATATAGACGCTTCGGACGTTCTGCAAGCAGCACAATATACAACACTTACACACATCGCCCAAAAGATCACGCCACCGTGCACCTATTGTCCTAAATGTCGGGCAGGGATCCTAAAACCTGGATTTAACCTTGATTTTGACACAATTTTGAATTGTCCCGTAATATATCGCTGTTCGCGCGTCAAGTTATTGTCAATTACGTTTATTTCGTATACGCTGTCGTATTACTCGTTCGCATTGTTGGTACTATACGGTCTGCACGACCCCTGTTTGAAGTTTTGCCAAAGTTAATGATCACGCCGGGAATCGAACTTCGGCCCTCTTGCGCTCGAGCCAGCATGCAACCACTACACCACGCGATCGTTGCAACAACTTCTTATACCTGTATATGTGCACAGGCATGGCAACATTTGCTTTACATACACTTACGTGCACATATACCGACATCCCTCTTTTTTACAGGCGGTCGTCCCGGACCGTGAATCCAGTGGTGTACGGTCGACACATATAGTCGACGTAAAATGCAGTTGGAGACGCGGGCTACGTAGCGCAGTGGTAGAGTGCTCGCTTACGGTTCCATAGGCTGAGAGTTCGATCCCCGCTCTAGCCCGCTTTTCCAGCTGCTTGGTAGAAAGGTCAGATGTCCCGGTTCCTACCTTGACTGACATGGGGGCTACTCCGTGGACGCAATGGTAAACTGCCGCGCTATGAACACGGTATCCAGTCGAAAATAGGATGGACGGTTAAGGGACGACCTTGTTTAAAATAAGGGCATGTAAGCATGTGAGACATGCTTGTCCTGGTGCATATGCAATAAATGTAATGCACATTGTGGTGTACGGTCGACGCATATAGTCGACGTAAAATGCAGTTGGGGAGGCGGGCTACGTAGCGCAGTGGTAGAGTGCTCGCTTAAGGATCCATAGGCTGAGAGTCGCTTTTCCAGCTGCTTAGTAAAAAAGGTCTGATGTCCCTTGGTTCCTACCTAGACTGACACGCATTATATGCATTAAACTCACAAAACTCGGTCTTAACACTCCAGAGTGTACTAAACCGAATCCGATCATTTTAGAATAGCATGTGCCAAGAACTCACATTTTCGGATATTTTAGCCTCAAAACAGGGCCAAATTGCGAAGTCCAGAGCTGACACTAACAAATGTGTTGTTTGCTTTTGCGTGTTTCAACATATGTGGAAAACATAGTTACAAAGTGTTACAATACCATTTGATTAACATTTTTTGACCTATGTTACGCTAAAACCATTAAATTAGTTAATGTTTAACTGCAATTTCTATTCTGACATGTTCGCTCTTAGAGTAAACAATAAAATCCTTCAAATATTGCACTAGCTACGTACATTTATAACTGTGCTTAGCGATTTGATTGAAGATCTGTAAAGCCATACTCTCAAAAATTGCTATATTATCTTGTAAACAAACAACAATTGTGAACCAGTTCAAGAAAGTTGCAAAAATAACCACATGTATCTTCTGCTGAATTGAATGTTCGGTAGCAGAGCAAGGAATTGCCACCTAATTTCCAAATGAAGCACCTTTACTGACACTGTAGTCTGGCAGCATAAAAACAGATTTTCCGACATTTCTATAACCGAAACGGAAACGAACACCGATTTTAGTACAATGAAATTGTCAATCTTACGACACGTTAATAGAACATTCACGTATACTTGGCACAAAAATTCGAAAATTTATTCACCCACCTGGTTTCAAGGACATACAAAACGATATTGCAAGTAGACCATTCTGTTAATAGAGATAATACACGTAAATGTGTATTTTGATAGTACCTCCTTCGGAGGGCGGAGTAGGGTCGATTTAGGGTGTGTTGCAATAGCATCTGTGACATTTAAAACACTGTTGAGATAGTTGTTGGACAACGCGTAGGTTCTACTCAAGGCTTGATATGTTTAAAGTGGCTTCTGAAAAACAACTACCAGCCGGAAAAAGTCGTAAAACATTTTGTTAAGCGAGTCCCTTGCTTCAGACTATTAGGACAACAGACAACATACAGGTCGTAAGCAGAAACTGAGGACGAACTAAAGTACCCGAACGCATTGACATAAAATTTGCTTACTGTTTGTATGCCCTGGCTGTGGTCACATAGTTGTATGCTCAATGTACTGGTCTTTTCGATATCTTAATCTGAAATCCCCTCATGCGGGGTTCACGTTATAACTGGGGAAGCCTGGAACACGTTTTGTCCCTATGACTATAGCTGGTAACATTTTGTCTGATCGTTTGTCCGCTATGAGATTCAAAAAATTTGAATTGTCTGCTATCCTGATGTGACATCTATTGTTTGTACTGCAATATCATATGATATTCCAAATATTGTCTGCGAGTATCATATGATATGTTTGAAAATGTCTGCAAAGTTGTGGTAAACTAGGTTGATTGTACTGTAGAATGTCATATGATACTAAAATTTCAAATTTGAATTATTTGTACTTAGGAATATATTTTGGGAAAAACTTAGCGAGAAACAAAACGGTAAAAGCTAATTCAACTTGCGAAATCATTTAATGCTGCATTATCCGACTTTTTACTGTGTTATTTAGCGTGCACAAATTCCATTGTCCTGTATAAATATCATATGATATTTAGTAGAATTTTGGAATATCATATGATATTCGCATAAATGTCCCGCAGTATCATATGACAAATGGTTATTTGTATACGATGATCGCTCGACATCAGTGATTTGTAAGCCAATGTCATATGACATTCACATTTGGTCTACATAACCGCTATTCGGATCACAGAATTTTATGTTGACGTAGAATCAACATTGGACAAAACGTGTTCCAAGCTGCCCCAGTTATAACGTGAACGCCGCATCAGCACAGAGTAGGGTCTAAAGACAGGGTTTGAAACTTTTACAATAGCGTGTCCAGTATTATACGTGAATGTTCCATAACACGTGTACTGTTTATTGAACTGAAACGTTGAATCGCTGTTATAAAGAATTTCATTGAAGTCTTATAGATTTCACTAGTGCTAGGCGTTTAGATCTAACACCAAAAGTTGCCAAACAAGCTCAACTTTTATCTTTTGAAACTCAAAATCGTCAACACCTTGAATGTTTGAAAATCCTGTTAGAAGTGCCAGAATATTGAAACCGGATAATGAAAAATACCAAAATTTTCTTACCGTGTACCCTGACACGATTATCCACTCATGTTATTTTAAGGGGCTTCCAGGTTTCTGGTGGGTCCAAAACAGTAAGTTTAGATTCTAGATTATATTTTTGTGCTTAGGCTTTGGCTTTGGCTCAGGCTTAAGAATACGCTTAATCTACTGTCACGCTCCTTAAAGTGGCCCGATGATCTGTACACTGCAAAAAATGGCGAGTCAGGTTGACTTTCTCTGAAATAGACTTTTCCTGACTACACAAACTGAGTCAAAATTCGACTCCGAAAGAGTCAAATTGATTCGAATTTGACTCTGGCGGAATCGAATTTTGATTCAATTTGTGAAGTACAGGAATAGCTTTTTTCGGAAAGAGTCAATTTGAATCACCATCTTGCAGTGTACCACGGAGTAAGTGAATAAAAACAATTGAAACGGAATATTGAGGTAAAAAGATTTCAAATTTTTCTGCCAGCGCAATAGAGACGTGCAAATGTTCACACGGTCATCTAAAATTTGAAGAAAAAATAGCGGATGCATCGAAATTTTTAGATTGTATATGGTTTTTCTAATGTGTATTTCGTTTCGAACAATTGCAACATATCTGTAAACATGAAAAGTTGCCACAAATAAACGTGATTTAGAACTAATTTTGGACGTAAAAATGACGCAACTTCTGTGATTTCTATAACGCAAACGGAAACGGAAACGGATATCCAGTTAGTCCAAACCTAATATCTGCGTCCTTTCAACCCTAATAGTTTCAACAATGCTATGTTTATCATAAACAGGCAAGGTGCAACCGGAATTCCAGTTCCTGTAGGAAAATCCGGTATTTTTCACTATCCGCTTCCGGTAATAAACCCGGTATTTTTTCACCGGAGTTTTCCGGTATTTTCGGTATTGAAAATATTTCTCATTTGAAATTTAAGAAAAATTGACATATGATTCTAACTTCTATAAAATTGTCCGTGTGTGCATTTTTGAAATTTTCAATTTGTGCCATACTCCGTAATTTACCATATACGTTTCCACCTACTGTATTTGTTTCAGGATGTTGGCATTTTAAATGGTGCGTTTTCAGCATTTTAAAGTGATAAAATAGCTTTAAAAATAAATGTTTTGGTAACATTTTTTAGTTTCCGGTTCCGGTCCCGGTTTCGGTATTCAGGTTGTAAAAAAAGAAGATATATTGTATAACGGACATCGATAAATGTTTTCGCAGTATAGGATTCGAACATGAAACAGGCAATGATGGATGTGGTTGTCGGAATTAATGTTTACCACAAAACAACAGTGATCATATGTTTGATATGGAATTTTATAGAAATACGCTTTAACGTCCGCTTTTTTATTGCAGTTTTCGTAATATTATTACTGCTCAACAGCCAGAACTTTAACGTACATCTAAGTATAACAACGTCAGCATTAAAATCAAAAACAAAGCCGATTGTCTGCAAGCCGGCTAACTGTTTATACAGTTTACATTTTATTTTTATTTTATTCGATTTTGAAACAGGTTTCCGGCTTCTGAATGAAACCAGTTGAACGCAATGACAAACCGACCACAAAACCTTGTTTGCTAAAACTATACTTTTTAACTATTTCAATGCTAACCAGAACCTTATGTCAACGCATGTGGATTGCCGCATAACACGAGATCGGATCGGACCGCGATGTAAGACAAGAATAACGCAATTCTTTAAATACATAGCTACTTTGTTTTAAGACGCGTATACATTTTAATATATTTTATATATTTGTTACAAATAAAATTAATCTCAAACGAAATTGAATATCAAATAAAGTTTGTCAACGTTTGGCTTTTCTTCTCGTTCACAAATCACGCATTTCCAAGGGCATCCCCACGGGGGGCATTCGTGGGCCGCGCCCCCTGCCTCAAATTTGGCTGGTGCCCGCCAAACAAAAGGTCTAAACGTAAACAATCTTGAATTGCAATTATACGAGGCCCCAAAATGATCCGATGCCCAAATCTAATTTTTTCCGGACAACCTTGCATAACATAACGATTTGATTTCAATGACAATTTCAGTCATTTGTAACCACATCAGGTATAATTCATTTGAAGAACCTGGTTTGTTGAGCAATAGAACTTTCTATCAAATGGACTTTCTTGACCAGAATAGCGTGGAAAAGTTGTTAAAGATAGAAGAAATGTGAACCTTATAATTCCACTGGTTGATTACTGACCACTTGTACTCAAAAACGGCTGTCGTATGCGTTTCCCCCACATTTAAGGTTAACGCTATAGGTTTTTGGGATAGGCTTAGGCGAAGGTAAAGCCATGACTTGAAAGTCTAAGCTTTAGCCGTACAAGGGGAGATGCAAGATCGCTCAGAACCCGAAGGCTTTGGTGTTTAATTCATTACTTCATCTCGTTTGATTAAAATAGGAATTCGTATTTTTTTGCTTGGCGCAGTGGACAAATTTGGCAACAGTGTGAACAGCGCAAAATATGCGACCTCGACGTACAAACTTCGCGTTACTGTACTTGGCAAATCCAACGGAATTGACAGTGACCCAGTGAGCGTGGTCGAGTCGCCGAAGCGAGCAACTCGAGCGAATTCGTCACTTTTTGATATAACTCGAGTTGACGCGTGGACGGTGTTGTTGACGTTGTAAGTGATACGTTGAACCTGACAATTTCAAACGAAAATTCAGATCCTAAATTAAGTTCAAATTGTATCGTTTGTTCACTTCCGACCAAATTACTTGCTGTGCTGATTTTATTAAAATATTGATATTATTCAATATACGTTATTACCCAATGGTCGATGCATGGGTCGGCCACCCGACCTCAACAAAATTAATTTTGGGAATCAGATTAACAGATACGCAGAACAGACAAAATGTGAGAGGCACAAAATATCAGCCGCAAACGGAACAAACCGGTTGAAACAAAAACCGCCGAAGTTTGAAAACGCGTCATTTTAAACATGGGTTCACATTTTAGATCCACCATTTGGCAACTTTTGTGTGAAACTGTTTATTAAAACAGTGCCTTTACAGCTGTCAAACACGAGCGTGAGTTCGGACAACCTCTGATTAAACATCAAAAAATTCTGGATCCACCTCTACGTTGGGGGCCCCACACTGAAGTTTGGGTAGGACCACCACCCCTGTCTGTTCCGGCGCTGGGGATACTTTCTTTTATAACTTTGCATGAATATAACATGAGACATATGCAAGGGGAATGAAAGGTGGGTAGGGCGAAATATTCCCTAAGCCTGCTAAAATTTTTACTGAGACATTACTAAGATCCTAGAGGTCGCAAAGTTTCTTATACAAGATGGGTTCCAAGTTCAGCGTGCAATTTGCAACTGCAAATTCTTGCAGCAAAAAGTTGCACGTGTGAATAGGGCTTATCATGGCAAACACCAGTTAAGGGGGCAGATAACGTAGAAAAGCAAAAAACTAAAAACTGACCAGTTCACATTTAGTTCGAATATCGATTGATGTAGAATTTTTCAATGTTCCATCGAAATATATAAATTCACCAGATGTGTACAATGCCTTTTCAAATTTGCCACTCAAATGAACACATCCTGCAACAATAATTGTTCATAAAAACATATACAAACATTTGAAAATATTTTAGGATGTAAACCGATGATAGTAAAAATAACGAAAACGGATAGCGATCAAAATAACTACAAAGGATGCCGATTTTTAGCGGAGGCGAAAACGGATATCCGGTTTATGCCTTGCAAAATTTAACGTCTTCAGGACATTCAGCAAATAGAGTGATATTGAGAACATATTCTGCTTAATGGAAAAATTCTCAGTTAATATCTTTAATTTGACTCTGCAATGAGTTAAATCATTTTACAAATTGACGATAAGAATAGGTACCAAATACAAAACGGATGGAAAATTGCCACGCATAATCACAGTAGATAACAGCATAATATTAACCCTTTCTCACATGAATATTTTCTATTTCCCCTGAGACCTACTTTTATGCTAGGATTCGAACTCCAGTGACTGGAGTGGCAGGCGTATACCATCACCACTCAGCTATAGGAGCTTGACGCTCGAGTCCGAGGGGGCTCTCACGTCTTGTGTTGATTTAGTACTAAGTATACGTGGTGCAATTGTTAAACACGTTGTGATATATACTATTGAACGTATATAAACTGCGCTGAGTTGCATACAGGCAACTCAATGTGAGAAGGGGTTAACCTGTTACCCTCATAAATCATTGTATAAGCATATCACTCGAATACGCAGTACAAAATCTCTACAAGACATGAGAACATCCTTAGACTCGAGCACTTTAAGCTATTCAGTGGATAGGACAATACAATCATCATCTCTGACACAGGAGTATCTACTACAAATCCTAGCTTGAAAATGGATTCCAGATAAAAAAGAAAATATTCATGCGAGAAAGGGTTAAATTCTGCTTGTTAAACGTTTAATATTTAATCGGATGCAAGACACGTTCGTGTCTATGCTGAAAGCTTTCCGACAGTTTCTATTTGGAACGATCATTCTAACATCATTTCAGCAAGAACTATTCACAAAAACCGGTCCATGATGCTTCAAGGGACGTCCAGATGTCTAGTGGATCCATAAAAGAGTAGGTTTAGATTCTAGATTACATTTTTTGCTTAAGCTTAGGCTTAGAAATACGCTTGATTAACTGTAACGCCCCTTAAGGCAAAATTGGCCCAAAAACAAGTGGCCGGGTCCAGAAATGTCTGCATCCCCGCCGAACGATATATGATAGTGAAAAATGCTAATGAGGGAAGCGAACGAGAACCAAAACGCAATTTGGCTTTGGCTGTAATCCGTGTTCGGTGGCCATGGCCTTAGTGACTTTAGATGGATCAGAAACTGCATCATCCACATCAAAGAAGCGAATGCCGACCTTTTTTAATCCGCTTTTGAACATCCACGTCCATTGGTTTCAAGCTAAACGACGGTCCAAGAATGTTTTCGAGAACGAAAAATTGAACCTTGGACTTTTGACTGACGAGTCTGCCAATTTCTTTGACGGTTGCAGAAACGGCGTATTCAGTGCGTCCAAAATGTCCATTGAACGAACCTGAAACAAATCAAAAAGAAACGTCATGCATAGGTCCGCAGGCCCATGTATAGAACAGGGCCGGAACAGTAGTATAAGCATATTCCTAAACCTAAGCCTAAGCCCAAGCCTATGCCTATGCCTAAGCCTAAGCCTAAGCCTAAGCCTACGCAAAAAAATAGTCTAAAGCTTAAACTGACTCTATTAGCCCCTCCGGAAAACGATCGGGCCCTATTCTGTACATGGGCCGGTCCGCATAGCTCCAGTTTGTTTAATTGAAAAGTTAAAAGCCAAATAAACTTAGGCTACTTCGATTAAAGACGGCCACTAATCTTGGTCCACAAAAAGGATCCCACGCCGCTTGCCTACTTTACACTCACATATAAAAAAGATTTAAGTTTACAGTTTGGTTCAGGCTTAGGTTGAGGCTTTGGCAAAAGTTTAGGTTTAGGCTTACGCAAACGTTTACCAAAACCTATACCGAAGCCTAAGCCAGGAGCTTGCAGCTATAAGACTAAAGACTGGGTATGATACAGTGTAGCATTTTTAATTAAAAAAGTTTCTGGTTCAGCCGTAAGCATTTTTCTACACAACAAATTACGAACAGTTTCAACCTTGCTTGCAAATCATCTGAAATATTTGCACAGTGTTTTTAATTACTTTTAGCTTCCTTTTAGCCAGTTGACTTGGTTATGGTTCTGCCAGTATAAAAACGTCAGAAACTGTTGAATACCTGGTAAACTTTCTGGCAAATCAAATGAAAACGGTATTGTTCTGCTTTCACTGTCGGAAGAAACTTGTGATGAAAATTTTCGTTTTGGATCGCGGTCATCTTTTGCTGATTCTGAAACCATTTGGCCCATCTTGCTTTGAGGTACGTTCAGGTTTCTAGTGGGTCCATAAAAGAGTTGTTTAGATTATAGATTACATTTTTTGCTTAGGCTTAGGCTTTGGCTTAGGCTTAGGAACACATTTTTGCAACGCTTAGGCTTAGGCTTAGGTATACGCTTAATCTACTGTTACGTCCCTCAAAGTAACATTGGCCAAAAATTTTAGTCAAGTTTTACCAAAAATAGTCGAAATTATTTCGACGCAAACCACACTCAGTTGAACCTCAAAATGGGTTTTTTATTGCCAAAAACAGCTGAAAAAAACAGTAAAATTTTAACACCCAAAAATAATGAGACGTTCATAGCTGAAATATTGCATTAAAATCGTTTGTGAATTATGTCCTTTGTCATTTTTAAACATAAAAGTATCCGTGAGAAGGGACTTTTCTGCTGAAAAGTAAACAAGTACCGTATATTTGAAACATTAATTCATTTTTCAGCTAAGAATTATTGGCGTAAATTTGTTTCATTATAAGAGTAAACGTATCCAAAATCGCATCCATGGGGGGCCACCACGGCCGTGGGCCCCCCCAACAGCATTTCGACAAAAATTATATAGCAATTTTGTGACAATAGTTCGTGGTTTGTTTGTGGGTCAAAAGTAAGTTTATTACCTGTGAAATTTTGCCCCCCCCCATTTTGAGATCCTAGATCCGCACTGATCGTGTCGTGTTCAAATTACGTATATTCGGCGTTCCAGCTGTAATTTATACTAGTCACCCGGTTTTGCGCAATGCGCAAAGTTAGCTAATAAAGAACAATCTGCATGCAACGTTTTGTTTTCACAGAACAATCACGTTTCTGTTCCAAGAAAATATTGTAAACATAAATGCTGGAAAGCTGCCCAAAATACGTATGCGGGGCATTACAGTTTTAATATATAGACAGGAATGTGTAACTTACGATTGTCGTAAGCAATTTGTTCCAGTTTGAGCACAACACGATTTTTTGAGCAAGTTTTCCCTGTATTACATGTAAATGCAACTTGCGTTGACCCGTTGCAGTTGAGCTAAAATTAATTACAGAGACATTGAAATAAGACAGTAACCACAACTCTTCGTATGTCTCTTTAAAGGTAGAACTGACCATCCTTTGTATCGTGTCTATCCTGCCGGATCCACGGAGTCAACACAGGGAATATGACGTCCCTCGCAGCCGAGAGCAAAACCACAATACATTGCGATTTAGTACTAAAATTGTGTTTGGCTTCTCGCTCGCTATCTTTTACAATATGTCAATCGTCAGAAATTGTTTTAGAGCTCTGTTTATTTTTATCATTGGTCTGGTGGGTAAAGTTTCAAATTTGTCCAATTTCTGTCAATTTACTGTTGGTATAAAAATGTCAAATAAAAGTGTGGCGGGGTTACATTTGACTGTCTGAAAATCAACCTTAATTCTGGTTCATGCGATGAACCTGGCAGTGCGTGACGATTGGGCAAATAATTCGGCATCGTAATTACTCAGCTAACAATTCGTCGACTAACAACTTTTTTGCTCCAAAATCTCATGTAGTCCATAATATACTGTGCAGTACGAAGCTTTCGGCTTTAGGGATCGAATACTAATTATATATAGTAAAATTTGGTTTAGGCAATTGTCGGACAACAAGCAATCTGAGCGACGAATTGTACACTGTAAAAGATGGGGAGTCAAATTGACTCTCTCGGAAATAGGCTTGTCCTGACTACACAAAGTGAGTCAAATTTGACTCCGCCAGAGTCAAATTCGACTCACTGCGCGATTCAATGTATCGAATTTGACTCTGGCGGAGTCGAATTTTGACTCAGTTTGTGTAGTCTCAGGAAAAGCCTATTTCCGAGAGAGAGTCAATTTGATTCCCCATTTTTTACAGCGTAGATTCAATAATTTCATTCACCGGATTAGGTTTCGAAACCGTTTGACGTACCTTAATTTGAGTAATTCTTTTGAACGCCCGCTCGCTGCCTACCAGCGTCAATTGACCAGTTACTTTATCACCGGCGGCAACTGTTTCTTTATCAAATCCGACACACAACCTTTTGATTCCCATTTCTTGCTAAAATATAACTTGAAAAAAACAATGTATTTTCCAGTATCGGTGGATCCAGGGGGGCATATGCACGGCAAAAAATGGTGAGTCAAATTGACTCTCTCCTAAATAGGCTCTACGGGACTACACAAATTGAGTCAAATTCGACTCCGCCAGAGTCAACCGTGCGACTAAGTGAGTCGAATTTGAATCTGGCTGAGTTGAATTTGACTCAAATTGTGTAGTGCCGTAGAGCCGATTTCAGAGGGAGTCAATTTGACTCACCATTTTTTGCAGTGTGGGGTGTGTACTCACACGGTCCAGCCGTGCTGAAAACATTCCGATACAAATAGTTGAGTAAAATACGCTGAAAAAATGGTGAATCAAATTGACTCTCTTCGAAATAACCTTTTCGGGACTGCACAAACTGAGTCAAATTCGACTCCGCCAGAGTCAACCGTGCGACTAAGTGAGTCGAATTTGAATCTGGCTGAGTTGAATTTGACTCCGTTTGTGTAGTCCGGAAAAGCCTCTCTTGGAGAGAGAGTCAATTTGACTCACCATTTTGTGCAGTGTAAGTATGCACTAAAGTGTTCTACAAATAATGCTTTTAACAGTATCCATACTATTCCAAAATCCACATCTTCCAGTTGCATATTCTTTTGTATAAGGAGTGTTATTAATTTCGGCTAATAGTGGTTAATAGCAATGACCAGAATAAGAATGACGTCATACTTTTGATGACGTTGCGCCGTCAAGCGTCGTACGTCATCATGACGACAAATATATCGCCGCCCTTGTCGAACAAATGCAAAATTAAAACGTCATTTGTGTTTGCATACGCAGTACACAGTGGGATTGATGGATTCAGAAATTTGTCATGATTAAGGCCGTTGGCGTCATAAACAGTGAAAATAACTCGAGAGTAAACCGAACGAGAAGCACAACCCAAATTTAGTATTAAATCTTAACCTAAAATTTTGCATTTAATCTTTGTTATGGGACGCAGGAGTTGGTGTATTTCCTTGAATCTGCCATAGACAGTTCAACTACACATTTTGGCTGTAATCAAACTATGAGGCTTTGCTTTACTTCGAAAATAGTCGAATGAATACAGTTTTAAATTAGGTTCGGAAATCAATTTTCCATATTCAAAAACTGGTGTTCAATTTGAAATCGAAATATGCTTCGAGTCAACCAACGCCCCATGTCTTTTACGGAAAAGTAGGACTTATGCATAGGTTTAGGCTTTACGAATTCTTACGCTGTGACTTTAACTTTAGCATAGGGTTAGGCTTTACGCATAGTTTTAGGTTTAGAAATATGTTTATTCCTAAGTACGCTGTTACTTTAGCTTTGGCTCAGGGTTACGCTTTACGATTAGGTTTCGGTTTAACGAAAATAGTACTCACCATTGCATATCCGATGTCATCGCGTGTATTTCGAGTCATTTTACATCAAGATCAGTTGGGTATTTGAATGTCAACTGCTTGTTTCAACGAACGTTTTATACGCGGGCCCGTAGCCGAAAGAAAGCCAGGGGGCTCAGCTCCCGCCGGAAAATTTTTGACCCGCCTAGAAAGTTTTCAACCTTGCTTGTAACTCATTGAAATCTTTGTATGCCCCTCCTGAAAAATTTTTTGCCCCCACAAGATGAGCTAGCTACGGTGCCTGTTCATGCGGCCAAAAATGTATTTTTATACGAAGGTGTAACCTTAGAAAATTGTTCAAACTTATTTTGTACTCAGGGAATTTTGTAGAAATCTTTACCTGAAGACAGCTTAAATTCCAGCAAATTTTTTAGGTTTAATGAAACACTTTTTGGCTTAAATTTGAAATAAAATGTTTTGATTGGTTGCCACATGTTTGTACAGGTGTTGGAGTTACCGTGTGTACAATTTCACATTTGTGCACTCGTTAACCCCATCTGATTACAATTTTCTTCGTTAACCTCGAGATATGGTGGAATGTGGGAATTTGGGATTTCGGAATATGGTCGAAGGTGGAATAAACATTAACAAGTGTGACAATAATGTATACTTTGTGTGTGTTACGACACGAGTATGAAGGTGAGGTAAGGTAAATCAAAGAAAATTGCGATACGGTGAAGGTAACGAATATACTGTTTGAAAATCGTAATTACGATAACCGCAACACCAGTACAAATCGGTGTTGCAAACGGCAGCTCCAAGCGGTGTTTGCTAAAAAAATGATCAGATGAGGACATGAAAAGCTCAAATATGCAAAATTGTTCAAAATCCAAGCATTTTTGGGCAAACGCCAGCGCGGGGGAAGTATAAACAAAAACACCCATCATTAAAATATGCTTTAAATTGAACCTTTAAATGACTCTTCAACGGAAACTAAATTGGAAATGATATTTTGACTAGAAATTGAAGCTGGAACTGGGACTTGCGTTGGAACACGAGTATATGACAAAAGTAAGAAATATACGCACAGGGCCGGATTAGATAGTCTGACCCATACCCAAACAGGTCCAAAAGAACCCCCCAATAAAATATTTCACAGTTCTATAACTTCGTATTCCGCGTAAAAAATTCTTAGCTTGCCAAGATGGGGTCTCCACGGATCGTTCCACCCCAATTGGAGGTGAAGTAGGACACCCTTCCGCCGGCACTGTATACGCATTTAATATCAGTTGCCATTAATCGATGTTTACCAAGACAGAACGAACACCTGATAAACATTTGTACCTGATTTCAATGATACCTCTGATTCTGATAACATTTGCTATTAAACACCAAATCAACTGGTTAATTTTAGAGTTTTTGCAAGCACATTTTTTGGTAAATTTTTAATTACATTTCGTTGTCATCAGCAGTTGTTGTATTTTATAGCATTTTGTGCTTTTGGCAGCAAATAAAATTTCTCATAGCAGTTTTCTGCCTGGTCATTTTTGGTATTTTTTTATATTCACAACAAACTAAAATTGACGCTGGTGAGCCGTGGTATGATCGGTCCATCACCACACAGAATCATACGTGAGTAATTGATGTACCATACCGCACGGTGATGGACCAATCATTTCACGGATCACCAGCGTCATTTTTAGTGTTTTTATATTCACAACAAACCAAAATCGACGCTGGTGATCCGTGAAATGATCGGTGGTCCATCACCGTGCGGTATCGTACATCAATTACTAACGGACGATACCGTAAGGTGATGGACGGTACCGGATGTCGACGTACGACAAATGTTGTGCCATCCTGACGGTCAAAAGTAGAATCCGTATTCTCAACTGTGTATATATGTACCTGATCGCTAACAGCTGCCACTGCTGCGTCTTGCGTTGATTTTTGATTTCCCATGTCATATTTCAAGAAAGTATAATAGTAAAGTTTGAATTATAATCTGTATTATTAAAGCTTGAACGTCCCACATATGTATTTCATGGATCGGTCCAGCTGTTCTTGTTGTATGCAAATTAGAACACAAATATACAGTTTGAAAGCCAATAAAACATGATGCAAATAAAGAACTAAAGTTATGTGTCAAGTCAAACCAAATGTAATTGCACAGTTTTCAGCCAGGAGCAAAAATTTTTTGAACAAATATTTCTGGGGTTGTATTGTAAATATGAACCAGTGTAAAGGACAGGGGCGAAATAGTATTATAAGCATATTCCTAAGCCTAAGCCTAAGCCTTAGCCTAAGCATAGTAGCGAGCGCATTCCTAAACCTAAACCTAAAGCCTAAGCCAAGCAAAAAAATAGTCTAAAGCTTAAGCTGTCTCTATTGCAGTCCAACAGAAAGACGTTTATACATGGGCCTGAATAAGCAACCATGTTGACAAGTTAAGATTAATGCTTAAAACTAGAACCGCTAATGTAGTGAAAAACAACACGAAATTCCAATTCTAACAAACGTCAACATTGATCTGTCTTGGACAAAATTTTCCACAATGATAATACAAAATGTTCTGGCTTCTATTGCTCAAACTACGACGCTATGCCCTTTTGAAATGAACCTAACACCATCAACCACGCGCCAAAAACAATCTTCTATGCCAGTTTCAAAACATTTACACTGATGTAAAAATAAACAATAAAAATAAAAAAACAACACAAAAAATTGTAAAAAACAGTCAAAAAATACGCTCGCACACTGAAGGAAATTGCCATAAGACGCACCTTACCAATATAAGACAACCAAGTAGGCTTTTGTAGAATTTGCGTAGATTTAATGGTTTAAGCGTCCGCTTTGGACTTAGGAAAGGGCTCAGACAAACGCGTAGGCTTTTAGGTAAGTACACTGTAAATTCCAATGAATCGATTATAATCAATTTAGCTAGCGAGTTGGTTATTTCTGAATTAATATCTGTAAACATTAACTCACTCTGAATTGAGTTGACTCTCACTATGAGTTGAGGTGACTCTGGGTGAGTTCGGTTAATCAGAATGAACTGAATCAACTCACAATTATGAGTTCTGATAGTCCTAACTGAGACTCTGTAATTCAACTTATTCTGAGTTGAAATCAACTCACTGAAATTTAGAGTGTAATTTTCTAAGCCTAAATCTGGGAAAAGTGGGCCAATGTATGAAACAGGGTCGTTGCAGTAGTCTAAGCTAATTTTTCTAAGCCTATGCCTAAAAGTGTAAGAATGTGCATATACCTAAGCATAAGCCTAAGCACAAAATTAGTCTAAAGTTTCCTCTATTGCAGTTCCGCAGAAAAATGTTCCACCCCCTGATCTTTACAAGGGCCGAAAAATGTGCAAGATCAGCAAATCATCAACAGAACAAGGTAATAAAGCTAAGTATACCCACGTATTGGAACAAAAAGCACAAAGATTTTGCACTACACTTGCCGCACGCCGGCGGACGCTACCAAAACAGATTTTGCTTATATTTTTGTTAGCAACGCATAGCGGCTTGCGGCGGCTCCCGGCAGAATCCGGCACAGTAAAGTATAGCGCAACCCAAAATACGACTTACCAAAGAATGTTTTAAGCAATTATGGCCAAATGCTGTTGTATGCTGAGGTTGCAGTTATTATTGTTTAAATCGTTAGTTGTTTATATTAGTACATTAATATACCTAAAACTTAGACTTGCAGCTAGGACAACATGCTAGGGTACCCAGAAAATTTAGGGGGGTCATTTTTGTGATTTCGCAATACGAACAAGCTGTCTAAAATATTGTTGAAAGGGCCAAGCAAACAATTCGCCCCCTGCCCTTTGGAACAGGGCCAGCAAGGCAACTAATGATTGTCACCAAGAGTTGATGCCACTTTGACAAGAGTATGCAACTTATATGCAATTTTGAATGATGCAAAATGTACCAGCGCTCGTTGCGTTTTTGCTCGACCTCACCTCACTTTTGAGGGGGGGTCGACTTTGGTTTCACTACACAATACCCACATGGTCTAAGAATGTAAAAAAAAATCAAATCAAAATTATGAACCCACAAAAACTGAATCAATCATCCAAATTATGGCGCCTGCAAATCCGATGGGATCAGCCAAAAACGCAACGCCTGTTGGGTACATTTTATTATACATGGAATGTTGCTGTTGCGGACTGTTGGTTTTGTGTCAATCATCCATTCTTGGACAGAGTTCTAAAGGCAGAAAAGTATCCAACAAAAACGGAAAAATAATGCTCTTGTACACTTTCCCCACATTTAAGGTGAATGCTTAGGCAAAGGTTGAGGCAAAATCCTAGTCAAGGCCCAAGCTTTTACGGAACACTGTTAATTCCAATGAGTTAATTAAATCAACTCAGGCAGAAAGTTAGTTATTTCTGAGTTTAGTAACAATAAACTTTAGCTCACTCTGAGTGAAGTTGATTGTCGCAATGAGTTGAGTTAACTCAGTGAGAGATGATTAATTAAATCAGAATGAGTGGAATAAACTGACAATTGCGAGTACTGATAGTCCTAACTCAGACTGAGGGATACAACTCATTTTGAGTTAAAATCAACTCACGGGAATTTACAGAGTAGGCCTTTTCCTAAACCTACACACAAAAAAGTATTTCTGAATTTATCCAGAAAAGTATTTTCTGTGGCAAATCTGAATAGTTATTCTGATATTTAGGACAATTTTTCTAAAAATAACTGGAATACGTTTATTTTCACTTTATTTCAAAATTATTTTGAAAACTTTTCTATTTTATAACAGAAATACTTTTCAAGTGCACCTTGCTAAGTATAATTCTTAAATGTAAGAAATTTTTTCTTAAATATCAGAAATATTATTTTGAGTGTACGCCTGCCGATGGGTGAGAGCGTACAAGAGCCAACAGAAAATCGCTAACAGCGTTCTTGTGGCAACTCCACTCGATTTTGTCTCGTTGAAATTTTGAATATTTGTCAAAGTTGAAATGCCAGACATTGTTTTTACACAAGTGTGATATATATGACATGTAAACAGACCAATTTTGCCAAAAATGTTTTCATTGAAAGGTCACCAACTGTACGAATAAACAACGACCAATGATGGATTTGTCTGGACGCTTAACTTGGATTAATCAGTTTTTGCAAATTTACCTCAGAATATTAGCTAATTTTGATTGTTTAAAAAGGTCCTGTCTAGAAATACCCACCACCTTCCTAAACCAAAGTCTTGACCCTTCGCGAGTCAAAGGTCTCGCAAGCGAAGTGAACAAGAAGCCATATGCAGTTTCTGTAGCTAAACGTTTCATAAAAGTCTATTTTGGTTCGAATACAGTTTTTGGCCCATGTATAGAACAGGGCCGAAATAGTGGTATAAGCATATTCCTAAGTCTAATCCTAAGCCTAAAGCGTAAACTAAAAAGTTAGCTAAAGCTTATAACTTGACACCATTACAGCCCTGCAGGAAAACGTTCCGGCCCTGTTCTATACATGGGCCCAGTTTTTAAACTAAATTTTGTTTACCATCGCCGGACCCTACTTATACCGAGGTTCCCGCTTAGGGGTTTGTGACAATGTAAAGAACAGGGGCGGAACAGTATTATAAGCATATATTGACGCCTAAGCCTACGCCTAAGCCGAGCAATAAAATTAGTCTAAAGCTTAAGCTTAGTCTATTGCAGTCCCACAGAAAAGCGTTCCGCACCTGATCTTTACATGGACCGGGGTTTGGAAGGCACTCCAAGGACGACCTTGTTGGTTAAATAGATTCATTGAGAAAAAATCAACAAACCGACATTTCAACAAGTTAGTTGTAAATAGCATTCCGTATAAACATAAAACATCGGTGTTAAGTGTTCTAAAAACATGCGCGTCTCTGTTTGACCCCGGTTCAAAACGCGGCCTCACAAAGGGTTTGGTTTTCACCCGAAAACACGTATATTATATTATATTATATATATATATATTTATTTATTTATTTATTTATTTATTTCTATATATACGTATATCTTGCTTGAGTAACAGGAACAAAAAATATTTTTATAAAATGTCACAAAACGTACCGACCCCCAGACTGACGTGTAAAAACATTTGAACCAAGAGCGCCAGGGTTTCAGTCCGGGCAGATATGACCTGTGATTGAAATTGGTATCAAGATGGAACTGGCCAACTTGCCAAATACTCGATGCACCGGTGAGAATTTGAGCCATTCATCAAAATGAAAAATCGTGGTTATGTAAACGGTTAGTGACAGGCCGGTTTATATTACAATGTCAGGGATCCAGTCCTGGGCATATATTGTCAAATGTGTATAGCAACTATCATCAGTTTTAGTAATAAGTTTTTAACCCGTTCTCACATTGCGTTGCCATAGGCAACTCAGCGCAGTGTATAAACGTTAAATAATATAAATCGCACCGTGTTTAACAATTGCAACACGTATACATAGTACTAAAACACCACAAGACGTGAGAGCCCTTTCGCGCTCGAGCGTCAAGATCCTATAGAAGAGTGGTGATGGTATACGCCTCCCACTCCAGTCATTGGAGTTCGAGTCGTAGCATAAAAGTAGATCTCAGGGGAAATAGAAATTATTCATGTGACAAAAAGTTAAACTCGCTAAACTATTGCCGTTGTTTAAGTCAAAATTGGTACAGGAGTAAAGCAAATCATATGCGAAAAATGTGTTGAATTTTAATCATTCGGCACTCACTGGTTCAAAAGTTAGAAGACCTATCGCCAACTGGTGATTGGTGCTACACGCATTTGAGAATACAGATTCAAATCAATATCACTTGCTTGGTATAAAAAACAACCGTGTTTAGGTTCCACCCCAAATGGCCTGGGATTTAATAATTTGTGTGAATAATTCGTTTCAAAGTCACTACACCTTCATTCAGAGCTCTCGAGCGACAGCGAAACAAAATTTTAGATTTCAATTTGGGTCTGAACTAAAAATAAACTGGTAATGTTTAATATTTCACGGAATTGTGTAAGTCAAGAGTCGAATTTATAGTTGGAAAATGAAGTTTTGTGAAATTTCATTCTATCAGCTATGAATTTTTACGCTGCCGTCGTATTCTGTTCGTGATTATTGCAAACAAGTTCTCACACTTCACCTACGCTTTAGAATTAAATATTTCATATTGAAAACCGCTTTAGGAGCGTAACCAGGGGGCAATTGGGCTATCACAGCTCCAATGCATGAATCGAAAACGTTTCGCGTCTGTTGCGAAGAACAGTGCCGGAGCAGCCAGCTGTCATACTCCATACTTGCGGCCTCACCCCAAAATGGAGGACCATCACCCTTACAAGGTTTAACAAAAGCCCCCACCCTGGAATAATGACAGGGCCCCACCCTGGTATGCTCCGGCACTGGCATAGAAATTTATTCACTAGATCAATGCTACATAAACGGGAAAATATTTAAAACAGTTAATTACGAAACAAACTACGCAAAATTCTTTTGAAATCAAGTTTTGTTTCGAGTTTACAAAAAATCAAAATTTGCTCAGAGTTACGTAATTTTAATTGCAGCTGCAAGTTCTTCGATTGAATTTTTTAAAAAAATTGCACCTGCAAGTTTCAGCTGCATGAAACATTCACTCGTAAAGAAGGTTCTATTCGAAATTTCTTGACTTGAAAACGCTTTCACATCGATACATTTTCCATTTTGTGCTTACAAATGAAAAACAAGCGACGTAACAATTGGCGTAGACTGTCAAATTTGATATTTGAATTAATTCAAGCTTCTTAAATAAATTCAAAAAGTCTGAATTAATTGAGAAGCACTCGACAACATGTATTCCAATTGGCCAATCAAAATGCAGGTGGATGAAATCCAAACGACTTGCAAATGTGTCGTGCGAAACAAATTCAATAGCATAAACTATAGTGAATAATTTGCAGCTGCAAGAATTTCAAAGCTGTTTTGTGACCAAACTTGCACATGCAAGTTACACATGCAAGTGTTTGCACCAAAAACTTGCACGGTTGAATAGGATTAAGTAGTGGCGTTTCCGCGAAGCTAAAAATTAATCATGTAAATTTCTAAAATGCTTCTATATAAAACAGAATTTGTTGGCAGTAAACTGTCATAAGCATTTAAAAATCTTAATTCAAATAGGATAGTTGATGAATCGAGCTAATATCATAAAAAGTGAATGGTCTTTTGAGTGGAATTTAAAAGCCTAAGTACTTACAATTATGGGCTTAAGAAACGGGATCCGGGCAGGTAGCCAGAAAGGAGCCGGGGTGGATCAGCTCCCCGATGAACAATTTTGATCCTCCTATAAAATGTTCAAACTTCACTGCAAAAATGGTGAGTCAAATTGACTCTCTCCGAAATAGGCTATTCCTGACGACACAAATTGAGTCAAAATTCGACTCCGCCTGAGACAAATGTAACTCATCGAAAACCCGGATAATGTAAAGAACAGGGGCGGAACAGTATTGCATGTATATTCCTAAGCGTAAGCTAAAGCCTTAGCCTAAGCGTAAGAATGAACTTATTCCAAAGTCTTATCCAAAGCGTAAACATAAGCCAAGCAAAAAGTTCGGAAAATTTTAGTATTCTTTTTTTAAATTTTCTAGCCACCCTATCAAGGAGCAAGCTGAGTTGGCTACAGGTCCACGAGATACAAGTAGTATATCCTAAAAAGTAATCTTTTACAGTTTAGGATAAATACACTGTTTGAAATTAAAGCCACTGAAGGTATGCCGCTTGAAAAATAGTTTCATATCACCGTAAAGTAGTATTGAAAGATAAAACATGAATTTGAATGAATTTACCTAACAATTCTATGGTGTTTTGTTCAAAATATTAATAAAATTACAAAACTACAGAAATCCCTTAATACATCATTGAAGACTTACATTTGAAGCAAAACGTGCAAAAAAACAATAAAAACTACTGGAACTAAATACAACCGAGAGGATATGGGCAATATGCCCCTCTTGAAATTTTTCAAGTTTCAATGAAAAGTACTTTATAAGCCTTAAAAGGATGCTTGATTCAACAATCCAGTTAAGGTGGGGCATTTCCAAAATTAAATCGTAGCGACAGCCCCTGACAATATATGCTTTGTATTAAATGTTTTCATATATCAGTAAAACATCGCAGTGCTTACAAATTCAGCAATAAAAGTTTTCTATTTTGCAACGAAGACTACAAAATGAATAATAAAATTTCAACAACGCGAACGGTTTGAATGTTTTCAATGGTGACAGGAAACATGTCTTAAAATTTCAGGACTCTTAATTTTTCTAAGTTTTCAAGATTAAAATGTGCACAATTTAAGACATTAATGGTTCTTAAACAATTGAGAAATCGGTGGCCAATGCATAGAACAGGGCAGAACAGTAGTATAAGCATATTTCTAAGCCTAAGCCTAAACCTAAACAAAAAAGTTAGTGTAAAGCTTAAACTGGCGCTATTACAGCCTTGCCTGAAAACGATCCGGCTTCAATACATGGCACAGAAATTTGTATCTGAAATGGTTAAAACATAAATGTCTTATATTTATGAAAAATCTTATTTTAGACATATTTGTCTCATCTGTCTTATATTTCAGAAAAATTGTCATAGTCGTTTACAAAACTTAAATTTTAGACTAAGACTAAAAATTTCAAACCCATATTCTTGAATATTTTTAGAAATAAAAATCTGGAGTTAAGAACATGTATGCCTAGAGTCTGTATTAATTATATTTGTGTACCGGATATGATTGTAATGTATGTGAACGAGTTACTTTCGTTTATATTCTCAAGAATAAACAATCGAATTTCAAAGATATTTCGGATTGAGCTCAGGCTCCCTCCAACCTAAGCTTATATTTTGGACGTATATGTTGTAAAATTTTGAATTTCGTTAAAAGCTGTACGGTGTTTTGAGATACGTACCGATTCAGCTCGAAACAGGTCTTATAAGAATCAAACAGCCATAGTAAATTTTTCATCTCATTTCAACTGACAAAAAAACTAAAAACTATACACAACTACGGTGTTTGTTCAGGTTTAAAAGCTACTGAAAACAACAAGACAGCCATTATTATTAATAGGGCCCATGTTACTTTAAGGGGCGTCTAGGTTTCGGGTGGGTCAATAAAACAGTAGGTTTAGATTCTAGATTACAGTTTTTTTGCTTAGGTTCAGGCTTAGGCTTATGCTTAGGCTTAGGAATACGCTTAATCTACTGTTACGCCCCTAAAAGTAACATTGGCCATTAATAGTATACAAGTAGAACAACGCTGCCCGCTGGTATAAATTCTTACATACCATAACCAGGAATACCAGACCACGTAAAGTCAAACAACATACCTACCATACCTACCTATACCCACAAAGAAACTTTTTTAGATATATACATATATATACGTACATATATATAGTGGTGTATAATTTAAGTCATAAGCAAACTCGACACCCAAAGGCTTAAATTCAACGCTTTGCGAGCTAAGGATACTGCGAAATACACAGAAGCGTAGCCAGGATTTCAATTCGGGACTAATGCGAACCATCGAATGACCATATCCAATGATTTAAAACCGAATTTTATCGAAAAATATTAACCTTTAGTAATATTTGATATTTATTTAATGAATATATTTGAAACAGAAGTATTTATCCATGCACAAACTAATAAATTGTGAAATTTCTTATTATACTAATCTGTTCTATTTCAATGATCAGTTAACAAGCTCAAGCCTAAAGCCTAACATTATGCTCAAATGTTTGCCTAATCCTAAACTGTAATCGAGAGCCTAAATCATTAGCCTAAATGTGAAACAGGGGCGTAATAAGACAACAACCACTATTGAAAAGGGTATTGCTTCTATTCGCCACAGAGTCGGTATTGTTGGATTTGAATCGTGTTTACTACTTTGAGTTAAATTTTAGTAAACAAAACTTATTGAAATGAAACAGTTGTATTGAATTTCAATTTCACTGGCAGTTTAAAAAAAGGCCGACGCCAAAACGATTTAAGTATTAAAATGGAAACTTGATACATCAGCCAACATTGCGGAAAATACAAACGCGCGTTTTAGTAGTTTTTTTGGGATGATAATAATGGACGAATATACCATGAAATATAAAAAAGGGATACACCTATCACCTTCCGTAATTTTGGGATACTAGAAAAAAGCACGTTTAACAGATTTGTGCTCATATAAAGATCAGCGGTGGAACGTTTTCTGTGGGACTGCAATAGAGTTAAGCTTAAGCTTTAGACTAATTTTTTGCTTGGCTTTAGGCCTAGGCTTAGGCTTAGGAATATGCTCATTGTTACGCTTAGGCTTGAACTTAGGCTTAGGCTTAGGAATACGCTTATAATAGTGTTCATCTCCTGTTCTATACATTTTCCCAAGTATGTAAGAACAGTCATCTGATTTGTCGAGGTCAAAAACAGTTTTTGCGTACCTGAAAGTAATATACCCTGTCGGACGGATATCATGGCTACGCCCCTGATAATGGCAACCAGTATTGTGCATGTTGTCTCCAGGGGTACGTTTATGAGCAGACTTAGAAGACGCACATACCTTAAACCAACCGTGTCTGGCTGAAAATTTCGCAGTGCAAATTGTACATCTAAAGCACACAACGTATTTTTTTACGCAAATAAACTAAATTATAGACGCGGAAATGATAGAAGCAATTTCAAAACACACCCTCACCAGGTATACATAGAAGGCGAACCGTTTGCCCGCTGGACTGCAATAGAGTAAGCTTAAGCTTTCGACTAATTTTCTGCTTAGGATTAGGCTAAGGCCTAGGTCATTATCCTTGGACCGAGGATTATGCTTTGGACCATTGATCAACCATCGTGCTGTGTAGTTTGAGCTTTTTAGCGACTACGCTAATACCAGGGCACAGCCGGAGGTGAAAAATACCGGAGCCGGAGCCGGAGATGAAGAGGAATCAGGTAGTAAAAATGATGGTTAATTAGTTAATTTTAGCCAATATCTGCAATACGTTGTTAAGTTGTTTGGTTTTACGCTAATTTTTTGCGTAATTTCATTCCTGAAAATTGTGGCAAAAGTAAAACGAAACGCGCTAAACAGATAAATTTTGCAAAACGATGCAAAATTTTACCACCGAAATTGCCTGAACCTCCGGCAAAAATTCTGCCGGAGCCGAAGCCGGAGTCCGATTTTCTGCCGGAGCGCGAGTCGGAGGCATACCTCCGGTTGTACGCTGGCTAACACGAATAGCAAAAGCTTAATATTTTCCTGTATGAATATTTTCTATTTTAGTAAATACCCATTTTCAAGTACCGTTTTAGCTATAGGAGCTTGACGCTCAAGGCCGAGATGGCTCTCACTGTCTGCCTATATTTCTTACTGTGCATTACCTATTGATTGCATGTGCACGTTTGGCAATTAGTTGCTCATGGCATATACACTCTATGTACAATAAAGTTAATACTTCAATATAACGAAAAAAACATTCGAGATATCATTGAGTTTCAAACCAGAATTCATTGCGCGAACTTTCGGTTGAATGGAACATTTCAATCTGTGGCCTGAACTGTTTGATTTCGCTGAATTTGTTGCACAATGAACCAAAACTGTTGTTACGCTGTAAACTTAGAAATAACTCTCTAGCTGAGTTAATTAATCAATTCATTCAACTGTACAGTGTATACTCAGTACATAACAGTCTAAAAACTTATTTGGTTAATATCAGCAGGTACTTTAGCCAACTGAACCATTAGTATCAATCAACATACTCGAGCCATAAATTAAACTGGGGTTACGTGGGTATGCCGTTCACACAAATTCAACCACATATCGCAGCCAATGTTACGTTTAGGGACTTAAAACAATAGCTTTCGCAGACAAGAGTATGCAACAATTTCCGTGCTGTCACATTGTAAATTCCAATCAGTTGATTGATCAATTCAGCTAGCGAGTCGGTTAATTGTGAATTAATATCAGTAAACATTATTTCACTCTGAGTTCAGTTAATTCTCACACTGAGTTGACTTGACTCTGAATGAGTTGATTAATGAACTCAGATGGATTGAATAGTACTGATAGTCCTGACTCAGACTGAGTGATTCAACTGATTCTGAATTAACATCAACTGACTGAAAGTTAAAGTACAGAAAATGTACCATTGCATCTTGCGTTTTTGACGTACGCTATCATAATTTTAGGGTGGTCGATTATCGTATTCAACAAGTATTTATACTCCAGGAAACAAGTCTAGGCTGAATGTTAGATTCACGCTAAAACTTGAGCAGTGTAAATTCCACTGAATTCATTAATCAACTCAAAGAGAGGATTAGTTATATATTTCTTGTTATTTTTAGTAAATAACAGTAAATACTAACTCACTCAGAGTTGATTTAATTCCGGGTGAGTTGATTAATTAACTCAGAATGAGTCAAATCAAATCAGAATTCTAAGTTCTGAAAAGTCTAATTCAGAGCTCAGGCTCTGAATTAGTCTGCTCATTCTGAGTTAAAATCAATTCACTAAAACTTTACAGTGAGCAATTCATAGGTGATTTTATGAATTGCACACATTGCCGATATCGCAACGGGACCACAACTCGGATCAATTGAAAGCTCAGACTTGCATCCAACTCATTCTAAGTTAAAATCAATTCACTAAAATTTACAGTGAGCGTCCAGATATTCTACGACGATCCCTCGTTCGCCATTAAAGTTTGACGTAAACAATTCTGTAAATGTACGTATAAACGAAGAGTTTATTCTTAAACTTTTTTTGCTGAATTGAAATAAAAAAATAATACATCAAAAAACGCTTGACATTCTCTCATTATTTTAAAGTTTATCAAATTTTCCTTTTTTTAACAAATTTTAAAGTCGGTGTGGCAAATACGATTGTGAAATGTTGCCGCATCGTCTAATCAATTTTAGTTATATTTTCATGCGGACCGACTACGCGTTGGTGTATTTATTAACGAGGGCCGCCCATGGCTTTCACAACGCGTATCAAAACCACAATTTTAATATATTTTAACATTTAGTACTAAAATTGCGTTTGGCTTCTCGTTCGCTTTATTACTCGCGAGCATTTATTCACTATTATATATCGCGTTATTCCCTTCGGTAGAAATGTTTATTTCTGATCGAAAATAAAACAAAATGAGACTCAAACAGAATGGAATAAAATCAATTATTTATTAAATAAAAGATTATTATATTTGGACACCGACATTCGAAGAATTTTTCATATCAGTGTTTTTTTACTTTATTATTGGAATTTTATTTTTAAACATCACTAGTGTTTACAGTGTAAATCCCATTGAGTTGATTTTAATTAGAATGAGTTGAATCACTCAGTCTGAGTTAGGACTTTCAGAACTCAGAATAGTGCGTCAATAAAACTCACTCTGACTTTATTATTCATCGTATACGCAGAATAAACTGAACTCAGAATGAAAATCAACTCAACTCAGTGTCAGTTAATGTTAACTGTTATTAACTTTAATCAGTTCATTGGAATTTACAGTGTAATATGATTTAAAATTGCTTCTCGACAATTTAAGTACAAATTATTTAAATTATTTATGTCAAACAAACTTTTTAATGTCACTGTTTAGGAAAATGGCTCAACGGAACGGTTTTGGTGTTTTTGTAAAAAATCTATTTTAGCATCCACATAAAACGATTTTTTTGTAAATCACGAAACGTATTTGTATTTTTGACGCAATTCTTAAGTATAATCATACTACTTTAATTCATTCGGAATCCTAAAGGTGGTATTTGTTGTAGTATGTTGGCAATGCTAAATTAGACGGAATACAGGGGAAACGGTTAATGTTACTTTTAGAGGCGTAACAGTAGATTAAGTGTATTCCGAATCCTTAGCCTAAGCCTTAGCCTAAGCAAAAAATATAATCAAGAATGTAAACCTACTCTTTTATAGACACACCAGAAACCTGGACGCCCAATACTGTTACGTCCCTAAAAGTAACACTGGCCCCTAAGTCTATGCCTATTCATCAGCGTAAGGATTAGCCTAAGCCTAAAGCCTAAACAAAAAAATTAGTCAAAAGCTTAAACTTACTCTACCCACGAAAAAATGGTTCGCTGCTCAACCAAACTTGGGATTCCACAGCCATGGGCCTGATTTCGTGTTTTTAATAAATCAAGAAACAAATAAACTGCGATAGCAAAAACGCGAAAGACAAAGTTCAACTGTGCAAACGGGGTCGGGTCGGCGTACACGTTTTTGGACTCGTCTTGTTTTTCTGAGGCAAACTTATTATTGTGCAATTTTAAACGAAACATATTTGAGTTTAACTCATCATCATTTTCGTCATATAAAATTCGTATCAGTAAAAAAATGGTAAATAGAACAAAGAACACCAACTTAACCGATATCAAAATTTCAAATATTTCCTTTCAAATATGATTTTACCGTCATAGCTGGAACTTGCCAGAAGTACTGTTACGAACTGTATTTGCACAATGAACAATTATAATTTGTTTCGTCCACAATTTACGGCAAAAAAAGCCCGAAAGCTGTGCGCAATTAGAAATGACCAAAAATGGATAATAACAAGAGAGTGCAACTCTTGGAGTCAGCATGCTACAAAATGTACCACCAGGCGTTGCATTTTTGGCCGACCCCCATTGTTTAGAGGAGGGGTCGCTATCTCATGTGTACCCCTAAATTAAACTATAAGGGGTGTTGGACAACATACCCTTTCCGTAAGCGATGGTCCTCGATCCGATTCCGATGTAATAACACGGAATGTGCTTGTGATTCGGAACTTGTCGTTGTTTACGCGGAGGCGTAAACTTATTTCGGCAAAGTATCCAATATGCAAATTGGAGTAATTTGCATATTTCGATACCTCGGATCGGTAGCCAGCCATACGATCAGTTTTAATATTTTGGATCTCTAAAATGTGTTTCTCAAATTTAAAGACTTTTTGTGTGTTTATAATAATTTCTCAGTTGTCTTATAATTAAGTGTATTTTTCGGGATTCGAACGCTTTAAATCGACTTTATTCTATACGGCCAAGTATCTGTTTCGATCCGTGTCCGTGGGGTAACCCTTCGAGTCCCTACTCGTATTACTTGTTTGTTATTCGTGTGTGACTGGTTTTGTGTCAATAAACGCTCGTATTAGCGAGCTTGAAGTTTTTACGGGTCTGTCGAATTTACAGGAGATTCCCGATCCCTTCCGTCTGTCTCGGTTTGAATAAGCTCGCCCGAGCCGGCGGGTCGTGTCCTAAAACAAAATGAAGAGTCAAATTGACTCTCTCCGAAATAGACTTTTTTCACTTCACAAATTGAGTCAAAATTCGACTCCGGCAGAGTCAAATTGAATCAAATTTGTCTCATGCGCGGTATGATTGTCAGTGGTGCGCCAAGTGTTTGAGATGCTCTGCCCTAAAGGTCAATTTAAGAGACCCTAAAATCAATTGTCGAAAATTTTCAAGATAAACTCATCACTATTATCTTCGATAGCGTTCGGTAGCGAAAGCACAAACTTAATTTGTTGAATCACTCTGTCTGAGTTAGGGCTATCAGAACTCAGCAATCTTGAGTTGATTCAATCCATCTGAGTTCATTAACTCACCCAGACTCAACTCAACTCAGAGTGAGAATCCACTCCACTCACAATGAGTTATTGTTTACTGATATTAATTCAGAAATAACCAACTCGCCAGCTGAATTGAGTAATCAACTCATTGGAATTTACAGTGTGGGTGCGGGGAAATGATAAGCGTGCCGCTAATGATTACTCGATTTTTGCAATATTTTTCACAGGATATAAGATACCGGAAATTATAGTTTTCTCAAACGCTGCACAAATCGGTTTACAGTTGATGCCGGAAAAAATGACTTAATTCTTTGCATTCCGTCGTACATAAAATGGTTGACGAACGCACAAAAGATCACAATTGGCAATTTATTAGTTTAATGCTTATAATTGTCATTCATGGTAGCGTACAGCAACAGCTATCAAGTAAGCATATTTTGATACAAATATAGACCCATATTCTTAATTTTAATCCTAAGGTTTTCCATCTTGCTTGTAAGTGATTGAAAACCTTTTGTATGCCCCTCCTGAAAAGTTTTTAGCCATTCTAGTAAAGTGTCGTTGGCACAGATCCTAATCTGTGTATTCACCACAAATCGAAACTCGGTAAAATATGATAAAATAACATTGGCAAAAATGAATATAAGCTTATGTTTTTCTAGCGCAAAAGTCTATTGCATCGATATGCAAATGTTTTTTCCTACTTGATAGCTACAAGACAGCCGGTTTTGCGCCATGCGCAAAATAGCGTATGCACAAACATCTTCACGCAGATATTTTTTTCATAGAACATTTAAGAATTTTCATTGTAAACAAAGTAGTGATGAAAAGTTGCCCAAAATACGTATGTGGGGCATTTCAGCTTTAATATATAGAAAACATCGTAACGCAGATATTGTTTTCACAGAACAGTCATTGTAAACAAAGTAATGCTGAAAAGTTACCCAAAACACGTATGTGGGGCGTTCCAGCTTTAATATATACATTTGTATATATGACGCAGTAGCTGACCCAGAAATTTCTGATGGTGGGATCGCATAGTGAACGAAAACTCTCGAGCGTAGCAGAACAAGACGCCAAACGCCATTTTAGTAATAATTACAAATACAAAATTTGTGGTTTTGTGTCGGTCCGTTGGAAAATTTTATTCTTGGGCTCGCATTAGATAAGCATTTGTTTTAGCGTTTTGCAACTGAAACTTATAGCAATCAAGAGTCAATATAGGTAAAATCTACAGAAAAAACCTCGCGAGGAAAGCGAGCGAAAAGCCAGACGCATTTTTTTTATAAAATGTATGAAACGGTAACACAAAGTTAAAGTTTTGATTGGCTTGTTCCGGGAAAACTATTTCGTCCTAGCAACCAAAGCCATACTCTAAAATACATATAGCGCGTATCAGCAGTTATGTAAAAAGTTTTCAAACTAACGAACTGCTACAATTGTAGATTTTAAAATTTGCACAGAAGTAAAGTAAAAATCGAATGCAATACAAATTATTAGTTGCTCATCGTAAACTTACGTTTAGGGCTTAAGTTCAGCTGGCGTACTGTGTAAAAATTATGTTTTAATTACGCGTTATTTATAGTTTCTTTGCATAATTAACAGGCGATGGCTGTTTTCGTGTATTTCGCAACAATTTAATACTGAACGCACAACCGTTTTTTCGACAATCGCTTATCGATTTGCCTGATTGCAGTCTTGAATGCCTTCATCGAAGATCAGGATTATTCGTTTGCCGGTAATTTTAATCGAAAGCCAACAAGAGCCGATAGTCTCGCCTCGACATAGCTGAACATGCCTAGAATGGTAGAACAATTGTCCAAGGATCATCCTATGGTTTTACGTGACATACAATCACTAGCGGATCCAGAGGCGGGCAGGGAGGCGTACGCCCCACCGTCAAAATTTTTTGGTTCCGCCTCAAGTATGTAATCGGAAATAACACTGTTCTGGAGCTGCGAAGCCTTTTCTAGATTATCTGAGCCCGATGACCCTTCAGGCTATAACCTATCAAACAGGAGTGTTTTGGGTGCTGGTTTGTCTTGGCGTAAAATAGCCCAAAGTATACTCCCAATTGTTGCATTCCTTAAGTAATTGTTGAATATTTATATTAATGTCCATAGTAACAATTCGCGCAGAGCAAATACTGGTCCATGTTCTCTACAAGGAAGTCGTTTAGGCTTTAGGCTTAGGCATAGGTATTGTTTAGTTCTAGACTATTCTAAATACGTTAACGGTTAAGTTTCAGTGGTTTAAACATGCTTCATGCCAACTGTAGTGTAGTGTCCCTTAGGAGTGGGGAGGGTGATTGATATTTATTTCGCCTCTAAGCTAAGCCTAAGCCTAAGTCTAAGCCTAAGCGTAAGAATGAGCAGATTCCTAAGCCTATTTTACTCAAGTCTAGAGCTTAAACCAAGCAAAAATTAATCTAAAGCTTAAGCTTACTCTTTTCTAGTCTCACAGAAAAGCATTCCGCCCCTGATTTTTATACATGGACCGGTAAGTGAGGTTACCATTTTGTCAAGCAAAAAATTAATCTAAAGCTTAAGCTTACTCTTTTCTAGTCTCACAGAAAAGCATTCCGCCCCTGATTTTTATACATGGACCGGTAAGTGAGGTTACCATTTTGTCAAGCAAAAAATTAATCTAAAGCTTAAGCTTACTCTTTTCTAGTCTCACAGAAAAGCATTCCGCCCCTGATTTTTATACATGGACCGGTAAGTGAGGTTACCATTTTGTCAAGCAAAAAATTAATCTAAAGCTTAAGCTTACTCTTTTCTAGTCTCACAGAAAAGCATTCCGCCCCTGATTTTTATACATGGGCCGGTACTGAGGTTACCATTTTGTGAAGCAAAAAATTAATCTAAAGCTTAAGCTTACTCTTTTCTAGTCTCACAGAAAAGCATTCCGCCCCTGATTTTTATACATGGACCGGTAAGTGAGGTTACCATTTTGTGAAGCAAAAAATTAATCTAAAGCTTAAGCTTACTCTTTTCTAGTCTCACAGAAAAGCATTCCGCCCCTGATCTTTATACATGGGCCGGTAGTGAGGTTACCATTTTGTCTCATAATGATTTTCCATTCTAATGGAAAATTTTCTCACGTCAAAAATTGGGTGTCTCCCCTCCTCGCCATTACCATCTGATGGGCCCCTGGTTCGCTCCTAAACGCGACATTGACAACATTTTTGGTAATTTTAGCTCATTTGTATACGACCGAGAGCATCGAGTATGCGACTTATTCGCTCATGCCGGCAATCAATACCCAGCGCAAATCCAACAATTGCCCAACCGGGACTACTACGAACCAACTGGTTCGTGTGGTGGATCGGCGAATAATGGTGTGCCTAAATTGTTATTCAACGACGCAGCGCATAATCAGCAAGCAAATTTTGCCAGCAACGGAAACCCGATCAATGATCGATTACAGCCAATTACGCATGATGTACCTGCGGAAAGGTTTGACGATACAGCGCAAAGTCGTGGTACAGGTACATAAAGCAGTTAGGCTTTTATCAACGTACCCATTTCGGGTTTTTAAATTTTCAAATATGTCGCAAAAACCCAAGACTGCCATTAGGTTTATCCTATTTTAAACTGACGCTTGTACTTCTTAGCCGTGTCTTCTCAAATGTGTGTAGCAAATATCATCAGTTGGTAATAGGTTTTTTAACCAATGAACTGGAAAGTTTGAAATTTGCACAGATTTTGAAATTGAAATCCGCAAATTGTGGGCGTTTGTTATACTTTTGAAAATTTATCCACTGTAAATTCGAATGAGTTAATTAATCAACTCACTCGAATAGTTTAGTTATTTCTGAGTTAATAAAAGTTAACTTTAACTCACTCTGAGTTGAGGTGATTTTCACTCTGAGTTGAGTTGATTGAGGGGAGTTGATTAATTAAATCAGAATGAGTTGAATTAACTCAGAATTATCAGTTCTGATAGTCTTAACTCAGAGTAAGTAATTCAACTCATTTTGAGTAAAAATCAACTCACTGCAATTTACAGTGTCGGCAACTGGTCATAAGTGCTATATGCATTTGAGAATATAGTCATTATTGACGGATCAAATTTATATGTTTGGTAAATTTGCTTTTCATGATCTGGTTTTAGGTGGATGTCCGATTGGTCAAATTCCGAAATTTTTAGAAATTGCGGATTTTGAACTGGCTGACAACGACGATTCAATTAGTCACCGAGTCGATCAAAAGTTATGTCTTGAAATGTGCGCAAACAATAAAGTATGAATGATACATATACATAGAAACAAAACGTGACTTAACTGGGTCCACTAGCGGATCCAAATGGGAGCGGGGGAGCATACGCCCCTCTCATCAGAAATTTTTTTGTGGTAAAATGATAATAAAGGTAACTCCATGTCATACAATTTTTCGCTGCTAATTGCATAGCATACAGTACAAATTGCGTTTCATAACATTTGCTAGTAAATTTCCACGTCAGAAATTTCAGGATCCGCCTGTGACTGGGCCCTGTATTGTGGTCACTTCAAAATAGTTTGATGAAAATAACACGGGTCAAAAAAAACAAATTTCTCCATTCAAAATTTTAGCTGGCAAAAATTCAACAAGGGCCAATTTAAGGAGTGGGCGCTAGACCACTGTCCAATCACTGTTGTCCGTTACCTGCTTCTGGCTCAACTTATGTGAAAGTGTTTGTTACCTTTGATTACATTATCTTTCAATGACTTAGAATTAGTCATTTCTGGTTATTTCTGAGTTAATAACAGTAGCTATCAACTGACTTTGAGCTGATTTAGTTCCGGAGAAGTTGATAAACTAACTCACAATGATTTTAATCAATTCATATTTCTGAGTTCTAAAAGATCTAATTCAGAGCTTAAGGGTTCTGAGTGGATTCAATTAATTCTGAGTTAAAATCAACTCACTGGAATTTATAGTGTAGAGCCGTAACTACGGAGGGGGGTGAGGAAAAGTCACCGGCCCGCCCCCCTAACCCATAAAGACAGTTTAACGCTGCTGGCCGAAAATTTGTTCAGCGGCATTAAAAGAATTCTATACTAAAGAATGTTTTTGTTGCCCATTTCTGCACTGCAAACAATGGTGGTCAAATTGACTCTCCTTACTGAGTAACACGTTTGGCTCTGGCGGAGTCGAATTTGACTCCGTTTGTGTAGTCCCGTAGAGCCTATTTCTGAGAGAGTCGATTTGACGCACCATTTTTTGCAGTGTATAGTTGCCGTGCTGATCTAATTTTAGTTTATATATTTTAGGACGAAAATGGTAATCGACTAAACTGCCAATCAGCGGATTATTTTGTAGTCCGCAATGAATGCCGGTTGTCACGTGAAATAATGATTCCTGACGGCGCTGGACAATTGCAACCAAGCCCAGGAAACGCATATTTTCAGAAGGTTTGCTTGGAAGGTCAGTTCAAACATGTAAACCAGCTTAATGTGCTAGGGACAGCTAAAAAATTTTCATGAGGGGTGTACAAGGCACGCATAATAATTGCTAATGCGCATTATATTCACGTATCGCGGCGTATTCATATACGTATCTTGTAGTACCAAACTTATGGTATATAGAGCCATTGTAGCGAAAGGCTTGGATGCCTGCGTAGTTGAGTGGTTAGAGCGGTGGACCGGTGATCCGTATGTTGTGTGTTCGAGCGCATCTGCGGCAAAATTTTTGCGAAGGGCTCTATATGGTAGTGCACAACTTAGAAATGCTCATAGTATACTGTAGTGACCCGAATAAGAGGGGAGGGATTGATATTTATTTGGCCTCTACAGAGGGCACCCCCCTTGTTATTCAGGTCACTACAGTACTCAATGTGCTAAGTAGTGGGTCAAACTTATCATAGCATACGAAACAAAGGTTTGTGTAAAGTTGGGTCTTTCTAGAACATCTGGTCCGCAACTGCCAAGGAGATGCGTACATCCGAGATCCGCAAATGGTCATTGTTGGATTCGCAGAAGCGGTTATAAACGCTTTTGATTTCAACGAATGCCTCAAATCGTGTCTTAGTTCTCAGGAACAATTCGGGTTTACGTGCATGTCTGGCATGTACTATTTTGCGGTAGGAAAATTTTTCATTACTCTAAAGGCTGTGGTTTCGGCTTAGGAATACGCTTAATCTGGACTTACGGCCTTAAAAGTATCGGCTCATGTTACTTTAAGGGACTTCTACGTTTTTGGTGGGTCTATTAAAGAGTAGGTTGAGATTCTAGATTACATTTTTTTGCTTAGGCTTAGGCTTAGACTTAGTAATACGCTTAATCTACTGTTACGCCCCTTAAAGTAACATTGGCCAAAGTAACATTGCCTTGCGTTTTCGAACATCATACAATTTACTTGCTTGTGCGCACACTTGAAATTAATTAATGCTGAAACTTGAATGAGCAAAACGTAAACAATTGCACCAAAATTTTCAACGTTCAGGCTGCGTGAACTCAAAATGTTCGCAAGCGGAACGAGCGAGAAGCCAAACGCAATTTTAGTACTAAATTTTAATACAAAATATTGGTTGTGATCCCGGTTGCAAAGACTATGCAGCGTACCGACAGTAGCAATGACTGTCGGAATAGATTAATATATGTTCCGGTTTTGTAATATATTTTTAGTTTTATAGGACGAATCAGGTGAAAATTGTATTCTAAACTCAGAAAGTCGTGAAACTCGGCCGAATTTGTATACCGATGAGCCATTCGAACAAGTCGACTACTTTCAGGTTCCATGCGGTGCCCAAAATCGAAATAGGTTTGACAATTTAGGTTTGTTTTACCTTTAAATTCAACCCAACCAAGTCTGTAGCCAGTCCAGTATGCCATGGATACCGAAACAGTCCTTATAGGGGTACGCGCAAATTTGACAAGGCTTACAAACAGTGAAAAAATACCGTTTCACGGAGGGTGCGATATTTTTCTAGCCGAGAGGCTGACGTGTCCCTGTCCCTTATACGGCTACGTGTCTTATGGCAACAAATTATAAATATAGGAAAACTTATTAAACACCAGTTTTTTTGTTGCGAAACGTGAACGACCATCTTAGACAGATGCACAGAGTTACTACTAAAAACTTAGACTCTGTATCTTCATAACAATCTAAATTAAAAATGTTGGAAAGGATGGGGTGGTATACTCTTTGACACTTTAGCATAGGTAGATTATCAAGAGCCGACCTGCAGTCTACGGTACTAAACTGTATGGTAAATAGGACGTAAGGTCGTAGCCAGAGGGAAACCAGGAAGCAATGACACCATCCAATAACTGAATTCATTTCTATTAATAACTAAACGCTAGCTGTGTTTCAGTTAATGGATTAAGCAGCCTAAGCCTAAGCCTAAAGCTAAGCTTAAGCCTAAGCCTAAAGCCTAAGCCTAAGCCTAAGCCTAAGACTAAGCCTAAACGTAAGCATACGACTAAGTATATACCTAAGCTTAAAAGGCCGACGTATATATTAATCGCACTAATTTTAGTTCGCCGCAAACCAGAACGGTTCCAAAATATGGTCTTTCGGGGCAATCACCAATTGTTACATCGATCGAAAAACAAATCCAAGACCACAACGCAAAGAGAACACCAGAAACCACCTTCCAAGCGATTAAGATCTCAACCAGAAGAAAGATTTGATCAACGCTCAACGAAGTTCAATTCAACGCAACGTTCGTTGTTCGCAACGAAAATATCCGATATGTTTTTCGGAGACGAATTAAAACAAATTGGATGGAGACATCAATTAAATCGTAGATCTCGAAATGCGCCACAAGTTCCGTTGAATTCAACTCAAATCGATCGAAAAATGGACGCGATTATGCGAGCAGATGTTTCGACCAATCAGATTGCATTGAATCGAACGTCAGAAGCAATAAATGCGACCAATGATAACAGCGATGATAATCGAGACAGACTTAGCTTATCTGCCAGTTCAATTAAACACAAGTTACCTCTGAGCGGGCGGATCAGGACACCATTAGCAGCAAATGATTGGACGCAGTGGAGTTCTTGTGATAAACGACACCAAGGCCGGCGAGTCAGATACAAAATTTGTAGTCAGTCAAACTTGTGGCAATGTCCAATGCAAACGCAATGGTGCAATATTAGACGTACGTTTGTCTAACCCATGTCTAGAATAGGGCCGGAACAGTAGTATAACCATATTCCTAAACCTAAGCCTAAGCCAAAGCTTAAGCCTAAGCTTAAGAATGAGCCTATGCCTAAAGCTAAGCCTAAGCTTAAGCCTAAGCTATAAAATAGTATAAAGCTGAAACTGACTCTATTAGCCCCTTCGGAAAACGATACGGACCTGTTCTATACAAGGGCCAAGTATACCGTTACCATTGGCGGATCCAGAAATGTTGTGGAGCGCACGATAATTGGATAGAAAAGCTCGCAAGCGAAGTGAGCAAAAAAATTAAACGCAATTTTACTACTAAATCTTAATACAAAATTTTCGTTTTAATCTCTGTTCGGAAGTATGGTCAGAGAAAACATCTCGGTTGAAACCGCCAGTGAGTTCTCAACGACACCTGGGCATCGTTCGATCTTGGATTTTTCATTGTTTACGTTGCCTTTACAAGTACCAATAGTCAAATTAGAATATCTTTAAATGAAAAGTAAGAATAAAAATATTTCACAATTTTTACCTCATGAACATTTTTAAACCCTGTCGCTGCCGGACCTGGGCATCCGGTAGCTTCAAAATGTGGGCAACCACAAAAGTCACAGTTGAACGTATTGCAGGGTGCAACCGGAGGTGAAAAATACCGGAGTCGGAGCCGAGGGTCAACAAAACTTGCCGGAGACGGAGCCGGAGGTGAGGCGAAATTAGGTAGTAAAAATGACTGTTAATTAGTAGTTAATTTTAGCAAATATCTAAAATATGTTGTGACGTTGTTTGGTTTTACGCTAATTTTCTGCGAAATTTCAAAAATTCCTTCCCGAAAATTGTGACAACAGTAAAACAAAACGCGCTAAACAGATAAATTTTGCAAAATTATGCAACATTTTACTACTGAAATTGCCCAAACCTCCGGCAAAAATTCTACCGGAGCTGGAGCCGGAGGCAAACCTCCGGTTGTACCCTGACGTATTGGGAGCTCTTAAGGCAACAGAGTGAAGTCACAGGTAAATTAATCGCCCGTGACACGCGACGTACAGCTTTTGTTTGATATCGCAATTCTAACTTTACCTAAACAGTCTGAATATGGGTTGAAATTTAAATGTTTACACCTTAACCTTCTACCCGACGAGATCAAAGTCCAGTAGCGAAAGGGTAAAAATTTAACGTAAAAAGGGGCTGATTTACATTCTCACCAACGCCAGTGAGAACTTCATTAATATAAAACTTCGGCCACATTTGTACAAGAATGTAATAAGGACTTTTTACTGTCCAATCAGGAGGGATCCGCGTTCCAAGACTGTTCTACTGTGAGGTTCTTATACTAAAGCGCCAAAAGCGGAGTAGTAAAATCGTTTATTAGAAATTTCCGCTGTTCTAATGACCTGTTTTAATGTGGACGGTTAGGGGCACAGTTCAAAAAATGGTGAGTCAAATTGACATTTTCCGAAATGAACTCTACGGGACTACAGAAATTGAGTCAAATTCGACATACTGAGTCACACGTCTGACTCTGGCAGAATCGAATTTTACTCCGTTTGTGTAAGTAGCCCTGTAGAGTTAATTTCGGACAGAGTCAGTTTGACTCACCATTTTTGTAGTGCAGTATACTACGTGTGCGTATTTCATACGATTCCATAAATGTGGCACAAAAATTTTGTGTGTGGGAGAAACTATAAGGTCTAAAATACAAAATGACATCATTAAACTTTTTGCCAGCATCCAACACCGTATCCATAGCAAAGACCGCAGAATTTGCCAGTACACAACCTGTATTTCAAGCGCAACACAAACTACAACAACAACAACAACAACAACAACAATTGCAACTGCATCAACTGCAACATTCAAACAGTCGTCGCTTGGCAACATTGAATGCGATTCGTCGCCGACTGCAACCGGGATGCGAACCGGGCGTTTGTTGTATTTACAACAATTCGTGTCGAGTTGGAGTTGTCATTTTACCGAAAGAACAGTTTCAATGGTGTACGAATCCATGCCCTGAGTTGCGTTAATTAACAAAAACATACACTGAAATTGTGTCAAAAATCAAACGCTATACATTAAAACTTTGGCCCATGTAAAGATATCACGGGCGGAACGTTTTTATGTGAGACTGCAATAGAGTAAGCTTAAGCTTTAGACTAATTTTTTGCTTGGCTTAGGCTTAAGCTTTGAGGCTTATTCTTAGGAATATGCTCATTGTTTTACGCTTAGGCTTAGGCTTAGTCTTAGGAATATGCTTAATACTGTTTCGCCCCTGTTCTTTAAATTGACCAAAACTTTTCATATTTGAAAAATGGTTTCAAAACACTTTTTAGAAGTGAACAAACTCTGAAAGCAATAGCATAGGTGAACGTTCGGCTCCGGGATAAAAATTGGCCTCCAGCTCCGGATCGAGTAGAATTTCTCTCGATGTTTCGGCTAATTCGGTAGTGAAATTTTGATAGTTTTACATATTAATTTTGTTGTTCAATTCGTTTAGCATTAAGTTTAAGTTACCATTTCGAGCAGTGAAAATTGTCGGAACAGGTTTAAAAAAGAATTCTAAAACCAAAATTTTAAACAAAACTTTGCAGATGTTCGCTAAAATTAGCTAATGAAACATTGTTTTAAATATCAAATTTCGCTTCCACGCCGGATTCGCCTCCGACTGCGACAAGTTTTGTTCCCTCCGGTTCTGGCTTGGCTTTGGTATTTTAACCTCCGTCGAACCTTGTCATTAGGTATCCTGATGGCATTTCTCAACACTTTTTAAGAGAAAAGAACGGCGTAGGGGGATATGTTAAGGAGTCATATCCATTAACATTTTTGCCCGTGAGTTTGTAGAAACTTTTAGTTGGTAAAACGAGATCACACCTTTTTGAACGTTTCGGGTCCTCGCCTGAGCAAGGTCGCGTTTAGATGGTTGTTTTCTTCTTTTTTGCATAAATAAAATAAAGTAAAACATTTTGGCAGTATACAGCCGGAACTGCTCAGCATTGGTGGTAGATCCGAATCCGTTGGTCCCCATCAGTACATACCTTATTGCAAACGAACAGGGACCAAAACCGAAAATTTGTATATAACTCCGGCGCCCCGGGTTACAAAACTACCCAAGGTTACAAAACTACTCAACCCTGATGTTTTGTAGCCGTATATTTCTCCGCAAAACAATGTTTTAATCCTGGATTCTTTAAGATCAGTTTGGTTTGACCGTATACAGCAGTCCCTTGAACTACAGTAGCCACAATTTTGTCGCTACAGCACGGTGCAACCGCAGGTGAAAAATACGAGAGCCGGAGGTCAACAAAATTTTCACAGCCAATGTTGCACCAAAATTAGGTATTTAAAATGTTTAAATTTTACATTTTAGCAAATATCTGTAAGGAGTACAAAATTTTGAATTAAGGCTTATTTTTTAAAGAAGTCCGAAGAATTATTGTTTGAAAATTGTTCCAAAAGTTAAAACCAAATTTATCGAACAGTGCAGTATTTGTGAAACTATACACAAAATAAATTGTCTTGAACCTATTCAAGAAATATTGTCTGACATTTATGACAATTATTTCTTGATATACTTTTCACACTTAATGTCTTAATTTTAAGAGTTTGTTTTATGAACGATTAAGAAAAATATTTCTGAATTATAAGACAAATATGTCTGAAATAAAACACAGAGATTTGACATAGAAACCGACTCCAAAATTGGAGGCTGAAGCTCAACCCAATGCCCTAAATTTACAGCCTAAGATACGTCCAACACGAACTGTAGTGACCCGAATAAGAGGATGTGAGGTAATAAGTGGGGGTCCCCATTTTGAGTCCCAATCAACAGGAGTCCGTATCCATAATAAAAGTTCTAAAGCGCATAGAGTCCCTAAACCATAATTAGAGTCCAGGGGGTACCCTCTGGAGAGGCTAAATAAATATCAGTCCATCCTCTGATTCGGGTCACTACAGTAAACATAGGTTGGGGGGAGCCTGAGCTCAACCCGAAATATCTTTAAAATTCGATTATTTATACTCTCTTAAGAATATAAACGGAGCAACTTTTTACATACACAAAAATCGGAGAAACATTTTGAAAGCCAACTATTTCTTGAAGGAACGAAACTTGTGTCTTATAAATTGGCAATAGCAATTTCTTGAGTATAAAAGACATTTATGTTAACCATTTAAGAAACGAATTTCTGAGCTGTTTAAGGCTACTAATTTCTGAAATACAAGGCATTTGTCTTGAAAATTTAAGAAAGTAGGAGTCTTGAAATTTTAAGACAATTTATTTTGTGTTTATGAAAAGTTTCAGTGCAAACGTTTATTTGTCTTGTGTCAATAGCTTGAATACACTTTGGAATGTTATTTTCAAAACTTAACTACTTACGCTTTAAGTTTCGAACTCAACTTTATTTGGTCCTGGAGTCATTTATGTGCTACTAGGGATAATTGTCATTTATGGACTCTAATTAGGGTTTACGTACTCTATCCGCTTGCGGACTCTTATTAGGGATGCGGACTCCTATTGATCGGGACTCAAAATGGAGACCCCTCCTTTTATTCGGGTCAATGCAGTACATTGTTTGTTAGCGTCCAAATTTTTAGCTCTGTGCCACAAAATATTGCGTTTGACTTCTTCTCGCTTACAAAAACTTTCTCAGGTTTTTCACTTCTGTGTCCACGATTATTGAGTTTTGGTTCTCGGTCACATGATTTCACAAATATTGTGTGCGTCATTACCACAATTTCCGGGTCCGCCACTGCACAAACAGCTTCCGCCTAGCTCCCACCAGCTCGCTCTATGAAACCTACATTGTTACCGGTTGTGAAATATATGGGTTTCCGACAGGTGTATATGGTAAAAATATCGGAAACGGATATTTAATTAAGTATAAAAGTTTAAAATATTTTGTTTAAAAGTTTTATAAAATGATTTTTGACTAATTTTGAAGATAAAAGATAACAGAATTTCCGGTGTTTCTATAATGCAAATTGCAAATGCACAACGATTTTACCGAAAATTATCCGGTTAAACCGTGGTGTCCGGCTTCATAAATTGTTCAGTTAGTTTGAGGAGCGTAACAAGCATATACCTATGCCACTACCAGGGTGTAACCGGGTTTTTGTTTATAATAAAATTCGGAGTCCGTTTCCGTTATACAAATACCGGAACCTATTATCATGCTCAAAATTGTTTAAAAATCACCATTATATGCCGCAATTTTTCATTATTAGTTACAAAACACCTATCACGCAAGTTTTACAACTATACTGCAGAAGTAAAAACACTAAATCCATCCAAAATCTTACTTTCGAGAAAAATAAAACTTCTCTGAAACTTTTATGCTTCAATATCCGTTTCCTTCATTTTAATCACCGCCCGTTTCCGTTTTTACCATTCGTGTACACCCTGACAAAAACTAATCTATAGCTAAGAGGGTACTACAAAATATAGTTCAGCAAAAAATTGTTCTCGCCTCAGAAAATCACGGCCTCTATTTAAAGGGATTTAACGCTCACAACACAAACAAGCCACGTTTTACTTGAGTTAAGACTTGTTTCTCATCAAATAAAAGTAAATGCCTTTACTGTCGTACTCGCAGCCTTTCTGTAACTGGTGTCCATGTAAAGATCAGTGGCGATTTTCTGTGGGACTGCAATAGAGTAAGCTTAAACTTTAGACAAATTTTTTGCTTGGCTTAGGCTTAGGAATATGCTCATTCTTACGCTTAAGTACGCTTAGGCTTAGGAATATGGTTATAATCGGCATAATCTTTGCGTATGGTTTCGGTAACAAATCTTATTTTTTCTTCCGGTAGCACTCCGGTCCATTTACAATATTCGAACATAAAACCAGGATTTACGAGTTACAACCATTTAAAGAATCTCGTAAGTCTAAGGCTGCAAATAATAGACATTTCGAAATCTTAGTGTAGCTACATCGTCATGGTCAAAGTTGCTTTAAGTGACGCAACTGTAGATCAAAGCATATCCATGCTTAAGCAAAAATAGTCTAAAATATAAGCATCATGGATCAAATTGGAACCGAATTACATCAAATCGGGATAACAAATTTATACCTGAATCGGAACTACAATTTTGTGACAATACGGATAATTTTATATTAACAAATATATAATATTGATTTAGCGTGTCTGTTGGCAGGCAAATATAACGGCGGTTTGTGTATTTAGATGTTGAGATCGAGGGACGCTAGTTCAAAATTTAATGATTTACAGAATTTTTATGCAACATATCATACATATATTAAAATTACAATGTCAAAATTACAACTGATTATGCAATCAGTCGGAATTTTACTTTTCTACATTCCCACCAGAACACTGGACGGCCCTAAAATTAACATGGGTCATGATCATAGTAATTCACAACATTAATAAATAAGATTCTTTTCCGCAACACTTAAATATAGCCACAAACATACCATTATGACCTGTATAGATCCACTGGAAACCAACCAGCATGCTCTGTAATCACAAAAACATTGTCATCATCTTAAATTGAACCTACTAAGGTGCCACCAACCATAACAAAAGGCTGTGATCACAATGACCGTTATATCTTCTTTATTCATTTGCTTGCACGCCGCCCCAGAAACATTTTCTCCAACGGCATTTTATCACCGATACCGTACCCAAAGCTACTTTGTTAATATGAATCCCATATTCGGCAGAATACCATGAAATCAAAACGCATTGTTTCTTACTATTCATCCAAGCACAGCTCTAATTTCTGCTGTTTGGCGTAACCTGCGGACTATTACTATTACTCGAGCTCGCATAATGATGTAACTGATGATAATGTTGATGGTGCGAAGACGGAGAATTTGACGAGTTGCTTCCTGTTCGCGATTGTGACGGATGTGATTGGTGCTTATTTGATCTATGATGCGAAGAGCCACCACCAGTTGATGCTCCGTGTCCGGCACTGCCGCTACCTGCCATACTACCACTCTGGCTGCTTGAACTCGATTTGCGGCTCCAACTATTGCCACCGCCACCTCCAGCCCCTGCCGAATTACTATTATTGTCCCTTTGGTTGTCCGTCGACGAGTGTACCCTATGCTGATGAGCTACATTGTTCGCTCCAACGTCCGTGTTATGGCTACTGTTGTAATACGAGCTACTATTGTTTCCGCTACTATATCCACTGCTATTTTGGTTACTACTATTGGAAGACCGACCGCTATAATGATGATGATAATGATATCCACCACCTGAACCACTATTTTTATTCCTCCAATGCTTACCGCTACCACTCGAGCCATAACTGCTATTCGATACGTAATTGTTATTACTAGTATTGTTGTTGGTGCTATTTGGATTCATATGTGTTGATCCGGTATGAAATTTGCCCGATGATGCTACAGCACCAGCGAAAGTTGGTGGTTGTTGAGGCGGCTGGGTCGTATTATGCGACGACTGTGAAACTGAATTTATATTACTGTTTCCAGTGGTATTTGTCTTGGCGCCATACCCAGTCCCTCCAGCACCGGCCGTAGTGTTCGACTGTCGACCTCGATGCTGAGTTTGCTTACCGGTTCCGTTATTTGTCGCGGTGGTCTCCTTTGGTGATATCACAGCTACCGGCGACGTTTCGTTGCAAAGTGATTGCGTATGACCGACCGTTACCGTCGAATTACGCGCAACGTCAGTAGATTGCGTGTTTTCTGACGCGGTATCATTCCCAGCTGTCGCTTTTGCTACCGAACCACCATTTCCTGAAGAATCTCGGCCAAAATCATTTGATAAATGTTGCGTTTGATGGTCATCTCGAACGCTGCATTCATTTCTCACCGTCCCACAATCTTCTCTTTTAACACCACCGCCGCCGCCGTTTTTACACTCATCACCTGCGGTGTCACCACAAGCATCCGAAGCCGATTGATACTTGTCTTCATCATCTTCAATTGGAGGATCCCTACCAACAGCATCTTGTGTCGCAGCGGCGGTTTCGGTGTTGTGGCTATCGTAATTATTCTCGTGATCGCACATCATTGTTGAGTTTATATCCACGTTTTCATCATTATTATTGTCTCTGAGTTTACACTGCGATCTATCTAACTGCACATAATCTGTTAGCTCACCACCATTACTACAATTATCACCATTCAAGCTACGATCTTTTGAAGCAGTGTCCCACGGAACAATAACCGCTTGCGAAGATGAAGACGTGGTCCTTGACATTTGCTCTTCAATATCGGTAGTTCCCGAATCGATGTTGTTGTTGTTTCCGTCTTCGGCCGCAACAGTATTAGGTTGTTTCATAATTTCCAACGACGAACAATTAGATTTCGGTAGCAATTCTGGATTTTCGCGAATATGCTTCTCAACCTGGAAAAAGCACCAAAAACGTACATAATAATGTACAAAACAACACAATAATTTATAGGTAAGTAAGCAGTGTTAGATTTTATAGCCCTGCTCGCGATTGCTCGATACAAAATTTATTTATTGAATAAACATGCGTTGCAGTAATTGTTTAGCCGCTAATTTTTTCGAGGTTATAAGCGTTTTGAAATAAAGTGATGTGCCGACGAATCACTCCAGCTCTCTTCTAAATGCAAAAACCATCGACAATTTTTTGTATGTAGTACCGATGCTAATAAGGATGATCATAAAATGGGTCAATACTTTTTTAAGCCTCATTAACGTGTGCAAATTTTACTACGTAATGGGTTTCGAACAACACTGACAGCTGCAATTTCTCGCTGCAAAAACTTGCTCGTGTGAACTACCTCTGCTAATTGTCATTAACGTGTAACGCTAGTACGAAACGACTGGTGTGTTTTCCGGTGTTGTAGAAATTTTAAAGTATAATATTTCACTTAGTCATACCGAAAACTCCAAAATCCATCGAACGCTGCAAAACCGTACATTATTGAACTATGGAAACTATAATTATAAAACCATTTAATGCGTGGAGAAAATTCACGGAAAAAGCTGTTTTTTGCAGCAGACGGCATTCAAACTTACAACTTTATCAAGCAGTATAAATGAGTTAGATATGAAAGTTTATTTAATAAATAAATATAAAATAGTTACATAATTAGAAGTAAACTTACAATCTTTTTAACGTGTTCAAATGTGTGTTTGCTTTTTGGTGCCTGAGATTCACGTAAAAGGACGTTGTCTAATGTGTACGGTGGCTCGATAACTACGCATTTCATAATCACTATTGTTTCGTGATCCCAAAACACGTCGTCAAGCCTGTAAAACATTATATGTCAATCCGCTTATGCATCAAAATTGTTACATACCTTGAATTTTCAATTTTTACTTTAGCATTCTAAAATTTCCCTGATATCCAGCCGCAGCAAAATGTTGAATTTGTTCAGTAGTAAAAACAATTTTATAATAGTAATTTGGGGGCTACAATCGTAAGTATTCAGCATCCGGTAAGTTTTACCGTATACCAGAACAGCATACAGATATAAGTTTTACCTAAATGGGAAACATATAGTTTTGTTCTGACAGAGTAATGAGCTTAAGAAGGTTTTATTTTGATTCAAAAAACAGGAACACATCCACTTTCATATATATAAAAATTTAGTAGGCCCATGTTCTGGTTCAAGTTTAAAAATTTTACCGAAATTCACTAAATAAATTATAAATAAGCAGACAAGCATGCAAGCAATCATTGCCATATTTATGTATCAATAAGTTGTTTCCGACTTTTTAAACTTGTTACTACCGTTTTAAAATGTTTATTGTAATATATGCTTACGTTTTCGTCACAGTCATAAATAGACGTTGGCCGTTTTTTGTAACATTCGCTGTGGTAAGGCAACGTTCCTTTCGAGCAATTGCTTCGTGGAAGCGCTTATTGACCTGTAATTATCGAAAAGCGACCCATATATTTTACTTGATACATTTAGATGAAAAAAGAAATGCGTTACAACAGCTTGAATTTGATGCTACAAAATAATAACTTGTTGTAAAAATGTGTATGCCGATTAACTATCATCTCGGCATCGGTCACAAACGGCACTTTTCGTGAGTATCGCCATTGGCACAGCCAACAATATCAGGGTGCAACCGGAATTACAATTTACCTGAACCTGAACCGGAATTTGAAAATTTTACCGGAACCAGAACCGGAAAGTGAAAAATGGATTTCAGCAAAAATTTCATTTTAATCGTATTTTTTTGCTCTATTATTTGTGAAACAACCTTAGTCGAACATAGCTATTTATTTTATTTGTTGTATTTTAGATTTTCGTCGTCGACTGAAGTGAAATCCACCATCAATGGCTTATATTCGGAGTACAAGTGGCTTTCAAAAGAGATTCTTAAAAATTAGCAAAGTTAAGAAAACGGCCAAATTATAACACCGGAATTAATTTTTAAATCCGGTAAAAATTTACCGGAACCGGAAGGTAAAAAAATGCCGGAAACGGAATTCCGGTTGCACCCTGAACAATATCGCCGATTCTTTGCCGATACTTTTTGCACCTAACAGTCAGTTAAAATGCTATCAATTTAACTTCTTGGATAACTATCTCTTTTGCGTTTGTGTCTGAAAAATTGATTAAAATGAACCATTCTCATAAAATTATATATCGTTTAAAGTGGTTGAGGTTTAGTCTTTCGCATAATAATGTAATGTAGCATCCCATCTGTTCTTAATGCATGGTGTATTAAAGTTTGAATGGCATTGGCATCCGTAAGCATTAACGTAAATAGCTAATTTGACAACTGCCGGAACCGGATATTAAACTATCCGGCTCATGCTCCGGTATTTTCGTATTCGGTTGAACACTGGTTATATGAACACTGGTTATATGAATAGTTTACATTAAACATTCGTTGCCAGCTATCAAACAAGAAATCCGCAGCATAATTTGCATCAATTTTTGTGCCAAAGTTCATACCTTATCGTAGTTAATTTGAGCTAGAGGTAGTTGAACGCCACTAGGTTTTCGAATAAGTTTTAACTCTTCCACCATTTTTAAATTGAATAATTTCACGCGCGATCGAACACCATTTGTTGCAGCAAATTCTGAAAGAGTAAAAGCCAATGATATACGTATTGGTTACGACCAGGGTGCAAAAGGAATTCCGGTTCCGGCAATTTTTGACCTTGCGGTTCCGGTTCAGGTAATTTTTTACAGGAATTGAAAGTTCCGGTATTAAATTTTGGTCTATGGAAATTAAGATATCTTACTAAAAAAGCCGATAAAAATTAAGAAGATTTCATTTGTATGAAGGTAGATTGCGCATCCGTGGATTATGAAAATCTAAAATACAGAAGCTAAAGTGAATACCTATGTCTAGCTAGGATTATTTCACCAAAAATATTGCACAAACGAAAATTAAAATGAATTTTTCGGTGGCATGTATTTTTCATTGTTCGGTTCCAGTCCCGGTAATTTTTCAAATTCCGGTTCCGGTAATTTTTTCAAATTCCGGTTCCAATTCCGGCAAGTTGTAATTCCGGTTGCACCTTGGTTACGACAGTTTATAATAAAACAAATAAATAACCACTAAGATCTATTCAGCACAACTAAACTAATAATAGACTTTTAAAAGAATGTATGCAATTTGGTTTAATGTGGTAAAACACATCCATATATATGCTTGCAGCGACGAAAACGTACTTATCACGAGCAAATTAGTCGTTGGCTCATATGCAATAACTTCTCCCTCAACTTCGTCGCCAAAACACGTCACACACCGCACGAAAGCTCCGATCACGAGACACTCGTCTGCTGAACCACTCGATGACATTGTTGTCAATCCAAAAAACTGTGAAAATCTGGATGTAAAAACGTTTCACGTTAATAGAAAACTTAGTGCGAAGACTAAAGTAACCAGTCCTATAACGAAAATTAACTTGTATCGACTAATGATAATTATCAAAAACCAACACCTGACTTCCGAGACCGGTCATGAAAAGTCACGGTCTCGGTCAATTTTTGGTCATCACCGAAAAAATTTAAATCTTCAAAATAAATTTTTTCTAAAGATTTTTTCGTAGTTTTGGTATTTTTAATGTTTTTGATGTAAGCACGTGAGACAAGACATGCTTGTACTACCGCATATGCGATATATGCAATGCACATTGTAAGGTATGCATGCCGGCAGCATACAGCAAAATATATATATTCGACGATAAAAGTAGCATGAAAAGCAGCCTACGTGGCGCAGTGGTAGTGTTCGCTTAAGGATCCGAAGGCTGAGAGTTCGATCCCCGCTATGGAAGTCCGCTTTTATAGCTGCCTAGTTAAAAAGGTCTGAAGTCGCTGTTCCTACCTACACTAACCATGAGGCTCCGTGGTAAGCGCAGTGGTAAATTGCTGCACTATGAACAGAGTATCCAGTCTAGGATGGAGGATGGACAGTTAAGTGACGACTTTGTTAAAAATTTGGACATGTAAGCATGCGAGACATGCTTGTCCTGGTCCATATACAATGTATACGCAATGCACATTGCGTTGTATGCTAGCCGGCAGCATACGTTTCGACATATACGTATTTGACGATAGAAGCAGTTGGGCAGGAGGGCGTTGGGCAGGTGGGCTACGTGGCGCAGTGGTAACAGCGCCTTCATGATACACAGAAGGCCGCTAATAAAAAACCACCTGTGACCCGCTTTTCCAGCTTCTTAGTAAAAGGTTTGAAGTCCTGGTTCCTACCGAGACTGACCTGAGGTCTACGCCGTGAGCGCAATGGTAAATTGCCGCATTATGAACACGGTATCCAGTCGAAAATAAGATGGACGGTCAGGGGACTACCTTGTTGAAAATGGGACATGTAAGCAATTAAGCATGTCAGACATGCTTGTCCTGGTGCATATGCAATATATGCAATGCACATTGTGTAAAATGCTTGCCGGCAGTATATGATCGACATATAATCGACGAGAAAAGCAGTTAGAGAAGAACGCTGTGTGGCGCAGTGATAGAAGGGACGACCTTGGTGAAAACTGTGGCATGTAAGCATTTGACATACTTGGAAGGCCGCTAGTTCGAAGAAGCCACCTGTAACCCGCTTTTTCAGCTGATTAGTAAATGGTCTGACCAACCTAGACTGACATGGAACTACGGTGTGAGCGAAATGGTAGCGTGGCGCAGTGGTAGAGTGTTCGCTGCAGGACCCTTAGGCTGACTGTTCGATCTCCGCTATGGAAACCCGCGTTTTCAGCTGCTTAGTTAACCCCTTCTCACATTTAGTTGCCTGTAGGCAACTCAGCGCAGTGTATATACGTTAAATAGTATATATCCCACCGTGTTTAACAATTGCAACACGTATACATAGTACTAAATCACCACCAGACGTGAGAGCGCCCTCGGGCTCAAAGTGTCAAGCTCCTATAGCTGAGTGGTGATGGTATACGCCTGCCACTCCAGTCACTGGAGTTCGAATCCTAGCATAAAAGTAGCTCTCAGGGGAAATAGAAAATATTCATGTGAGAAAGGGTTAAAAGGTCTGAAGCAAGACCCAGTTCCCACCTATTTTCACACTTCCCATGTCTATTTTAACACCAGAGTTCCACCTGAATATACGCTGTTTAAAACCTTCGGCTACACTTTGACTAACAATAAGCGTAATGAAAAATTCCCAGTTTATTTTACAGCGTTTAAATAAGAAATTTTCCACAAAACATATAATCCAAACCCAAAAAATGCATCAATTAACTAGCTAGGAAATCTCTTTGATGGCTGGAATTCAATACAGTTCGATTTTGATTTAATTAGAGATTTGACACAAGTTTTGTTGCTACAGCTTCACGCACAGTTTTAAAAAATAATTTCTGCTGTAAAATGAATCCATATTATCAGAAAGAAATCAATACTATAATTTATAATGGTTGAGTTTAAAAGTCACGACCTTTTTAACAAGTTCGATAGATTTCAGTCGAAATTTCACTCAAGTTGTTTAAGCTCCAACGCTAGACGGAAATAAACATAACCAGTTATAACAAGTTTGTTAATTCTCAAACGAAAGAAGGGAAAAGAGCGACCAACCCATGGTTGTGCGTGTGCCTTGAAAATCCTGTCACTTAATACCAAAAACTCCTAAACGGGACTGAGGAGATTAGCAACTTTAGAGAGCGCACATACGCACAATATAAATTGTCTGAAGTTTAAAACAGTTATGTCTTATCAGGACTCCAGACTATAGACATATGTGGTGTATAACGGGTCATCCACGTTAAAATTCACGCACATTTGTGAAAAAATGTCTTTGACTTTTTGGTGCCCGCATTGTCCCTACCCACTCTCTTTATACACTGTCTGAGATGTCAATATGTCATTGTCTAAACCTTAGACAATGAATATGCTCTAGGCATAAATATATACTTGTCCTGACATCATTATCGGGAACTGTTATTGGCCATAGTCCCTCGGAAGGGACTCAACTTTTCGCGTTGAATAATACGTGTGAATATGTGTGCACAACGTGTGTTTTTAAATGTGTGCGCGTAAACTAACGTCATGTCCTGACATCCTACAGAAAACAAGTATTTATCCAGAGTCCCTTCCGACAGAGTCTAGACAATTAACACGATCTAAGTACAGCTATGAAACTGTACCTTGCCTCCAGCTAGTATGTGTATTTTGATGGTGTTCCTAATGGGGTGGGTGGAACATTTATTACATCGGCGCATGCATTTTAACGTGGATGACCCACAAATTCCAAACATTTTAAATAGTATAAAAATTGGTGTCTGCTTCTGTTTCGCAATTTTCATTGCAGATATATGCTGCAATTGTTTCAAACTCAACAAAACTCTTGAAATTAATTTAAAACCTTAAAAATTTTGACGTATTCATTTTTTCTTCAATATTTTAGGAAGCCCATTGAATATTTGCACTCCTCAATTTTGTTGATCGAAGAACAAAACATCTTTGAAATTTATACATCAATAATCAATATCCGTTTTCCATTTCCGTTATTTTGATCGCTATTCGTGTATGGGTCTGAAGTTTTATAAATGTCTGAAACTTAAGTTTCGAAAACATTTATAGATTACAAATTAAAATACCAGACAAATGTCGTGAAAATTTAAGTAAGTAAAAAATTCCTTAAATTTCAAGATCATTTTTGCGCGTAAAGCAAAATAAGTTTGGTTGACAGATGAATTAAAGTTGAGGATTAAACGTCTCGAAATTGATATCTAGAGATACACTGCAAAAAATGGGGAGTCAAATTGACTCTCTGGGAAATAGGCTTTTCCTGACAACACAAGCTGAGTCAAAATTCGACTCCGCCAGAGTCAAATTCGTTTAGATGCTTTTTTCAATATTGAAGTGTACGTTAATATTAACTCAGAACTGCAAATTAATTCTATATATAATGTATTTATCAGGATATCAACCGGATATCCGATTCTGTTTGCGGTAAAAATCCGCGTTCGTTTCCGTTATAGAGAAACCGGTAATCCCGGCATTAATATCCTAAAAATTAATTATAATTATAAATCACGTATATATAGATCTCGAAAGTTTTCATTACAGATACACTATGCAAGCAAAGTTTCGATTTTGAATTAAATTTGCAAAATTCATCTAAAATTTTAAAAATTTCGGTGCATCGGCTTTTTTCTTTGATATTTTGGAAATCCCGTTGAACACAGATGCATGCTTTCATTGGGTTAGCAGAAAAATAAAACGTCTCTGAAACGTTCATACCTCAATATCCGTCTTGTGGTCAGTCCTTTTTCATTTATTATTACTATTTGAATACATAAATCATTTGAGCCAAAGCATGTATTTTCTACAGTTTAAGCTAAATAATTCCATAACAATTGCGATTAATGCGGGGTGTCATGTTTTGTCACATGTTGATTCGACATCAACATAAATTTTTTGTTACCATATATGATGCAGTGCGGACAGATAAAAGAAAAGTCGAATATCATGTGATATTGCTATACAAAGCATGGGTACACAGGTTATTTCAACATACAAGGTTCGAATGTCACGTGACATTAACTGCATATGATATGATATTCCGCAAGCCGGATTTAGAGTATCGTATGATGTTCCATTATGTAGTTTAAAGATGTATCATAAGACAATTCCCCAAAATTTGAATATTCCTGCCAAAATTTAAATTTTTCCGCCAAATTTTAAATTTTGCGCCAAAATTTAAACTTTCCGCCTAAATTTAAATTTCCCCAAAATTAGAATTTTCCCACCAAAAATATAATTTTCCCTCCAAATTTTAAATTCTCCTACCTAAATTTAAATTTACCGCCATATTATTATTATCCTTATTTACATTGTCTCGTAATAGCATATAACGGCACGTCTGTTAGTATCATATAATATTCCGCCATAGGCAACCTGGTTATGCAACTGACTCAGACATAATCATATGATATTGACAATGCAGGGAATATCAGGACCAAACGTGATGTTAGCAGACAACCACTGTTTTCGGAATATCATGTCGGTTTATCGCAGGCAAAACGTTACCCAATATATAGAACGTGACAATACATGAGCCAACTGCACCATTTATAACGTGAACCCTGCATAACGCAAACAGAAATTGATATAAAAGTTGAAAATACTTTACGTTTGTGCTAACCCAATTCAGCACGGTTCCAATCGGAAGCATGTTCTCGGAATCGGAATCAAACTTTTTTAAAAACTAAGTAATACATTAGTCGCTCCGACACATTGTAACCACGTTAATATTTTACTCAGGACTGCAAAATAATTACATATATGTATTTACATATACATCAAACACCTGTGACATTTACATTACAATAATTAATACAAAAGCTCAAACGTGAATACACTTTCTGGTTCCTTTCGCCATAATTTTCTATATAACAGAATAGTACGAAATTTGCTATACTTTGACCAGACCATATATTTTCCTTATCACAATGGGTTTCAAACCAGAAAATCCTTAAAAACTGCGCAATCCTCGCTGTGATCAGCTGGACGTAACCAGGACACCATATACTAAAAGACTAATATGTAAGTAATGCTCTCGACAAAACATGTAAAATACTGTAGGAACCCCGTATCATGTTTTACTTTTGAGGCCGTCCCGGTATCTGGCGGGAAAGCTAATTAGGCTCAGGTCTTGGTCCATATTTTATGCTTAGACTTAGTCATATGCTAACATACAGTTTCTGCCCATCGGCCTGCCAATCCTTGTGAAATTATGGCATGATCTTGTATCGTATGATTGAAGACATTTACACATTCAATCGCTTAATCGTAAGAACGCTCTCCATTCAATGGAATTCGGAAATGAATTGATAATTACGCAAATTACGCAGAGACGACAAGAAATAACAAAAACACCAATAATAAAGATACAACTGAACACAGCCTCACAGTAAATACAAGACGATAATGACAAAAATAAATAAGCAGGCGTCGCAATTAGAATTACCTCTGCAGACAAGGGCCAGTGGACTTACACATTATATGCGAAAATTGTGATAACAATTTAACATAACGAAATAAAAAACGTTCAAAATACGACAAGTTTATAGCAAACCTGCAGTCAATCTGAGCGCATCAAATATAAAAGGTTAACGATACAACGAACAGTATGACAGCGCAGTAGAGACCTCTCTTGCGATCTTTGTTCAGTGATTTTAGGAAACTTTTTATGTTGGTAATACAAATCTACCGCTTAATATGATCCATCTTTCACAGTACATTTTTACCGGAAACGGATGTTCACCGGATATAGCATATAGAATTGAATACCCGGTCGATCTCTGAAAAATACTTCATGATGACAATTGATTTATTTGGCCCTCATCTGTGCACCGTACGGTTCAGCGTAATAGAAATTAAAAACATAAATAAAATAGCTAAACTTTGCTTACTAATGAGTAAACTATTAACATCATCGAACATGTATAGAGAAACAGACAGCACATATATACGTACTTATACGTGCGCGTAGATTCAAAAAATTCAGCTGTACTCAACACGCAAATCACACTTAATTTTATCCATATATTTTTCTAAAACTACCAAACTGCTAGAATTTATAGAGTAAACCTATTGACAATTTAATTTACTCAAGGTTGCATATAAAACTCGACTCATTGTTTAAATTTTTGCTCAACCCAGTTCAGACGTCTGTTTACTCCAATACAACCTGGTACCATCCGTTTCGAAGTTATATGTTCATCAGACTTTGTAAGCTTACCATTTATAAATAATGAATAATGTCGAAAACTGTGATGCGTTCAAAGTGGGATGTCGGTAAGGATATTTTTACTCGACCCGCGCTTTATCCACGCAAACAATAATTTTTCATCCGCGGGTATACCCGCGCAAAAAAGTTCTACCCACGACCCACCTTTTACCCGCAGCTGAAGTGATACCAGTATTTTAGTGATCGCGGGTGATTTGCACTTTAATGAAGTTTTGCGCTTTACAGCGGCAATGAATTTTACGCATGTAAGCGTACAACAAACAACAAAATTTCAAACCCAACTAAACAAAGCACGGGCAGCAGCTGACAAGAAATAAAACAGAAACAATAGAGTAGGTTTTCCAACTTAAAATTTACAAGTTTGCCGTGGGTACAAACTGTTAATTTTTTACCAGCGTGATAAAAATCTTTACTCGCGGGTATACCCGCACCTGAAATCCTTTACCCGACCCGCATTAACCTTCTGGTATACAATGTCCCACTCAGGATGCGCTTATTATTTGTTTACAACTAAATTTGGAAATTTTTTAATTTAAGTAAAAAGGCGTAAAAAATATTAATTTGTTGCGTAGCTATTTTGAAACAACCCATGGCAGCAATAATTTACTATTAAACATGAACCGATTAATCGGCATCGGCAATAATCGGCCTTTTTCTTGCGCATCGGCATCGGCACAGCAAAAAATTGCCGATGCTTTGCCAAATCTTTTTGCTCATAACAGTCAGTTAAAATGCTATCAATCAATTTTATTTCTGTGCGCATATCAGTGTGTGTGTGGTCATTATATAATGATGTAATGTAGTATCCTATCTGTTTATTAAGGATGGTGCACCAGAGTTGGAATTGGCAAAATTTAAAAAAAAACAATCGTTATCGGTATCGGCAAAAATTTTGGTATCGGCTCATCGCTGCTTACTATATTTGTAAACACGCTGTTTCAGCTTACATAATATCTGTTTAAGCATATACGATTACTTAAATATTTATTATTCACTAATCGAAGTTAGTTTCTTACTGACTTTTGAAATTTTTAAATTTTTTCGAAGATGACCAAAAATTGAGCGCCACCTAAACTTTTCATATCACAAATAGCTCGCTATACAGATACACTCTTAGTTTCGTACGGAAAACTTTCTGAAACACTAAACAATATATTTTAACACCCGAAAATACCGCAAAACAATCAATGATAATAATATGATGGCCATCTGACAATGCGTAAGTTGTTCTACACACGGATATAACAAAGAATTATGCATTGATTTATTTTAATAAATACATATATATATATATATATCGATTGATAACAAACATGTATGTACTGTAGTTAAACACATAATTCTAGACGATCTCTGGGACAAAACCGATAATGGATAATGCCAAATGTACTTATTTCATATACTCACTTACTGTACAAACTGCAGCTTGAACAAATAACAAAACTTGTTGCAGATTTTCCGCACAAATTTAAAATTAACTCTTAGACTTCAGTGAAGGCGTTGCTTTTCATAATCAAAGTTTCAGTTTAAGTCTCTACAGAGGAAAGTGTACACGAGTCGGAATTGTGATTCAAACTAAAGCCAAGAGTTGTATTTTATGTTTAATTTAAACAAATCACAATAATCAAATAATTAAAAATTGCATCTCAGATTCCCCGTTTGAAGCTATTAGTATTGAAATAGAATGGAGCGTTTCCTACATTTTAGCAAAATGGTTGTTAGTTCATTACTTCATATATATATATATATATATATATATATATATATATATATATATATATATATATATATATATATATTGGTGTTTGTTTTTTGTTTGGGTTTGTGTGTTTTGTGTGTTTTTTGGTTTGGTGTGGATGTGTGTGGTGGTGGTTTTTGGTGGTTGGGTTGGTTTGTTTGGTGTTGGGTTTGTGGGTTGTGGTGTGTGTGGATATATAAATCATAGATAAGTAGACTAACTATAGGGATGGATTAATGAAAATACTAAGGAAATCATTATATTATAAATAAATTTAAAAGAAAATTATTATGAAATATTTTAAAATTGCCAAGTTGTGTTTTCAACCGGGCCGAATGAGAACCCATAAACGGTAATTTTAAGACCGATCGCAACAAATTACCTGCTCAACTAACACCAATGCAGGCTCCGAGGTAATCACTGACCCCAAGTATTTTGTCTTAAAATTACCGTTTATGGGTTCTCATTCGGCCGGTGAAAAAAACGGCAAAATAAAAATAAGATATATATATATCCCATAAGTATATATATATATATATGGGGCCAAATATATATATATGATATATATATATATATATATAAATATATATATATATAGTTTTTTTAAACAAATGAGATTTTATTACACGGTCCAAATATAAACAATAAAATGAAAAAGCCCGCGTTCAGCCGGAAAAAGTTCCTGGGACCACCAATGATTTATTTTTAATTTGAACCTAAGACAATTCTTTGTCTGGCATTGAAACGTATGTATAGATACATGCTATCAAACGATGCCAAATCCATCAAGAAACCAAGCAAAAAGCAACACGATAAAATAACAACACTTTGTAATTATAAAAGACAACAAAAATACACTTGATCACAATATATTACATCTGTTTTGCTTTTCGTCACTCATTAACTTAAACACACAGGAATAATTTTGTATATGCAACGGTACGTACAGAAGTATGCATAAGCACTATGTATACAATGTTAAATACTCTGGTTCTACGCAACTATATTTCATTCATAAATATCTGCCCACAGTCAGCAGTGAAATTTCATTCATAAAAATTCTTTCAACCAAATCAGTCATGAGTTTAGTTTCGTCTCTCAATGAATTCGTCTATAATAAACAACAACAGCAACATCGGCGATTGATGCATTAGTGTCATGATAATGAGTGTGCTAGAGTATATACACGCGCAAGGGTCAATCTAAATCATAGTAGTTGCCGCATTTAATCTGCATTTCGTCGTCACAGACCACAGGTCAGACAGGGATAATGACGTTGAATAATAGTGTAGACACAGATATCTGGAACAAAGCAATGTACTCGGGCAATACACGCGATTACTGGTTTGTCGAGTGTGTACCATATGACGTCACACATTGGCTTTTTTAACATTCTAGAAGCAGTTGTATTCATCAGGCTGATATAGTTAGTTTAACACTGGCATACAAGAAACACACTTCCAAGTACGATACATCCGCAGACTTGAAACAGTACATTTAAATCGCTGTTTACGAACTTAGCTGACAATGAAGACCGCTCAAACACGTGTCGTACCAATATAGTTGTTATATTGAGACATCTGAGATAGTCATCGATACCATGCCGACTGGGTCAATTTAATCGCGAGTGAAAATACAGTTTCTGTTAAAACACAGTCAATAGGGATTGCGGGCAAACACTGAAGGCAGTTGATACTATACGGTGACACAAGTACACCATATACACAGGTTGCTCTTTGCCCATCTTAACCAATGATGTCACACCAGGAAGCAAACACGATACATGCATTCCCAGCGCACATACCTACCAAGCAAACGTAACATACGCGTACGCTGCGCTGCCTACTAATTTTCAACAATTCACGCAACAATCATCGTATGTTGTTGTACGACCAGTTTTAGATACCATGCGGACTTAATGTACCGGTTACCTGCTTCGGATTCAAGCACAGGCAAACCAAGCTATACCAGCTATCTGCTCATAGTTCAAACCGTAAAAACTATCATACAGACACCTATGCCATTCCTAGTAACCACTCTCTTAGTAGCCTTCGGACAATAAGAACTGTTCTACATCCGCCCAATTGTGACCGCCTCCGGTATCGTTCGTTTCGTCTTCTGTATCAACAGCAGATGATGTAGGTGCATTATTGCTTTGACTTTGGGCGGTGACACAATTCAACACAATATCATTGACGCGACCACCAGCACCACCATTGTTGCTGCCAAGTACACTCATCTGATTTGACAATGGCGAGTCTGAAAATTCAGCAGTGATAAATTTTCTTTGCCGGAAAAACCTTTTAAAATCTCTATGCGACTATATATAACCAACGGCTGACGAATTAACCACTTAAATTACCATTGCGCAAATTAAAATAAACTATACTAACATAAAAATATAAAACGTATATCAACTAACCGTTGTTTGGCGGCACACAGTTTAGTAGCGTGTGATGCGCAGACTGATCAGGGGTCAATCCAATAACTGGTGTATTAGCGGCGCCGGATGTTTGCAGCGGAGGTGAACCAGAATAAAACGAGTCTGCTAATTCAACACCCTGTCCACCTCCACAACCGTAGCCGCCACCAATCGTTGTTGTATCTTCTGAGTCTGATGGGCTTTTGTCCAAATCAAATAAATCCATCTCGAACCCTGGATGAAGATCACCATTACGACCTATAGTTTAATAAACAAATAACAAAAAACATAAGGAAACTTGGCCTTCGCTGGGACCTGACAAACTTAGGCGTGGCTTAAACAGATCGGACCCGAAGGAAAATCACCACTGTGGTAGATTTTCGTCGACATGATTACCGTTTCTAGCGGAATCCAATGCAAGTTAAGAAACCCTTAAAATCTACAGCAAAATATACATACCAGAGTGCAAACGGAATTCCGACTCCTATTGCAGGTAAAATCGAAATCAAAATCGGAATTTGTCACATACTATTTGCAATCATGTGCAAAATTTGTCTGCTGTTCGGTTAATTTTCAATACAGATGGTTCGACACAAAATTGAATAAAGCGGCGCCTGTTAACTCAGAGAATAACTCTGCAACAAATCTAGTGATCTGGACATATAAAATACATATCATATAACACTCGCTATGAAAAACGAACATGGGTTCTGAAAACTTTTAATTCATCGACTTCCAGTTCCAATTCCGGTTACGATACAGTTCAGTTCCGTGTGGCACCTTGATATGTGAATCACTCTATATGTTTAACAGACAACCAGTGTCTGTGCGTTACTTAATAGCATAATCGCCCTGCTCAGCGCTTAGAAAATTCAAGTTTCGGCAGAAGCAAAGATCACGGTAGCGGCAGCGTCAGAACTGGAACGAATTGAGACGGAAACATGTAATTTCAGGTACATTTCATTCTCGTATTGCGTACAGGCAGGATAAATATTAGCGTGGAAACGATTCAACCATAATGCTGTCTAACCTGGAAGATGATCAGATCCTAACACAGTATCGAAGGCATCATCAGGCAAAGAAGCAAGCAATTCTTCTGTTTTTAAACCGAGATCTTTGGCCACAAAATCTGTAAAATAAAAACAACAATGGTAGGTACACACTATAGATACAAAACTAATAAAAAAATCGGCTCCGGTAAATGTTCTAAGTATTCAGAAGCGGGGTCCACATTTTTTGGTACCCGTTAGTTGTACCCTGCAACATATACATTAAAACGTACAGTTCCGATTGGTTACAGAAATTTTTCAAGTTTTGTGAAATGAACTTCAAACAAAGGCTTAAAATTGTTTGGTTTTTCTTAGCAAATAAATCAATAAACATTATAATTAATAAAAATCAAAAAGCGACAGTAAACAATTTGTTACCCAGAGAAATTGAAGTTTCGTGTGTGTCACCTCCGTATGCTGATGAATTTCTGTGTAAAGCGTTGCGCTCTAAAACAGAATAATTACACATTTATGTAACGATTTTAGTGTATACTGAATACTAACAAAAGGCGCATGACCAGCGATCATATCCGATAGGTGATGTATAAATTTTTTTATATTACACTGGGCATTCGCTGAATCGCGGCGGAGTGAGGGACATCAACCATGGCGATCGCCTGCAGAATTTTCAGTAACGGTTGCGCTATACTTTTGTTGACGTCTGGCGCCGTCGTCACCCGTACGGGGCCGTCCGCAGCCGTGCGTCACCCGTACGGGGCCGTCCGCAGCCGTGCATCACCCGTACGGCGCCGTCCGTCACCGCCCTCCGGCGCCGTAGGTCATCCTGCGGACCCCTAATTACATATACTGCGATGCTCAAAACTCGCAGAATCGGTAATGTAAACCTAAAGTTTGAGAGTATTCGACATAGTGCAAGATTTATAGCCATTTTTGTGACGAAACAGAGTATAGAATACTAAGTAGTAAAAAGGCAAGATCGAGTCTAAGGCTTCCCGCATGGTCCAAGATATGAAATTCGTCAAACTTTACAGCACCAACATCAGAATTAGCAAGTTTGTTTAAATACATTAAACAATTGACTTGAGAACGATGGTGCATTACCGTCGCATTCCGACTGTAGCTGGCCACATTTTGAGCTTTCATCTAACGTCACACCGATTCCCAATTGCTTCGATTTGACTGAATTTGACAACAGAATATGCGATTGCTGTAAAGGCTGTTGCTGCTGCAGAACGAGCTGCTTTGGCTGCGGTGGCTGGTTCAGTTGATGTTGTTGCTTTTTGTTTAGTTTGCCCTTGTGAGTGTTTTCCGGCCATAAATGCTATAATGAAAATGTCATGAACTCTTTGTAAATTCAAAAATTGCTATTTAAAATATGGCCACGCACGTCAAATACATAGCACAGCACTGTAATACAACGCACAAATGCATTTAAGGGAATGTTTGCGCATTTTGTGCTTACTAACTGTCCGACAAACATACATGCTCTGCCAGTTCTCAAAGCTCAATGACCTAAGAAACAATAACCCGAGTAATTCAAAAATAAATAAGAAATTCCGATATATCCCCAGAAACACATCTAGTCCTGAATAACAAAAGTTCTAATACATCCTGTTTTTATGATCTTACACGGCGTGCCCCGCACGCACAAGCGAACACTAATTCACACTTTGAACTAAAAATATTTTAAACGCCATGACCAATCCCCTCTGGTACAGGGGTGGTTGCACTCATACAAATGAAATTTGAGAGAAGCGTTCGAACCTCACAACCTCGCCAAACATTTGAGTTCAAATACGATATGGAACGTCCAGTGATAATTAGCTGTGACAGCGCTATCTTAATCTACAGGAAGGTATCATGGGGTACTCGTGAAATGTTAAAACAACCCACCAGGGTGCAACTGGACTTACAATTCATCAGGATTCATGTTCCGGCCGGAATTCCTGCGTAAACTCAATTCATGTTCCTGTTCCCGCATTAAAAGATGCAGGAACCGGAATTTTTACGTTTTTGTGTCAAATTTATATTCATAATCATTGAAATATTTGGAAAAATTGTTATTTCGAAATGAGTGTTTTTGTAATTACGTAGTTCAACATTATCAATAAACTGTTTCTGATGTGTATTCGCAAAATTAATTGTAAGATAGTTGAAAAGTTGATTAAACCATCTTTGTCAAAATTTTTTGAAAAGTCCAACAGTAATGCGGTCATAAAAATTCCGGTTCCTGTTCCTATTCCGGCAAAACTTAGTTCCTGTTGAAACCCTGCAAATTACCGGAACCGGAATTTGAAAAAAAATAACGGGAAACGGAACCGGAACATGAAAAATACATGCCACCAAAAATCATTTTAAATTTCTTTTTTGCAATATTATATATTGCTGATACAACCCTAGTTGTAGATAGGTATTCACTTTATCTGCTGTGTTTTAAATTTTCATTATCCACGGAAGCGAAATCCACCTGCAATGTTTTACTTTTGGCGATTATCAATGTTTATATACTATACTTATGAAATCTATTTAAATTGTATCGTCATTTTTTAGTAAAATATCTTAACTGCCACCGACCAAACTTTAATACGGGAATTTTTAATTCCGATAAATTTACCGGAACCGTAAGGCGAAAAAATATCAGAACAGATATTCCCACTGCTTCCTACAAGGCACTAACACCAAAACTAAAGGGTTGCGCTATACTTGCCACCAAACGCAGCAGGCCATTGTGCGTCAAACCAAAATAAAATGCAGGAAAAGCACGATGAAATTTAGTGCTATTTCTGACACGCGACACTGAGAAACACCGCGCGAGGACGAGCGGCAGCAAACGGCGACGTCCGGCAACGCACAGCTTCGCACGGAAGAGCAAAGTTACTCGCGCACGATACCGTACGGGGACGAAAGGCATTAAAAAGTTTTAAATGTATAGCGTCACCATTAAAAGAAATATTACGTACCGTAATATCACGATGCAGTGCGCACAATGGGCCGCCAGCTAGAATATCGAACGTGACATTAGGGCAGCCATAAGAAACACATTTAGTAAACAATGATGACGACGGCGCTGGAATATTAAAAGGAGCACTCGAGTTAAAACCGTAGCCTGTACATTCATCGGAGCTGCTTTGAAAATGACTTGCACACAAGTTGCTCCATGGCAAACAGTTGTTTCGACAACGGAACACTTTTTCTGACTGGCCTCTAGCAAACGAACACAATCGATCGGGCCTTAAATAAAACAATAATGACGGCTACGCCACTAGTTAAATAAGTTGCTATAGCAATCCTTTAAATTCTGGACACAAAGTTATTCGCTTTGATTTTTGTCTAAATCATAGGTAGATAATTGCTTCTGTTTCTTTAAAATACAAACAGAACTTTCATTTTTCCAATAAACATCCATGATATGAGCATATGTAATTTCTACGAAACGCTTAAAAATTAAACAAAAATTTAGTTTAGCTAAACTCGTGGTAAATATAACAATGTTTGCCATTTAATTCGCCTCGGTATCGGTAACATCGGCACTTTTCGTGGTATCGGCATTGCAAAAAATTACCGATTCTTCACCGATACTTTTTACAAATAGCAGTGACTTCAGATGCTATCAATTTAGCTTGCCAGCGTATATCAGTGCGTCTGATTTATAAAACTGGTGCCTTTTACGTTGCTTAAAAAATTAACTGAACAGAACTTTTCATTATTGTAAAAAAACGCTCCGTACCTTGTCAAAGCGTGATATTTCTGCGATCGTCTCAGGAATACTGGCTTCCGACAACCTTTCTTATACGCAATGTGCCGGAACGTTTGAGCCTTCGTTAACGCCGCTACAGAAGCTGCGACAAAATTACTGTTCACCGAAGAGGTTGACTGCACACTGCTACTATTTTCAACATTTAAAACAGCAGGATGTCGACTGCCCGATCCATAGGAAATATGCGTACCACCTGCCGCGCCAACATTTGGAGTGCTTCCTCTGTTAGTTGCGCCGTAGGTGATATCACAAGATTTGACATTATGTGGGCTTGAAATTGACGGCGATGTAGAAGATGATAAACCCATCGACGAAACAAGCGCAGCTACGCGGTTGCCTACTGCGCCTGCATCGGGTTCCACAACCACGTCAACAGGGGTTTTAGGCATCCCCGCTGTTAAAATTGTGGATGTCCCACCTTCGGTTCGATTTACGCCGCTTGATCTGGTTTCATCCAGACCAGAACAGCTAGTTTCAGCGTTAGTACTGACGCTCGCAGAACAATTATTGCTACTCGATAAATTTCTTACTGTTACACTGCTGTTATTCGGTCCTTGATTTCCATCGACAGACGCCATGGTACTCACAGCAGCGACTGGCTCAATACTACGGCCAACCACGAGCCGCGGCGGCCCTGTACGCAATAGGGATTTGTCATACTCAATCAAATTTAGACAATTGTTTCGATTATTACCGAAACAACTAGTGCCACTACACGAGATACTGCTAGTTCCCCCACCACCGTGAATGTTGCTCCCATTTGGTTCGTTCAGCGACAGTTTTAACGTTTTTAAAGCAGTTCCCAGTGGGATTGGCCTGCTGCTTGCGACTACTGGCCGTTGAGCGGCGCTCGCTGTATTGTTTGCACCGAAACAGCTGTTTTGTTGGTACGAGCTGCCACGACCAGATACAAATTCAACTATTCGTGCTGTCAGTGATGGATGATGTCGCGCGGCGACACATAATGCTCGACGTTTGGCATTTGTTGCGCTATGTGGCAAAGCTTCAAAGCGATTTAACCTACACAAGCGCCGAACGGATCGAGTTTGCCGCCGTAAAGATGACGTGATGTCCGTTGCGCCTGATAAGCCGTCAAGCCTGAAACAAAATTTATGTAGGATTCAAAGGCGTAGTCAGGAATTCGGAAAGCGGGATTACGTGCTCTATAAAGATTTCGAAACGCGTGTCCACTTTTTTGTGTGAAACCAACTGTAACACTTCCTAAAACCTTTGAACAAAAAAATCACAGATGGCGTTTATTTCTTACACCCATCCCCTCGGCCGAGCCCTCACTTTCTGTTCATATAAGGCTCAAACTGGAACGGAAGCCGGAACTGAACCCCTTTGCGAAAATTTTACCTGTTACAACTTAACTGAATACTATGCGTTAAAATACAAATTTGCTAATTCACTTGCAAGAATTAGAATCGCCAAGTACTATACAGGGTGCAATCGGAATTCCGATTCCTATTGGAATTCCGATTCAAAACGCGTTCCGATTCCGATTGCACAATCCATCGGAATCGGAATTTCCACATTTTAATTTTAGGCCTACTTGTTGTGATATATATGTTGAATAAAAATTCTGCATCATTTATCTATTAAATTGTTTTCGATGAGTTAACTTATCAATAATTGATTGTAGTTTAGTTTTACAAAGCCAAAAAATAATTGCCAATTTGTTCATGCAATTTGGTGTTGGCGTTTTTTTTGTTTTTGTTGTTTTGTGTTTTGGTTGTTCCGCTTTCCTTGGTCTTATATGCGGATTTTTGCCAGAAACTGCCTGATTATGAGCGTTTTTGAGAACTGTTGCCGGCCAACAACACTCTAAATCAATATTATACTTGTTAATACAAATTATACGTATAGTCACAAAATTTGTAGTTCCCATTCCGGTACAATCCAGTTCCGCTTTCACCTTGGTACTATATATGCTTTGGATTTTTGCCAGAAACTGCCTGATTATGAGCTGGACACAAAATTACACGTACACACAGATTGCTCGCACCCAAAACCCTTTAGTAACCCTAATAATTCGCGAAATATTGCAAGTACGTATATAACTATTAAATTATTTGTTTTGAAGGTTTGTAGACAATTTAGTCACATTCCGCGCACCCAAAAACATCATAGTGATGAAATTACATTACTTATAACCCTAATAATTAGCGAAATATTGCAAAAAGCCCTAATTTAGTCATCAATTATGCTAATATGCAAATTAATTATTTCCTAACTGTTCAATTATTATATATTCAAATTCCTCGCGCCCAAAAACCCTTTAGTACTGAAATTACATTGCTTGCAACCGTAATAACTAGTGAAATATCATAAAAAGTCCCAATTTAGGTTTAACCAATTATGCAAATTAGCCTGTAGCTAATAAACGGCTTAAATTTTTAAAACACCAATGCGACTTAACACTCCAGGATAACACATATTTTACTTGATACACTAAGTAGAAAAAACTATTGCGTTCATTTTCCTCGCGTCCAAAGCTTGTAACCGTGATAATTACTGAAATATCTTACGCTCAGCGGTTTCTAAAATTCTTTTCGAAGGGTCGGATGGAGGGACGGACATCCACGTTTTGACCTAAGAGCACAAAATATAAAACGCTTAGCGAAACTCCGAGCTTCGCTCGGAGTTCCCCTTCGCTCAGTTAAACTTTCGTCTCGACAAGTGGTTTAATAACATCATGTTGTACCTTAGTTCCGCAGGCACCCAAAAATCATCTTCACTATCATCTTCATCGTCGGAAGGTTCAAAGCCTAAAATTAGGTAGGCATATATAATAAGTACCAAATAATTGTTGAACAACTACGTAGAATAAAACGATGCGCTGGTTTAAAATTCTTTGGTTGATTTCATTTTCGCCAATGAAAAGAAAACTAAGGTCACTGATACTGAAAACTCAACCCATAACATAAATTACTGTAACGCACATACGTATGTAAGTAAGTCCGTACAAAAGACTGAGATTCAAACGTAGTATTTTTAAATATTAATTCCGCGAGTAACTTTTAGTATAATTAAACTATTTCGGACGGACAAAAATAAGCAACCACACACAATAGAACCAAACCACATGTACTCTACGTACCTAATGGAAACAGATCTTGATTGTCAGCGAGTTGATACTGAGCAATGTCGGCGTAACGTTGAACTGACTCAGGGAACATATTTGCGGCGGCTGCAGTGGCCGAGACAGCAGCAGAGCATGATGTCAAATTTACAAAAGATGGTGGAACGATGCCACCAACAGTTACTGCTGCTGTGGTCAACCTAAGCAACCGTGACAAGTGAACCACCGGTTTCTTAGGTCCAAGCCGGATTGATTTCGGTGGCTTCAATCGCGACTGCAACAACGCTGTTGATGAGGATCCAACAAGAGAAAGTGGAGGTCCAGGTCCAGGGTGGTTAGCTGAAGCTGTACAGGACCCCACCGCCAGAGGACCATTTACGATTCGAAATTGGTGCAAAAGAGCTTGGTGGTGGCTATACTGATGGCGCGCTTGTTGTTGCTGTTGTTTTTGTTGTTGCAATTGACTAGGGGCTAAAAATTGAGCAGAAATCATCACGTCACCAGTTGTGGATGGCGTTGACGGCGTCGCCACATTAATCGCGTCAGTTTGATGGGTAAGCAAAGTTGATATTGCTGGATGGCTTTGAACTGGCTCGCTGCTGTTTATGCTAATTTCTGACGATATCGCAGCAGTTATACCACCACCATAAACAGGTGCCGGCAATTGTTTCTGTTGAGTTGGAGTTTGAAGAATTTGAACCAAATTAGGCAATCGCTTTGGTTGTCGTTGTTGATCAGATTCTTGCTGCTGTTGCAAATGATGGCTTTCTGACGATACTAGTTGACTTATAATCACAGATTTGCTAGAAAACGACGAGTGTTGCTGTGGCAATTGTTGTTGTTGCAAATCACAACAAACAGCCGATGTTGTTGATGTTGCAATGTCAGGCGACCCAAGCTCCTGTTGCAGTGTATGTGCCAAACTTGCGTTGCTTCTGTAACTACTACTATCAGTGCTGTTATTGCTGTTCGACCGTTTACTAACAGCGCGAGATGATGCTTTAGCAGAAGAGACTACAGGCATCAGCTTAGCATTGTTATTACTCTTGCTGTTGTTGCTATTACTGCTTTCATTACTGACAAGAACCGTCTCAGTAGTAATGGCTACATAAGCAGATGACGTCGACGGGCAACGAGGTGTTGTGCTACTATTCGGTATCACAACTATACCACCGGGACAAATAACGGCACTTGAATCAACAAATTGCTGCTTTGTTTGCTCACATTGGGGATTGTTTGGTAGTATTCTTCGTTCTATGAATCGGTGCTGGTCATGTCGTTGTGGTAGTTCTTCTGAGGACACACAATTAGTAGGTGGTTCACCGCATAACGATTTTTCTCCAGATTCATGCCTCCAACAACGATCAATATCATTTGTGCTGTGAACATGGACAGCAGCACTAATTCCCGGAATAACGTTTGATTCTGTATCTTCGAAGAACGGTTTATTAGTATAGCTTGACTGCATGGAAGGTGCTGTAGGTTGCAAATCTACAGCTTGTTGTTGATACTGCGGTTGTAAACGTTGCTGCAGTGATACATCTGCATGATTCTGAGTAATATTTGAGATCGTTTTTGGCATAAGCACAGAATAATCTGCTGTTGTTACTACTGATGTACTACTACTACTGCTGCTGCTGCTAATGCTTCGATCACAAACCCCTCTGCTCTTTTCGATTTCTTGCTTCCGTTCATTTCCTAAAGCACTGCTACCTGCACAAGATACCGTGGTGCCTCCCAAATGCTGCGTTTCACAACTGGTAACAGCGTTCACTACATCAGGCAACACTGGATCATTAATGGATTCAGTCATGTCCATAGGACGTGAACCTCTCTGCAGCGATAATAACGATTGATGCGGTATTTGAAATGTGGAGCGCGCTGCAACAAACCGTTGGTGCTGCTGCTGTTGTTGTTCGAAGCTACCACTACCATCGCTTAAATTGCTTCCAGATTGCTCCGAAGATAGTGGGCCAGACTGCAAACGCAATCCAATATCGCGGCGACGACGAACAGTTCTCGATCGTTTTGGACTCGGAGGCTGTGAACACGGTCTTACGTCATCACAAAAACCGAAGGATTGTTCATCAGCCTCAAGTAATAACCGAGCTGAATTGCTGTCGCGCGAACTGCCACTGGTACTCGCAACACAGACCATAGTAGATGGTAGATTTGCACCCGCCAGCTGCGCAGATGATTCAAAGTAACTCTGCGATGCGCTATGTGCCTCTTCGCATACACCAGAAGATTTACCACCGGACGCCGTAGCCGTCAAATACAACCCATGCGTAGCTGTTGTTGCCCTAGTTGATGAAAAGTCATAAATATTTTGGTTGCCGCTAACACATCCAGTAGTAGGTGCAGTTACATTGGCTCCTACAAACTCAGTATGCCTTGTGTTTGCTACACAAGCGTTGGTATTGCGGCAAACATTATACGGTATTACCGTTATCACATTGTCCTTGGAGCCCGCGCTGCCGCAAGATGCCGAAATAGTGACAATAGCTGCTTCGGTTGCTGCAACATTACCACTGCTACAGCTGCTACTTTTAGCAGTACTACTGTTGCTGTTGCATTGGGGTGATAGGTCACTAGATAAACATTCCACAGACGATGCCGATGATAAACTTGAAACTGTTGTGGTTATTGGTTGTGAAGTTGGTTGTTGGTGCTCGATCCCTGAGTTATCATCAGTTGTATCGCTGCCTCCGTTCGACACAACTTTACGTTGTGCATCATTCCCAGGTTGTACGGGCGACGTCAAACGCTAAAACGATTATGCACCTACGTAAAATGTACCCAAGTGAATAACAAATATTAAAACCTCCACTTTTTCCTCTTCCCCCTGACTGCAAGCATAATACAATTTGTAATTTACCGACTTAGGGCCCCATACAGTTGCCACATCTGAGTTCGCTATGAACAGGTGATGGGCGGTCACAGTCAAAAAGTGACACTGACACAGAGACAGAGATCCCGAACACCGACAATGAGGCCTTTGGTCTCGGTCTCGGTCAATTTTTAACCGTCACCAAAAATAAAAAGAAGTTTCCAACAAAAGTTTGAATATTTTTATCTGCTCATAATTGTCGTTTAATTCATACAATTCATGTCATAATGTAGTAAAATAATCACAATAAACTTACAACCAGATACCGAATGTTAGTTTTTTTTGCCTGATATTTTGCCCGAAATAACCGGAAGCGGACATTCGGTCGATCACAGGCTTGCAGTGTGGGCATTTTCAGAGTAAAGTTTCGGATTTTTGAAACCAGTGATATTGGCTTGGTGCCACCACGCTACGAAATAAACGTATATATGTCCCTTATCAAAATGAAACAACTTATACAGATATAGGTATATTTACCATGGGACATACGGATAACGATTTGGTTAGATGTGTGCCAGCTCTTATTTCGTTTTTGTCAACCAATTCGTTCAACAGTTGCGATTGTGAACCCGTAGAAGGTCCTTTTAGAGAATGCAGTCCGTTAATGCGTTGATACATTTGCCGATTCTGATGCTGATTGCACTTCTGTTGTTGACTGAAACATTTCACGGTTGTCGAACTGATACAAACAGGAGACATGTGACACTTGTTTCAAGTATTAATCCAACAACTGTTAGGTTCCGCATCTGAGCCTAGAAAATTGATTGCATACATATCTGTCAAAAGATAAACACCACGCCGTGAGCATAAATGGTTGATAATGTTTAAAAACGTAACGTAAATATAGAGTACACTGTATAGGAACGTATACATTTGCCATGAAAACAACTTTGCCTTAAGAGTAGCGTCAAACAGATTTCTAAGATTGCTTATTAAAACATGGCATAAAAACTCAACATTGGTCTGCAGTGGTTAGTAGCAGGGTGCGACCGGATACCAACAACCAAAAAATGGCGTTAGCCGAATTATCTAATATCCAACCGGAGCCAGAACCAGAGAATGAATTGAAAGATTGCGTTCAAAAATCAGAAGTATATAACTAACAATTTTTCGCATTTTAACACTTTAACAGCGACACTGTTTCTATACTATGTTTTTGTAGTGTTGCGTTCAATTTCAATTTTTGTTTGGCCTACGTTCTTTTTAAGGGTATTCAGTTTTCGGTAGGTACTATAAATCAATATTTATTTTTAAACTGAAGTTTAGGCTTGGTGTTAGGAATAGGAATATTCTGAGATATATTATAAGTACTGTTATGTCCGTAAAATAACACTGATCATCTTTATCAGGTTTTCGACCATTATTGTAACTCAATAATAAAGACTGCGAATGCAAACGGGCACATGAAAACATTTACATTACATGTGTATATGACAGAAAAATATGTCAGAGTAAGTTAATCAGTTAAATGGCACGCAGTTGGCATAAATACAAGTGATGGTTTCAATTTTTCGAGGTTTTCAAAAAACATCACGCAAGTTAAAATACCAGAAACGGATGTCAATTTTTTACCAGAGCCAGATATCCGGTCGCATTTTAGCACTGAACTGCGTATTATAGTCTCAGATATCAAATTCATGACAATACACTGCGAAGAATGCTGGCTGGAGGTAGTGCGCCCGCTTGAATACCCAGTGAACCCACTCCGAACAGAGAGCTACGGTTGCTGTTGATACACTTTTTAAGCCAGCTTCGGTCATACAGTGCAAATAACTTGTTTACAATGCATGCGAAGACACTCAAGGCCTAAGCTTAATGTCACAAATTTTAAAGTGCACAAAATTGTTTATCATAAAACTTCAGTTAAAAATGTTAATGTTTAGTGAGAAACCCTTTACAAAATTATAAAAATGACGCGTAGCAACGACATTGGTGTGACATTAGACACATTTTTCTTGTAAAATTCTACGGAAAACCCGAGAGAAGACGTTGTTCAAACCTTATGTACATAGCTATGTAACTCCGATGGTGTGATGGCAAAATGCAATAGACGTTACCACGCTTTAAATGTGCATGTGTTCACATTATCAGAGTAAAGAAGAAAAACGCAAGAACTACGCCGGGGTGGGAAGGTGGCGATGAGAAACAACACTTTTCTTTGCTTAAATACTGTTCAACACAAATGGTTCATTTAGCCTAAAAACGTGTTTTCTCTCTAAATTGCTTAAAAATAGGGTTGAGTCTTAGTATAGAAAAATTTTTAATTACGCTATATCCTGTATCTGCTTAACAGTTGGACACAGTTACTTTTCGCTGTAATCACGAATTCTCGGTAGCACTGCTCTTGGGATACAGCCCATATTCTTATACGTGTGTAGCATTTATCGTCAGTTGGTGATAGATTCTGTAACTTTGGTACATGTGCATGGTAAAAAGTTCGAAATCCAGCACATTGTTCGCATTTGATTGCCATATTTCTGTTCCAATTTTGAGATATGCAATTGCAGACGTGCGTCGTCATTTTGAAAACCTAATGCAAATTGATGATAGGTGCTGCATGCAGTTGAGAACAGGGACCTTTGAGCTCTAAATTAAATACCACTTGTTCAAAGGCTTAAAGCCAGTAATTTCAACGGAAAACTTCAGACATCGGTATCAAATGTACGGCAGAACGGCATATAAATCTCGAATTCATTTGAAATAACACTGAGTTTACAGTGTCTCCAAGCTGGTCACAGTTTGTTTGTTTGCACTAGCGGATCCACGTTGCTCTCCTAGCTGTATGCTATATAATATACAAGCATTAACATAAGAAAATATGTTGAAACTTGTAGTACAGCGGTCGCTGGTTTGAATGTCACAAGACCTGTCAGCAACTAGTGATTGGTGCTGCATACATTTGATCTTGGCAAGACTAAGTTCGGGTATGCTCCATTCAAATACAAGTTAAATTAATTAGCTAGTGAGCAATTGAGCCAAAAGAGAGCTACTGAGGTGAAATATCACCAAGTTTTATGCAAAGCCAGTGTACAACTAACTATGTTTCAAGGAAAAATATTTCTGGGTTTTTCATAAAAAGCTGAAATTAACTGTTATTCAAAGGATCAAAATGCTTTCTAGCTTTTAAGTAATCTTTAAAGTCCTGCTAGGGTAAAGGGAATATGCAACTATATGTGTAGCATTGATTAGATTTATCCACTAGTTTCCGCTGTTTTATCAACTTTTTGCAGATTCGGATTTTGTCCGTTGCACTGTTACGTTATCTTTGTTTACTAATAAAGATAGAAACTTTGAATGTAAAATAAAGAAAAAAGCTTTAAATTGTGACATGCGGATGCATGGAGGCAAAATATAGCCTCATGCTGATTCTGCACATCGGTTAAAACACTGATATCAAGATAATGAGTGTAATGTGAAAATTCAGCAGCTTAGTGTGACGCCGCATGGCTCAGTGGTTTGACATGCGGATGCATGGAGGAAAAATTAAATTTTATGCAAATGCAGCACATTGGTAAAACGTTGATGCATATGTAGTGCTTTCATATGCAGAAGCGGAAAAACATTGAAGAACCAAGATGCATGTGTATGTTGAGGTTCTTGTAAGGCATAAAAACAGAAAAACTAGCAGTTGAGTGTGAGGCGGCGTGGCTCAGTGGACAGCGCGCTGGACTGATAATCTGTCGACCGAGTTCGAAACCTCCTGGGAGCGTCCCTCATTTTCCGCTGCTGACTCAGAATTAAAAACCGTTGTACCCTAGCCTACCCAGCTTATCACAAGTGGTAGCGTGCTGGACTGAGAATCGGTCGGTCATGGGTCATAGGATCGAAACCTCGTAAGAACCCCCTCATTTTCAGCTGCAAGCACTCAGAACTAAAACCGTTGTACCATAACCTACCCAACGTATCGCATAAATAAGCATCATATGTCAGTCTGGGTAAGAACCGGGACATCACACCTTTAACTAAGCAGCTGGAAAAGCGGGTTGCGGATGGTTTCGAACTAGCGACCGTCTGCGTCTCAGGCCGACGCTGTTACCACTGCGCCACGTAACCCGCCTCTCCAACTACATTTTTCATCGACTATATGTGTCGACCGTTGCTGCCAGCTAGAATACATACAGTGCACTGCACTATATTGCATGACGCCATCCAGTAAAGTCAAATAGCATAGCTACAAACCTATCGTACGTGTTTTGGAGCGTATGTTGAGGTATATATGCTATGTAATTTGTAAATAGTATGTACGTACATATGTTTTTGTTTTGCTAGAAATAGATATTATATACGTATCCTTGAGTGGCTGTTGCTTTGTTTTATTTTGCTTTGATGACGGTCAAAAAGAAGTCTGGTAGCAAACGAGTGCGTCCGCGATGTTTCTTCGATATCGCAATTGACGGATCTTTGCGTAAGTATATTTGCATCCTGGTATTCGTCAGTTTAGATACGGCAGTTTCGGTTGGAAATTCGGACTGTTTTCCTGTGCTGCTGGAACGCACGGTTATGTGTGCGTTCGAAATAGCGACCTACGGAACCCTAAATAAACACTATCCACGGTGCAACCGGAATTCCGGTTTCAGTTCCGGCGTTTCTTCACCTTCCGGTTCAGGTTCCGGTAAATTTTTAGTGAAATTAAAAATCCCCGTATTAATATTTGGTCGGTAGAAATTTAGATATTTTACTAAAAAAGACGATAAAAATTAAATAATTTCATTAGTATACTATGCAAACCTAGACAATCGCCGAAAATGAACCATCGAAGATATATTTTGCTTCCGTGGGATATGAAAATTTAAAATACAGAAGATAAAGTGAATAACTATCTTCAAGTAGGGTTATTTCACCAATAATGTTACAAACGATAAAATTAAGATGAATTTTTCGTTGGCACGTATTTTTTGTTTTCCGGTTCCGTTTCCGGTAATTTTTTCAAATTCCGGTTTGACTCTATCTCTAGGCAACACAGCCCGCCTCTCGAATTTTGCATAGTTGCCTATATTTGTGGACACGTACGCTGCTGGTTAGCATACAATGCAATGTGCATTGCATATACTGCATATGCACCAGCAGACTGCAACCGGAATTATAAGATACTGGAGACGGAAAGTTTAAAAATATCGGAACCAGGAATCAAAAAATACTTGTTACGAAAAATTTATTTTTAACGCTATTTCATGGTTATTAATGGTGTAAACACATCGTTTAGAATGCCAAAATCCTGAAACAAATGCAGTAATTAAAAACGTATAATAAATTATGTATAGTACCAGTCGTAGTGGGACTACATTTATTGAGCGAAGCTCGAACACACGTAAGCAATTAAGGTAATATGCAACTTAGTTATAAGCTAAGTATTAATTTATCGGTTTTGGGGGATTGTAAGCAATTTCCTCAGATTCCTCGCACCCAAAAACCCTTCAGCCACCCTAGTAATTTTTGGGAATAATTTTAAAAAGTCCTAATTTTGTCTTGTCAATTAAGCTAATATGCAAATTAGCTGTTAGCTAACTATCCAATTATCGGTTTTTGGAGATTTGCAGACAATTTATTCAGATTCCTCGCACCCAAGAACCTTCAGTAAACCCTAATAATTATTGAAATAATTTAAAAAGTCCTAGTTTTGTCTTGTCAATTAAGCTAATATGCAAATTAGCTATTAGCTAACTATTCAATTATCGGTTTTGGATGTTTGTAAACTATTTATTCAAATTCCTCGCACCTAAAAACCCTTTAGTGCTGAAATTATATTGCTTTTAACGTTAATAATTAGTTAAATATTGTAAAAAGTCCTAATTTAGCCTTATAAACTATGCTAATATGCAAATTATCTATTAGCTAACTGCTCAATTATCGGTTTTGGAGGTTTGTAAACAGTGTACGCAGATTCCTCGCACCCAAAAACCCTTTAATGCTATAATTAGATTGCTTCTAACTGTAATAATTAGTGAAATATTGTGGAAAGTCGTAATTTAGGCTTAATTAATTATGCAAATTAACCGGTAGCTAATAAACGGCGTAAAATTTTAAAACCCCAATGCGAGGTTAACACCCCAAGATAATTAGCTTTCAAACAAAAAAAGTTTATCAAAATCGGTTCAGCCGTTCCTGAGATTCTTTTCGGACGGACAGACGGACATCCACCTTTCGACCCCCAAGTACAAAACATAAAACGCTTGGCGAAACTCCGAGCTTCGCTCGGAGTTTCACTTCGCTCAATGACACAAATTGACAAATTTGGCAATGCACGCTCATACAATGTTTGAAATATAAGTTACAATGATATTCCATTTTTTTAAATTTTCGCATGACAAAAATTTTCAATACCGAAAATTCCAGTGAAAAAATACCGATTTAATACCCGAATCGGGTAGTAAAAAATACAACCGGATTTCCGTACCGGAATCGGAATTCCGGTTGCACCCTGTGCAAAAGGACTATAATGTTTCACCTTACAGTATTATGTTTGTTTCAAAGCTAGCCGATGTCATACGTCATAGTTGTTGAGGGAAGTAGCAAGTACCCAACTTTTAGTGGTTCACTCACCAGGGTGCAACAGGAATTCCGATTCCTATCAGATTTCCGATTGAAACTGAGTTTCGATTCCTTTTCCGATTGCACAGTCAATCGGAATCGGAATTTTCAAATTTTAATTTTATACGTATGATGCGGTATGTTGCATAAGAGTTCTGTATTATTTGTTTATTAAATTGCTTTCGATGAGTTAACTTATCAATACAATTGTTTGTTGTTTAGCTTTACAGAACAGAAATCCTCGCCAATTTGTTCATGCGGTTTTTTTTTGAAAATTGTTGATAGACAATAGACCCATAAATCAATATTATATTTGTCAATACAAATTATTCGTACAGTCTCAAAATTTCTAGTTCTGATTGCGATGCCGATTGAAATTCTGGTATAAATTTGCTGTTCCGATTCCGGTATAATCCATTTCCGCTTTGCACCCTGGTCCCGGAGAGAGTTAGTAGCTAGCTATTCGTTTACCTATTTTGGGAATTTATAAACAACTAATATGATTCACAATCCATGCACTCAAAAACCATTTAGTATATACTGAAATCAAATTTCAGTGTAACCATAATAATACGAAGTGCAATAATGTATTAGGTGTAACGGTGTAACTAGTTCTACTGTGCTAATTATTTGGTTGATAAGTTTTAATTTATCCGTTTGGGAAGTTTATAAACACTTTATTGAGATTGCACGCACCCAAAATCCCTTCAGTACTGAAATTAGATTGCTCGTAACCGTAATGATTAGTGAAATAATGTAATGAAGTTTTAATTCAGGTTAACCAATTATACCAATTAGCATGTAGCTGGTAAACGACTTAGAATTATAAAACCCCAGTGTGAAAAATACAGCTATTATTAAACCATGACGCAGCATTTGAGTTATGCTCTATATTGCGTTCCTCCTTTGTTTCAGTTGGCCGTGTTGTCTTTGAACTCTTCGATGATGTGTGTCCTCGTACGTCTGATAATTTTCGAGCATTATGTACCGGTATGTTTCATGTCAGCGTATGCTGGATTTGCAGAGGTTACCTACTGATCCGTCTAATAGTGTCGGTAATAAATGGTTTGCAATTAAGAAAAGTTGAACATTTAAATGGACGAAAGTAACATCTTTCATTTACAGTTCTTATTAAAATAGTTATTTGGATGTAGCGATGTTTTCAAAATGCTTCTGTAGACGTACGCATTTTTATTTGGATAAAATATTCTAATCTAAGGGACCGTAAAATATATTGAGTTTAAATATGTATGTATCTGGTGTACGTCTCTATAAGCTGTCTTCCAATATTTATTGAAATCGACCATATTTGTTTAAGGTGAAAAAGGCAAAGGAATCAAAACTGGGAAACCTTTACATTATAAAGGTTGTAAATTTCACAGAGTTGTGAAGAATTTCATGATCCAAGGTGGCGATTTCACCGCAGGTTTGCAAATATACAATTCAGTTTATATATCAGGGTGCGACCGGATATTAATTTACCTGATACCGAGACCGGATACGGATATTGAATTTTTTACCGGAACAGAAACCGGATACCGGATATTGTATATGTTAAAATAATTTATTTGTGCTGATAAACTAAAATTATATAATGTAAAATGTGCTTAACACTCGCTAGCTTACATAAGTTAAAATTAGCTGAAACGTATCAAAACTTGAACTTCTTGAATTTCCCAAAATGTAATCGCAGCAAGATGCTAAAGACGCTCATTCGTATATATTCGGCACCGCTACCGTAAATATCCGGTTTCCGATAGGTTTATACCGTATACCAGAATGGGATATGGATATCAATTTTTGCCGGATATTAAACCGGAACCGAATACCCGGTCGCACCCTGATATATATATATATATATATATATTAATATATTATTTTTTTAATTTGTCTCACAGAAGTTCAGCCGATATATACGTATGTCGCGCAAACACTTATATATACGTATGTTTGTTATCAAATAAACAAAAAATACGGTTGGTCTTGCCTGTTGTTGATTTAATTTCACGTTGTCCTTGGCTGGTACATTCGCCATCTACTTGTTAATGAGATAGTATAGCACCAACACTTTGTTGTGCTTTTAGGGAATGGCACTGGTGGCGAATCAATATATGGTGGAACATTTGAAGGTATCAATCAATTATTTCATTACCAAAAATCATGCCTTGAAACATCAATGTTTCAAGATTTCATTTAAATTTTGGTTCGGGCCGTAATGGATACAATCACGTGATTCTTGCTCCGGCTCTGTAATATTGTCGGGTCACAAATTTTGGTGATATGTATAGAACAAGTTATTAGTAATCATTTAAAACTAATAAGCTTCCCATTCATTTTGTTTGTATTGGCTTTTTAATGCAACGAAATCTAATTTGGTGACAAAAATTATTGCAACACAGCATTACAGTCTGAAAAAATGGCTTGGGACAGTAGTTTTACGATGTAGGTATATATTTGTTGCAGACGAAAATTTTGAACTCAAGCACACAGAGCCGATGTTGCTTTCGATGGCTAATCGAGGCAAAGATACGAATGGGTCACAGTTTTTTATGTGAGTCAGCTGTTTGACTTTGTGAAGTATTTTTTATTTTATATATTTTGTGCTTGTAACCTGTGAAGAATATCGCGCCCGTTTTGTTACTTCAAACCTTATAACAGTTTCTCATGTAAACTTTTGCTAGTAAAGTACTTGTCGGTGTTTTTTCTGGAATCTGGTGTGTTTGCGTGGTAGAAGTTCCCAACCGGGACTGTTTTCGGTAGCGCGTAAGTTTGTGTGCTTTGTGATGGAATACATTTGATTGTGCTTATAATGCACAGAGCCCAGGAGTCGCATTCTCAACTGTGTGTAGCACCTATCGCCAGTTATTAATAGGCTTTCAAACAATGGACATGGAAATGTCACAGAGTGGAATCTAAAAATTTGCACGGCAAAAGGGTAAATCAACCGCAAGAAATATGCAATATTTTGAAGCGTAGCATTTAAGTAGTTTTAAATTTACAAGTCCTATCATCAACTAGCTACACGCTGTAAACGCATTTGAGAATACGGACGCTAATCGTATCTTGGCAATGTTTTATTTTGATGCAACAATTTGTTCTTCAGCACAACGCGTCCTGCGACGCATTTGGATAATGTACATGTTGTATTCGGTCATGTCATTAGCGGAGAACATGTCGTACGTGAAGTTGAAAACCAACGAACTGATAGTAAAAATAACCGCCCGCTTGCTGAAGTTTCCATAATGAATTGTGGCGAGTTGGTTTTGAAAAAGAAAAAGAAAAAGCGCAAACGTGGTCAGTTTTATTAACCTGTGTAATAATATAATATAAAATATTTTGTTTGGTTCAAAATTATGTTTGTTAGCTAGCTGCTGTTAGCCAGGGTGCCCGACGGAACTGGATTATATGTATATCGGAATTAAACCTTTAATTTCGATTTAAATTCTAGTTGGAGTCGAAACTCTAACCGGTGTCTGACTTTAGTTCGTACTTTGGTTCGCAGTCTGTTTCGCACAGTAGACTGCCTATTTTCCAAAACTTTGAATGTACAAGCTCATGCTTTAATTTGATTGCTATTAATTTTCGTCGCTGAACGGTGTTTTGGTATGCGCAACTTATCTGCAGCGCAGTAGGAAAAGAGTATGGGTGGCGCTGAGCTTTTTAATATTTTACGAACCGTACACGACTTTTTAAATAAAAATAGCGCCTACTACAAGTACGTATAGCGCCACCCTAAGTATTGCGCCGTATATTCGAAGATCAAGGTTCAATTTGAGCACATCTCAATTGTAAACCGATTCCGTTTGCATGTTTAAGTGCATTTTGTGGTCATGGGCGTAGCCAGTATTTTGGAAAGGGACGTCATACTTTGAATTAAAATTTCAAACGAGGTTCCGTATGTTGCACATCGAAAAAATACCTTGGATACATCTTACAAAAATGTCAAAGGGGTTCGACCCCAAAAGCATCCTCTGGCTACGCCGTTCTTGCGTTTACTGGCAACGAAACCGAAAAATCAAAACAATACTGGATTTTTTGCTTAAACCTGAATCGGATTATGAAAAATATCAGGTTACCGAAAAATTAAGTGTTTTATGTAATTTCAATTAAAAAGGTGTCATCATAGTCTTTTTTTCAACATTGTTTGTCAAACACTTGTGCATTTCACTTCGTAATATTTAAAAAATTCTGTAAAATGTTAAAGTTTGAAATCCAAGATTATCAGCTGCCAGAATACTGGGAAAATTAGAAAAAATACCGGATTTGATACTGACGCCAGATAGTGAAAAATGTCGGATTTTATATGATGCGGTGTGTATTCCGATTGCGCACTTCATTTAGTATTATCAAGTATGTAGCTGTACTATTTTGATTGATTCTAGGGGATTCGAGCGATGAAGACAGTGAAAATTTAAACAAGAAACGAAGGCAAACATCCGCTGATCCGGAAGTAAACGATAAAAACGACTCTACAATTTCTAAAAAGGAATCAAAGTAAAATCATGGTTTTTATTCAAAATATCTTCGGGCTGTGCAAGGGCGGAGTCAGGAGGGGTTTCTCAAGGAAACCCTTTGTTTGAAATTTTTTATCTACCTTTGAAGGTAGTGCCCTTGCAAACTTTTATCCAGACCTGTATAACCCGATGCGTATTGCAAGGTCGTTCAGCTGCAATCACGAATTATGAAATTTATGTTTGCGTCTTGGATTAACTGGATGTAGTCAAACTTCATTTTGCTGTTTAAAATCACTTTAGGATTTTTGACAATCCGTATTGATGTTTTACTTCGAGGTCATGCGCAGGTATTTATAAGTAGTGGTTCTTGCGTTAAACTTTTTAGTTTATTTTTATGCTATTTTGATCAACCTTTTCTAACATGAATATCTTCTTCGTTATTGGACAGCTTTTTTCATTTTATAATTCGAATAGCGGTTTCTTAGGAGGCGTTTACCATGCCCACTCTAAGCTACAAGAGCTTTACCCACAAATCAGAGAATACTCGTACATCTTGAGCAGATTATGTACTATGTGTACATGTATTACTACGTATGCATTGTGTATTTATAGCACATTCATGGATTGCAATTAATTACTCATAGTACACTTAATGCACGAAAGGTTGATAAGGTTTCAGATCAAATTCGAAACCAGAAGATGACCACGAAGTCAATCAAACACAAGATTCTGTTGATGGCGGTAATGATGATAAAGAAAAAGAAACGGCTGACCAAAAACCAATATCATCAGTTCAAGAGGGCGAAGTGCCAGAAATTCCAGCGCATAAATTTCTAATGCGGCGTTCACCAGTTGGATCGTCGACAAAAAAAGTCACCGAAACGCGACGTTCTGGTTCTCGCGAACCAACAGCCTCGCCTCGCAACCGACACAGTGACGCAGTCTCTACTGGGAGGCGGTATCGATCTCGAGAACCATCAGAAAACGCCGCTCGACGGCGCCAACGACCATCTCGCGGCCGGGATGATCGTTCGCAATCGCCGCAATCACGGCGGCGAAAAGAACGACCACGGTCTCGAGACAAATCGCCTTCCGCTGCAGCCAACGCTAATGATAGACGCCGTCGGTCGATCTCGGCATCTCGACGTGACGGTGGTAGCCGAAGCATCGCGAGACCACCACGTAGAGATAGCCGAGATTGCGATGATCGATCAAAGTCGCCTCAATTACGAGATATCCGCCGTCGAGATGGACAGAAACCCTGCAACCGTGATGGCAGTGACACGGAAGCAGGCAAAGCCCTGAACGGAACAAGTGGGCGCAGTAATAAATGGGATAGACGGCATGATACCAGCAGGTTGGTTTTGATTTTTTGTCTGTTTAGACAGCACAGTGCTGGCTTCTCCACAGCGGGGGGGGGCAGCACTTTTCGAAATTTTCATTTTCCCCGGCGAAAATTTTGCCGCCCCCAGGAAAGGCCCCCCGGCGAATTTTCGGCCGCCCCCAGCAAAATGTCCTCCAGCAAATTTTTTTGCTGGGGGCCCCCAGGACTTTTCTAGGTCAAAAATTTTCAATGTTAAAACGTAAAGACCTGGACTTGTTTTGAGGCGGACATTCGGCAAAATATGATTTTATATTACGCTGAGTACTCATAATTTTTTAATAGCGTTACAAATCCCGTAGTAACTAATACAATTCAATAATGACCTGAAAAAAGCACAATTATTTGTATACCGTTTCAGGGCATACAGCATTCGAAAGTACCTTGCAGCAGCAAGTTCAACCCGCCTGAGCCTTATGATAAACTGAAGCTGTGACTAATATATAAAATATATGTTAATCACAATTTCAATTATAGATTATCTATATTTTATATAGTTGTGCTTCTTTCAACTTCTGGTTAAGTTGTCAGTATATACGTAATATTAGTTAAAATTATTGTTATTATCGTTTGCAAGAAATTTTTGTCATGTTGAGCGATGAGTAACCTTACGCTGAGTTGGAAACACGGTCTAGAATGAAAAAATGGTCCAAAAAATCGGTTTGCAAAATTTTAAGCCTGCCCCCCAGGACCCCCAGATCATCTGGGGGCCCCCAGGAAAACTGCCCCCCAGGAAAATCAGCTGCCCCCCAGGAAACTTCTGGGGGCCCCCAGGAAACGCCCCCGGGCGGAAATTTTCAAGCTGTGGAGAAGCCAGCAGTGAGAATTTAAAAATTATCTGGTATGTCATGAGGCTGTTTCGAGTTTTTTATTATTTTAGCGATTTCTACAGCAAATGTTTGTTGCTACTGTGTATTTAATGAGAAAAACATTATGTTTAAAGCATAAGCCATTTCAGCGGTACTAAAGAATCTCTACAATTCGGAAAAGAACGGGCCAGATTTGCTCGACGCATTATGTATTCCAAGTCCGGACATCGTATTAGGGGCCGCGGATCAATGGTAAGAGCTCAGATGTTATTGTTTTTAAGACTATAATTCGTTAGTTCAGTAAGCTATCAAAAATATTTAGCTAGCAATTTTGTTGATATGTATTGGTATATAAATTTTCGGTAGAAATTTCGCGTTTTTACAAACAAAATTAAATATACTGTTTGTGTAATGCAGCGTTTGAAATATTTTCCCCGCTGGTCGGTAAAGTGCCACTCGCTAGCTCTATCGTAACAGTGAAACCACAATACAGCATAATGGTCACTTTTAGGCATTGCAAAACCCCCGCACTTTACTGAAAACTGGAGCTTAATATAAGGGATGTGCTTACGCAAATTGTATTTACCGCTTGTATATACATTGAAATAATGTCAATAATACCTAGTCCAAATTGCTACTGGTTGACGGATTTAATTAGGTATGTTTAATTGTTTGGTGCCAGAATCTTTTCGGGCAAAATAGTGGCAATGACCGGACAAAACTATATTTTGCAATCGAATGCAGGACAGTTCCCCTTCAGTACGGAAACCATAGCAAATTTCGCATTTTACGAATACAGAAAGGCTGCTGAGCGCTAAGAAACATAGTTTTCTTGTTTGAGTGATTTCAGCGCTACAGAACACCTTCGCCGACTGGTAGGCATCGCCGTTCGCGTAGCCGCACACCGCCACATTGGAAAGTCGAGCAAAACAGATTAAGGCCTCTGTCTCATGTTCGCCCAGCCAGAGGAATGAATGTTGAAAGCTATGGGGATGATGAAGGACCGCAGCAAGCTTATGATCCTGAAGCGGTATCAGATATTGAAAAAGACATGTCCGGAGGAGAACAGTAAATTTGAAAACGAAGTAGTTTCACAAATTGCCCATATTAACTATACGGGCACGCTTAATTTAATAAGCTTAAGTCAAGGATTTAACATAACTAATCGTAAGCGTAAGCTTATCGGATTCTTAGTTCCCAGCCTTCCGGTCTCCGAATGGACATGCCAGTATAATTAACGTTGACCGGTATAACAATGTATTTTAATTTATTTAATTATATTTGACCTAAGTAAAATATCAGATATCGAGACAGGCGCCGATTGAAGAAAAAAGTAAATTTGAAACTGTAGCAGTGGAAAGAGTTTGACTGTATAATAATAATAATTCTGTATAGTAAAAATTATGTGTAAAGAAACCACTTTATATTTATACTTAAGCATTTCCCGTGTAAATTTATGGTATTTTAGCATTCAATTTGGAAGCAAAATTCGGGCTCTAGAGGCGTGTACTATCGCTGCTTGTCTGTGTTAATATGATGCAACTGTTGAGAATTTGTGCTTGTGTATGCATATAGTGGTATTGTAAATTGCATTTTGTATCATTTCATGTAGACATCTTTTAGATTTTGCGGTATATGGCATAGGCGTAAAATCTGAGTTTTTCAGTATAGTGGAGAGCTGATTGGGAATTAATATGAACGAGTCAGTGTGACTGCAAATTTGCAACCCGAAACATTCCGCCGAAATCTGTTTATTCCTGAGAACTGTGCACTAATTTGTGGTTACATTTTTCGGTTCACTCTTTAATTTTTGTTACATTGTGTACATTGACTTTCAATTGATATTCGAGAACCGGTAAAAATCGGTGTCAGTTTTCGTTATAGAAGTAACGGAAATTTTGTTATTTTTACGTTCAACAGTAGGGATAAATCACGTAAATATCTGGCAGTTTTTCATTGCAGCTACGCTGGAATCGAAATGAAATATAATTACGAAATGTTTATCCAAAATCTTAAAACTTTCGTTGCATCCACCATTTTATCTTTAGAATTTTCGAACGCCTGGAAAATATTTGCACATCTCTATTGTGTTGGCGGAAAAATAAACATCTTTGAAACTTTTATACTTAAATATTCGTTTTCCGTTTTCGTTACTTTGATCAATATCCGTTTCTGTTTCCGTTATTTTTACAATCCATTTACGTCCTTCTTAGGAATAGCACTTATTTTTAGGCTTAGGCTTAAGAATATGCTTAATCTAGAGTTATACGGCCGTAAAGTAAATTGGCCATTACCTACGTGGAGGAAACATATTGCAATTAAAATAGTTTAACTTTAAGTTTGAACACTGTAGCATTTTAAATGTGATTCTAATTATTGCTGAAAACATTTAAGCAACTGTTTTTTTAGTTGTTTCTGGTTTATTAATGCTTTAAAGCATTCTGGATCAAGGTGAAATTGTATTAAAATTATTCAATGTTTTGGTATTACATGTGAAGTTTTGTTGTTATTAAAGTTTCGAGATTCTTGTGTTAAGTTAGTTGGGCGTGTTTCAGTCATGTAAACTGATGGGTCCAGGTCCGATCAGCAGTAAAACTGTCTTTTGTTTAGTGCGTGGCGAAAGATTTTGATTGAGCCAGAAAGTTTTTTGAAAATAGTTACCGTGGGCCAGATATTTGACCGTCATGAGAAACAAGTTTTCAGAAATAATAGCGCATGCCCGAAGCGTTTTTTCAGCGATATGTCCAGAACGTCGTAAGATCTTTGCCAAACATTCACCATTGGTTAAAAATTTTTTCCTATAACAGAATTTTGAGCCAAAAATGCAAGTATATGGGTGTTGTGTGGTCGTTAAAGACACATAATCAGGTGCGGAGCGCTTTCTGCGGTACTGCAATGGAATTAAGCGTAAGACTAAATTAATTTTCTTAGGCTTAGGTATATTAAGCTCATTCTTACGCCTAAACTTAAGAATATGCTTATACTACTGTTTACCGCCCTGTTCTATTCATTGGCCCAAGTTTTCAACGTTCCAAGGTCATCGTCTAGGAACCCAAAAAAATTTTTTGACAAAACGTTAAACAAATTACATATCTGCAGTGTACCTTGTGAAGCTTAGTCTAATGATATTAATTTTTTTCACAATTGCACCAAATTTTTAAAAGTTTGAAAGAATTGTACTTCATATCGAACAATTGCATTGCAGTTTATAATGAATTACTGCGCGACATATACATAATTTATACTAATTTTACACATAAACAGAATTAGCGGAATTTCTTTAACGTAAGCGGGATACGGATATTGATTTTCATTTGAAGGGGAAATGGATATCCGGTTATACCCTGCAGTGATAATTCGCCAAATCAGTTTGTTTGACCCTAACTCAGCAACCAGTTGTGAGATCGTGTAAACTTTAACACCGTTCGTCTCTCCACCGCAAGCTGCGTCGAATGATTACTAATTTGTGTAACTTTGTGGCAAAAAAAATTTGCTTATGATGGATGTACTTTGACACGTTAATAAACTAATTTTTCAAAAATTCAAATTTGGACGTGGTCTTGATAAGTTCGAAATATGCATAAAAAATGTGAATTGTTTAACTTACGTATGCTATAAACTGTGTTATAAACCTATCATATAAACCAGGTGCTTGAGCAACACTTTGTACTATCTTTGTAAGTAGTAAATCTTCTCTCTCGACATTTTTTGACAAGTGCCGGCTGAGCAGGTATACGGAAGGAAAAGACACCCTACACTGCAAAAAAAATGGTGAATCAAATTGACTCTCTGCGAAATAGGCTCTACGGGACTACACAAACTGCGTCAAATTCGACTCCACCGCGGAGTCAAACGTGCGACTTTACAGAGTCGAATTTGACTCTGGCGGAGTCGAATCTGACTCATTTGTGTAGTCCCGTAGAGCCAATTTCGGAGAGAGTCAATTTGACTCACCATTTTTTGCAGTGTATGCTTATCGTATCGTGTTGTTAAATGTTGATAGGTATATACTTAATAAAATGGTTATATGATTTTCTAAATTTCACTTTGGCACCAGAGCCTCAATTAACGTTCTTTGCATTTGTTGAAGTACGAGTTATTTCAATTTATCAACGTTTATTTGCTGGTCAATTCAATTTTTCCGGACAAAAGCCAACCCTGGTTACAACTGTCAACGATAGCAACGTACAAATAATTTTATTTACCGTAGCAGTCAATTTTAGTTTTTTAAGAAGTCAACTTTTTTGTTAATTTTCGTTATCTTTTAATAAAATCATAGTTAAATTTCAAAATAAAAAATAGGTTACTCGTTAAACTCACTTTCGTAGCTCGATGAAAAGGGTTTTGTTGCGTGGTTTAACGCTTAGAAATAAAAATGTTTGTGTATTTGTTTTGTCTGAAACAATTTTAACTGCACCTGTTGTTTTAGGGTTATACACTGCAAAAAATGGTGGGACAAATTGACTGTCTCTGAAATAGGCTTTTTCTGGCTATACAAACTGAGTCAAAATTCGACTCCGCATGAGTCATATTCTACTCAATTTGACTCTGGCGGAGTCGAATTTTGACTCAGGTTGAGTAGTCAGGAAAATCTTATTTCGGATTGAGTCCGTTTGACTCACCATTTTCTGCAGTGTAAAGGCGAAAAGCTGTGTTGGGATGGTGTAATCCATTGGTAAAAATACAGAATCTGTATTCCTTCCGGGAATTTAATGAAACGTGGCTTAGATCTTGACGAGCTAAGTTCAACGGTAGCATTTTTATGGCTGCATGGAGAACGGTTCGAAAGGTATTACCCCTGAAATTATAGTGCAAACACAAATTTGAGGAGAAAGCATCTATCATTCACATATTCGTAAAATATAAGCTTTACCAGGTATATACGTTCGGTAAGTAAATTTTGTCGCGTTTGACAAATTTGGATTTCGGAAAAAACCCATACATTTAGTAAAGTCCTAATACATTTCCGTTGGGACCAGAAAAATTTTCAAAATCCGGTCGCAGGCGAAGGTGGCAGAATTTCATTTTCAAAATAATCCCAATTCAATTAAAGATGAAATTGAAAATTTGGAAGAAGAACTAATTTTATTGCAGTCTTATTTTGATGCTAAAAACAACACTTAAATTTAAACCCAGTGATTTATAAGGATGCCGCCGTCAATATATTTGGATTACGCTGGATGTGGACAATTTGACACGGATCAGATGGACGCTATATTTGGTGAATTGAAATCGTTACAAGCGTACGGTAATCCACATGGATCAAGCGCAGCTGGATTATTTATGCAAAGTCTGATCACCGAAACAAGGGAAAGGTAACTGGCTTATTATATGTTTACACTGTAAATTTCAGTGAGTTGGTTTTAACTCAGAATGAGTTGAATCACTCGGTTTGAGTTAGGACTATCAGAACTCAGAATTTTGAGTTGATTCAATTCATTCTGAGTTAATTAATCCACTCATCCAGAGTCAACTCAACTCAGAGTGCGAATCAACTCAACTCAGAGTGAGTTAATGCTTACTGATATTAATTCAGAAATAACTAACTCGCTAGCTTGGATTGATTAATCAACTCATTGAAATTTACAGTGTACGTTTAAATTATCCAAACAAGAGTGCATCAGTTGATCCAAAAATAAGCAATCCATACATGGCAGTTCAATTTCGAATCGTGGAACAAACCTCACGAACGAAGTGAACGTGATGCCGAATGTAATTGTCGTTAATTATAAAAGTAGAGACCTTACCATTTTGATGATAAATGTGCGTTTCACTATTTTGAATCATATGCAAACTTTCCTGATCGCAAAAATGTAAAAAGTTGCCCGCTGTTTGCTCAGCTGTTACGACGCTGAGTTAACTTTGAGATCGTTTATATTATTAAACTTTGCTGAATTCTGAACCATATTTTAAGTGTTTTGGAAGTGAAAGTTTGAAATATAATTTTCAAATTGACAGCTGCCGTATCGGAAACTGTGTTTTAATCGTTTGCGAATTGGTTGTGTTTTAGTTTTAAATTTATTTTTTTTTCAGATTATTGTCGTTTTTCAACACAACAAACACTGAATATTCAATTATTTTCACTGCAAATTGCAGTGGGGCGGTCAAACTGCTCGCTGAAACATTTCAATTTACACAGTCGTCTGGCGGATTAATGAATTATGATGATGTAACTGATGGTCAATCGACAGGTAAGATGTGGCCAATGTATAGAACAGGGCCGGAACGTTTTCATACAGGGCTGTAATAGAGTTAGGTTAAAGCTTTAGACTAACTTATTTGTTTAGACTTCCGCTTAGGATTAAGCTTAGGCTTAGGCTTAGGCTTAGGCTTAGGTTTAGGTTTAGGCTTAGGCTTAGCCTTAGGCTTAGGCTTAGGCTTAGGAACATGCTTAGGCTTATGTTTAGAAATAGTCTCATCCTTACGCTTAGGCTTAGGCTTAGGCTTACGCTTTGGCTTAGGAATATGCTAATACTACTGTTTCGGCCCTGTTCTATACATCGGTCTAAGTTGCTATGAAAATAGATAAGTGTTGATAAATTATGCTTATGTGTAATTACCAATTAAAATTTTGAATTCGTTTCAAAAATTGCCGAACAGTTTTGAATAATATATTTTGGTTTACGATGGTCATATTTTTGTAACTTCAGTAGCCGTATTCTCAGTTATGTGCAGCATCACTATTGTCAGTTAGTAAATAGGTTTTCAAACACAAGCTAATTTTGAAAGCTGTCGAACTGAAATTTTGAGACAATAAATCAAGGTGTGTTTGTTCAAACAATTGTGCTTAGCTAAAAAACCTATCAGATTTGTATTCAAAAATGTTTTACACTCTGTCTCCAGCGGCAAAATGCTACAAATAATTGAAAATACGGACATTTAACTCAAATTAAATTGAATAAGATTCGATTGTAAAAACAAGCGGATCAACTTGTTAGCATTTCAATATACTGGATTTCACAGCAGAGTGAAACATATTTGTTTTTGGTTTAATTTACGTTTGTTTGGAGGACACATGGATATTTCCTGTTTACTAAAAGTTGTCACACGCATTCAATGTAAAAATAGACTAAAGTTTAAGCTTTATAAATTAATAAATTTGTAATGTGGGGATTAATTTTGCCTTCTGTCAAACTAACAACAGTGTTGAGGAAAACTGAGCAGACTCAATCATTACGAATTCAAAATTTTACGTCGTTCCTGCACTACAAAAAATGGTGAGTCAAATTGACTCTCTCCGAAATAAACTCTATGGGACTACACAAACTGGGGGGGGGGGGGGTTTTGGGGGGGGGTTTTGGGGGGTGGGCCGTTGTCTTTTTTTGGAAATTTTTTTTCTTTCTCTTTGTAATAGCAAAATTTGCTTACTTTAAAACTTCTCCGTGTGTCATTTCCTGAAATTTTTAACCCGTTACCTTCGAATGTTCGCTGTTCAGTTTGTAATTTTTATTTGTTGAAATATTGTCTTTTAATAATGGAATAGGCCCATGTATAGAACACGGCCGGAACAGTAGTATAAGCATATTCATAGGCCTAAGCCTAATCCTAAGCCTATGCCTAAGCGTATGGATCAGCCTATTCCTATTCCTAAGCGTAAGCCTAAACCTAAGCCTAAGCAAAAAATTAGTCTAAAGCTTAAACTGACTCTATTATAGCCCTTCGAGAAAACGATCCGGCCCTGTTCTATACATGGGCCGTGGAATAAATATTGATTTTAGGCTGCGATCAGCAAAAATCATTTGTTGTCAACCAAAACGCTATTGTGAAACATCCATGTTTTATGTATCTTAAAGATAATCATACATCTGTGCTTGGTACGAACTCTGATTATTGCCGTTGAAACTTGAATTAACGATGCCTAAGTATCTTACAACTCGGCCTAACATTCGCTTAATTGCAATGTTTCCAGCGTTCGATTTAGTAAATTTAAACAAAATCATTTGAAGTTGACCGAATTTTGTTCGTATTTTATTACTGGCTCAAGCTGCCAATGGTTTGGCCCTTTTGAACCGAGCATGGGACCGTGGCCTGAAATGGGCCAGACGGCTTCCTGTCCCTCGCTTAAAAATCTCTCATACAAACGTTTTAGGATCGTTTGTAGTTTTGGCATAGTTTCTTAGGTCTCGAAACGACTTTAACTATTTATTGTTTGAAGTATTTTGGAACGTCTAGTTTTTGGCTAACAGCCCCTTAAGAGTTAATTTACCATAGAAACCGTTACAGTGAATAACTATAAACGGGGTGCGGAATTGATATAAGCAAGAGTGGATAATCGCTATTTAACAAGAGCGTGCAACTGGGCACATTCTGTGTAGAAAAGAAAGTACCTGGCACGCGTTGCGTTTTTGCCCTACGACCCTTTATTTAAGAGGGGGTACAACCGGTGCAAACCATGGCACTTTATGTATACGGCGTCAAACATGCTCCCATTATCGTTTAATTCAGGGGTATTCATGTGATAGCGATCCCCCCTCTAAACAACGGGGAAACGGCCCAAAACCGCAACACCCGGTGGTACATTTTATACCATGCGGAACCGCAAGAGTTGCACACTATTGTATCATGCACTCTTGATATAATTTACCACTTCCAGATCTGAAAGTGAAAGTTGCAAAAAATATGTCTAAATTTACTCGAGTAGTATCAAATAAAGTCCCTCCTTGTGGCATCAAGTAAAGTTTGTTCCCTTAGTTGAAGGTGGACTCAATTTGATTCCAGCTACTTAATGTTTGGCTTGGTTGTACCACAGCGCGTTGCGTTTTTAGCCGATCCCTCTTGGTTACAAGGGGGTAGCTATCACATGTAATAACCCTAAAGTTAACTAAAAGCAGAAACTTGTGCTAGGTACATTGTTTTGTACACAGAATGTTCCCAGTTGCACACTCTTGATAAAAAGAGTTATTATCGACTCTTGATATTACCAAGTGCGAATAATCGCTATTTAATAAGAGTATGCAATTGGGTGCATTCTGTTTATAAACGAATGTACCCGGCACGCGTCGCGTATTTGCCCTGCCTTCCTTTTATTTAAAAAGGAGGTACAACCGGTGTGAACCACGGCACATTATGTATGGGGTGTCAAACATGCTCCCCATATGGTGTAATTTGAAGTATTCGTGTGATAGCGACCCCCTTGTAAAAGAGTTGCACACTGTTGTCATTATCGACTCTTGAAAATTACTAATTCATGGAATAATTGTAAAATTTTGGTTGCAGGCATGCGTGAGACAATTATGCAACGACACGTGCAAATATACTGCATATCTGAGTACAATATCGTACACCGATTCAACAATACTACGAAACTTAATGAAACTGATGGTAATGATTTGTTCAGCTTAACTTTTGCTGATTATAAAACGCATTTTGACGTTCGTGCAATTAAGGACTCTTCCCGACATTTACGCTGAGGCTTACGTTTAGGAATCGGCCTGCGTATACCGAAGTCTCAGCGAGCCCGCAACTCGAGCGCGACCAGAGTGGGTCAGAGCTCTTCGACAGAAACGGTTTAGTCTCGCTTGCAAGGTTGGTATCTTACCTGCATGGCACCCGTAAAATTGTTTTGCCCTCGTCCGACTGGTTAAGCTGGTTGCAGACCTAAGTTTAAAGTTGGTTTAATCCTAAGCGTAAGCCTAAGTTTAATCCTAAGGTTTAACCTTATATATAATATATGTGTGTGGGTTCTAAATGTCCCACTTGTATATGATGGTTAAGAAGTCTGACACGGTACGTTTTTATATACCGCACACATAAGAAAATGAAAAATCTTGGTTATGTAATTATGTCTCTAAATAATCGGTGATGGACCGGTTCTTTTCAAAATGTCATCGTCAATTTTCTGTGCCAGTCCAACCATGAGAATAATATTCCCGGAAACATCAAAAGCATTAATTAACCCTTTCACTCACAGAGTATACTACGAGCAACTAAATACAACAATGTACGAGCAATACACACACTGTGAGCAGTGTTTAAAGCGTTATTCACACGTGCAAGTTTTTGCTACGAAAACTTGCAGCTGCAACTTGCACGAAATACTTGCAGTTGCAAGTATTTGTAAAGAATCATAATTTTCATTCTGAATCTTGAAATGAATTTATGTGAATAATTTACAGACCACTGCAATAAATATCTACATATACTATAATCTATCAGTTTAGCCAATGATGATAAATGAATTCGACTTGCAGGACTATTCATACCTACGAATTAATTCTTCGCATATATTAATCATGAATAACTTGCAGCTGCAAGTTCTTCAAATGAATTTTTCAAAAAACTTGCAGCTGCAAGTTTCCGTTGTAAGAAATATTCATGCGCAAAGAAGGTTATACTCGAAATTTCTTGACTTGAAAAAGATTTCATCGCGATGCAATCTTTATTTAATGCTTAAAATTTTTAAACTAATCCCATTGCTTTCGCCGTCGGCTGCGACATATCAAACAAGTTAGATATTTGAATTAATTCACACTTCTTGAATGAATTCAATATAATATCTGAATTAATTCAAAAGGCGCTCAGCAACATGGTTTCTGATTGTTCAATGAAAATGCAAGTGCAAGAAATTCGAACGATTTGCGACGGCGTTCACACGTGCGAATTAAATTCAATCACATGAATTCTAATGAATAATTTGCAGCTGCAAGAATTTCAAATCTGCTTTGTGACCAAACTTGCACATGCAAGTTGCACGTGCAATTTTTACTGCAAAAACTTGCACGTTTGAATAGGGCTTAAAATTTATATCATATATGCGCAGTGAAAAATCTCCACAAGACGTGAGAGCCTACTCGGGCTCAAGCGTCAAGTTCCTATAGCTCAGTGGTCATCGTAAACGCCTCCCACCCGTGAGACCTTTCTTTGATCGAATTTTAAGTTGAAACTACATCTCATATGAAATTGAAAATATTCGTGTGAGAAAGTGTTAAAGAATTGTTTCCGGTATTACTGTCTAAGGGTGATGCTATACTTGTCGTACGTCACCGTCACTGTACAATATCATACGTGTGTAATTTGCGTACGATACTGCAAGGTGACCCACGGTGACGGACGGGACTCGTGTACGAGTGACGGACGGCGCCAGGCGTCATCAAAAGTATAGCGCCACCCTAAGTGTGACACCAAATTTATTATTTTGTTTCTTTGATACTTTATGAGCTGGTTGTATTTTTTAAAATTCAAGGAACTGGTAACTCGTTGTTCGCGTATCCGGCAGAGAGCAATTTTAATGGACGAAAGTATCCGTTGGAGTGGCTTGAAATGGTTGAAACTGGAAAATTTGGCGCTGGAAAATGGTGAGACATAAAGCGGATATCCGAGTCCGGTAGGCAGCGGAAGGTTTTGAAAGCCGAGCCCTTTTTGTAAAATTCATTCCGCCATCTGACAAATGTTTCTAGTTCGTTTGTAAGTCATCTGAAGTGGTTGTGGACCATTTTCATTTTGAAGTTTTATTAAGCCCTATTCACATGTGCAAGTTGTTGCAAGAACTTGCAGCAGGAAATATCAGCCAATAAGAAAGCGGCTGCAATAAATTCAGTGAACTTGCATGGTTGTTCACACTTGTGAACTAAATTCCTAGCTGTGACTTTTAATGAATCATTTGCAGCTGCATGAATAGGGCTTAACACTGTTTAGCATGTTAAGCTAGCTATGTAATTATTGCTATTTTATTATAATTTTGTTCCTTCTGTAACTCTTTAGCGCTGTACGAAATAAACTGAATTCGAAAATAATATACTGCAATAATTAGGATTGCGCTATACTTGTCGTACGGTGCTGTCCGTCACTGTCCGTCACCCTTACGGCGTCGTCCATCGCCGTACAGCGGCGCCTGTCACCGTGCAGTATCATACACAAATAACTCCCGTACGACGCTGCACGGGTGACGGACGATGACGGACTGCGCCGAACATCATGAAAAGTATAGCGCCACCCTTATTGATTTTCGATGGCTCCACATTATTAAAAAATGCCGCAGAAGATTTCACCCAGTTTTAGTTTTGTTTACCACTAAAAGTTTAACCACCGAAAAAATCTTAAAAACATCAGCAAACCCATCGCCAAGCTTAAACTTGCGTTCAACTGTTGTATATTAATGCAGTTACGTCCAAATACTGCCGTCGCATAACTTTTTTAACCAATTTTAAATTATTAATTATGGTCTCTTATACATCGTTCCGCCATATTTATATTTAGGCATTTCAATCTTATTACCTATGCTTATAAGCGTAAGCCGACACTTTTGTCTAAGCGTAAGCTCTTGCCTTAGGCTATTAAGCCTAAGCTTTACTTTAAATATGGGGAACAGTGTACAAGAACCTTATTTTGTGTGGTGGATGTGATTTTTATTTTGTGGGGGGGGGGTCATTGTGTGATTTGTAGGTATACCCTTTTGGACGCAACTTCACTGGTACCAACAAGCCCATTAGATTTGACACGATTTAAGCCACATTTTGCAACAATGTCGTTTTATAAAATGTTCGGATATCCAACTGGCCTTGGGGCGTTGTTGGTCCGTTGTGATGCGCAAGATTTGCTTGAAACTAGTGAGGATATTAGTATGCTTTAGCTGCATTTGCCGGAGCAGGGTACGGTGGGAGACTCCATAATTCCGGGGTCCGGGCCTCGTGCGATGATCAAAATATTTTTCAAACTTTTTTGTATAAAATCTTGTTAGGATGACAGTCCCTTTTTGCTGGGGTTCCTCAAATGGGGGTATGGGGTTGGCGGCTCCGATCCTGCTTAGTTGAGTTTAATATTTTACTATTCGTGTAATATTATTGATAATCAGTGAAATAGTCTACTAAAAATATTCAAACAATGCATTTGTAAGCAGCTGTTTTGCTTAGTATATTAACTTTAGTAGCCATATTTTCAAATGTGTGCAGCATCTGTCACCAGTTAGCAATAGATTTTCAAACAAGCAAACTGTGGGAATAATGAGTACCACAGATTTTCGCACAATCGGATGAAATTGACCACAATAAAGTATGCTAAATTTAAATCGTCACTTACACTGGTTTGAAACTTACAAGATCTATCATCAACTGTTAATAGGTGCTATACACAGCTGAGAATACGGCGTTAATAGATTTCTTAGTGACGTGAACTAAAATGAATTTTTATGCGTTGTTTTATTTGGTATTAAACAGTTCAATTTGAATTTGATTGACATTGTTTGTTAATTTGTAATCGCTAATGTTTGCTGAACACGAAATATAAACACGGGTGCGTATGTGTTGAGCATAAGGATTGCGGTATACTTTTGTTGACGTCCGGAGCCGTTCATAACCCGTACGGCACCGTCCGTCACCGTGCGTCACCCTGCGGCGCTCGTACGAGTGACGGACGTCGCCGGGCGTCACGTATAGCGTAACCCTAACGCTTATGCAATAATTTACATGGATTTCAGAATTTTTTGCCGGTGGAACAGCGATTCGTGCGCTGCCTGGGGTGCGATATCACAAATTTGTTAGTGATTTTTGTGAAAAGTATGTTAGTATACAGTTGTCTGAAGCTTGTTGTTATGTTTTGCCGAAACTTTATAGCCAAATGCGTGCAACTTGTCAAAATTTGCATGGTGCAAAATGTACAAGCACGCGTTATAGTTTCGTTGTACCACGCGCTCACTTCTGGAAGCCTACGCCTAAGTGTAAGTGAAAGAACACAGTTATACCTAAGCCTAAGCTAAGAAAAGAAATTAGTCTAAAGCTTAAATTTACCCATTGCAATGCCACAAAAAAACGTTCAGCCCCTGATCTTCACATGGGCCAGAATGGTAGGCAAAGAGCCATAATTTGAGCATTGACTAAGTGAAACCAAATAATTCGAGCGATTGCGTTCTAAATTTTTCAAAGTTTTGTTTTTTACCATAACATTGACTTAGGTTTAGGTTTAAACAAACGCTTAGAATTTGACTTATTGCCTTACGCTTAGTCTCGTAACCATGTAAAAGAAAAAGTGGGCAAAAGCCGAGATTGCAAACACTATAAAGGCCTATTCACACGTGCAAGTTTTTGTTTTGAGAATTTGCAGCTGCAAATTGCACGCGGAACTTGTATTTTTTATCAGCCAATGAGAAAGCGGCTGCAATAACTTCAGTAAATTTGCATGGTTATTCACACATTAGAACTAAATTCCTAGCCATGACTTTTAATGAATTATTTGCAGCTGCATCTTTTTCGAACGGGATTTTTGACAACATTTGCAAGTGCAAGTTGCAGCTGCAAGTTCTCGCAGCAAAAACTTGCACGTGTGAATAGAATAAGGCTTTAAAAATCAGCGACAAAATTATTCGCTCAATTTATTGTCGCAAAATACATTGTTTCATTTGGTTACTTTTAGGTTCGAATATGGCACAACTTCATTTCTGGATATTATAAGCGTGAGGCATGGATTAGACAGTATACAGGCATTTGGTAAATGTTTTGTCACTTGTGGTCTGCCTCACTCAATCTTAAGTGTAAGGCGTAGTGTAAGCTTAAGCCTAAAGGCGACACAAAGTTTTATGCCAAAATGTGACAGTTTAGAAAACTGTGAGAGAAATGTTCACAAGAGCCAAAGGCTTACAGGTCGTTGATAGACATAAGACGTCTTGGTATTTCATACAACAAATATATCTGTCTTGTCAATTTTTTATATTAACAATAACTTAACGTACTATGACGTATGATGACGTCATGCCAAAATGTGACAGTTTAGAAAACTGTGAGAGAAATGTTCACAAGAGCCAAAGGCTTACAGGTCGTTGATAGACATAAGACGTCTTGGTATTTCATACAACAAATATATCTGTCTTGTCAATTTTTTATATTAACAATAACTTAACGTACTATGACGTATGATGACGTCATGCCAAAATGTGACAGTTTAGAAAACTGTGAGAGAAATGTTCACAAGAGCCAAAGGCTTACAGGTCGTTGATAGACATAAGACGTCTTGGTATTTCATACAACAAATATATCTGTCTTGTCAATTTTTTATATTAACAATAACTTAACGTACTATGACGTATGATGACGTCATGCCAAAATGTGACAGTTTAGAAAACTGTGAGAGAAATGTTCACAAGAGCCAAAGGCTTACAGGTCGTTGATAGACATAAGACGTCTTGGTATTTCATACAACAAATATATCTGTCTTGTCAATTTTTTATATTAACAATAACTTAACGTACTATGACGTATGATGACGTCATGCCAAAATGTGACAGTTTAGAAAACTGTGAGAGAAATGTTCACAAGAGCCAAAGGCTTACAGGTCGTTGATAGACATAAGACGTCTTGGTATTTCATACAACAAATATATCTGTCTTGTCAATTTTTTATATTAACAATAACTTAACGTACTATGACGTATGATGACGTCATGCCAAAATGTGACAGTTTAGAAAACTGTGAGAGAAATGTTCACAAGAGCCAAAGGCTTACAGGTCGTTGATAGACATAAGACGTCTTGGTATTTCATACAACAAATATATCTGTCTTGTCAATTTTTTATATTAACAATAACTTAACGTACTATGACGTATGATGACGTCATGCCAAAATGTGACAGTTTAGAAAACTGTGAGAGAAATGTTCACAAGAGCCAAAGGCTTACAGGTCGTTGATAGACATAAGACGTCTTGGTATTTCATACAACAAATATATCTGTCTTGTCAATTTTTTATATTAACAATAACTTAACGTACTATGACGTATGATGACGTCATGCCAAAATGTGACAGTTTAGAAAACTGTGAGAGAAATGTTCACAAGAGCCAAAGGCTTACAGGTCGTTGACAGACATAAGACGTCTTGGTATTTCATACAACAAATATATCTGTCTTGTCAATTTTTTATATTAACAATAACTTAACGTACTATGACGTATGATGACGTCATGCCAAAATGTGACAGTTTAGAAAACTGTGAGAGAAATGTTCACAAGAGCCAAAGGCTTACAGGTCGTTGATAGACATAAGACGTCTTGGTATTTCATACAACAAATATATCTGTCTTGTCAATTTTTTATATTAACAATAACTTAACGTACTATGACGTATGATGACGTCATGCCAAAATGTGACAGTTTAGAAAACTGTGAGAGAAATGTTCACAAGAGCCAAAGGCTTACAGGTCGTTGATAGACATAAGACGTCTTGGTATTTCATACAACAAATATATCTGTCTTGTCAATTTTTTATATTAACAATAACTTAACGTACTATGACGTATGATGACGTCATGCCAAAATGTGACAGTTTAGAAAACTGTGAGAGAAATGTTCACAAGAGCCAAAGGCTAACAGGTCGTTGATAGACATAAGACGTCTTGGTATTTCATACAACAAATATATCTGTCTTGTCAATTTTTTATATTAACAATAACTTAACGTACTATGACGTATGATGTCGAACGGTGACGTATGGCGCCGGACGTCATCAAAAGTATAGCGTCACCCTGAATATGGTTTTAATCAAATTTTATTTGATTGTTTATTTCAGGTGGGATTCATAAATTAAGCGAACATGTAGCGACGTTGGCAACATATTTGTCGAACAAACTGTTAGCATTAAGTCATTCCAATCGGACACGCGTGGTGGAAATATATTCAAAAACACAATTTGGAAACGTGAACGCGCACGGTGGCAAAGTCACGTTTAACTTACTGTATCCGGATGGTACGATAGTTCCGGTTGCAAAGGTAAACAGCCAATGCGGATGATTTGCAGTAAATGTATTTACTGCTGAGAATACTTTTGATTGGACAACGAAAATTGATTGGACGAAGTCCAGCACCGAAAATTGATTGGACAAAGTCCAGCACCGAAAATTGATTGGACAAAGTCCAGCATCGAAAATTGATTGGACAAAGTCCAGCACCGAAAATTGATTGGACAAAGTCCAGCACCGAAAATTGATTGGACAAAGTCCAGCACCGAAAATTGATTGGACAAAGTCGAACGTAGAAAACAAAACAGCTAAAATATTGTGTTTTACAGACAAAATCTGCATATTGAAAACACTGGTTTCGCGAAATGGTGATTTCAACTCACGGATTCGAATCAACCTGGCCTCTGGTCACCTCCATCTCGTGTATATATGTAATGATACAAGTTTTAAATTGAAATAGTCTACTAAATTTCGAATGCTAACGAATGTCAAGGTGTTATGGAGTGTTTATACGATAGCGAATAGCAAGTATACACCGCTTCTAGCAAGCTATGACAAAATAAAATTGTGTCACTCAAAAGTCGTTGTGAAATATATCGATACTAATACTGGAATAACATAGGCCAACCGTTTGGTTCCAAGTCTAAGTTTAAACAGAAGATCTTTGTGATGGTAAACGTAATTTTAAAAATTATATAACTTTCTGAAATTAATTTGGTATTTTTGATGCGGTAAAACGAATATATTTTTTAATTTTAATTTTTTTTGTAATTTTTGGTTTTGCTTTCAATTGTTCATTCTGATCGGAGATTGTATTCGTATTGAATTTTTCGATTAAAAACTAAACAACGATTAAAATGGACACTTGGACGTGAATTTAAAACTGGTGTTTATGTAGTAATCACACTTGTAATTCAAGCGCGCAAATGAGTCTTTTTCACAGTTTGTTTATCTCAACTGGACTGAGTTAGTTTTTCCAGTCTGTAGTTAATTTCAATTCCTGTTCCTGTTCGTTTTGCGGCAAAATTTTGTTCCTGTCGATACTTTGATATATTTCGGTTTTATTTTACTGGTTGATCGTAGTCAAAGTAAATTGCCGTAATTAATCCTTTCTCACATGAATATTTTCTATTTCCCCTGAGACCTACTTTTATGCTAAGATTCGAACTCCAGTGACTGGCGTGGGAGGCGTATACCATCACCACTCAGCTATAGGAGCTTGACGCTCGAGCCCGAGGGGGCTCTCACGTCTTGTGGTGATTTAGTACTATGTATCCGTGTTGCAATGGTTAAACACGGTGCGATATATACTATTTAACGTATATACACTGCGCTGGGTGGCCTACAGGCAACTCAATGTGAGAAGGGGTTAAAAGAATGCTATGATTTCAATTTACTGCTATTTTGCATGGAGTTTATCGTACGATATTTTGCGAACATTGTATTGTTTTTATTGTTAGGCACCAGGGGATATGCTACTTTTTTGAAAATTATGATTTATGTTATTATAATTTAGAAAAAAGAAATATTTATTTTTAGATCAACGAAGCTGCAAAACAGCGTGGTCTTCATATTGGAGCAGGTTATTTTTGTAATATGGGTGCGTTGCAAGAACTGATGTGTGTTTCTGACGACGAGGTATTGCAAGCGATAGAGGTATGTTCTGCCATAGATTGTTTAATATACTTCGTATCTTCAATGTGTATAGCACATGCGTCCAATGGCTGATCCAGAAACTCCTAACGAACAATGGGCGTGAGATATAACAGTGAAAAAACAGCGAATAGCAAAGCGAGCGAAAAGCCAAATGTGATTTTAGTGCTAAATTTTAATACAAAATCTTCGTTTTGAGTCCTGTTGGAAGTCATTGGCCGGGGTTGGCACCATCTTTTGCATCCGTCAGAGCTCGTAGTCAGCTGCGATTGGGAAACTGATTTCTTCGGAATTTATCAAAAGATCTTTTGTCTTAATTGTTATATTTAAAATAAGCGAGTTTTGTAAACTTTTTCGTTTTACTGTAGTCACCCGAATAAGAGGTGGTGGTAATAAGAAGAGGTCTCCATTTTGAGTCCCAATCAATAGGAGTCCGTATCCCTTTTAAGAGTCCGTAAACGGATAGATACTCTAAAACCTAATTAGAGTCCATCAATACCATTTTCCCTAATTGCAGTGCATTAATGACTCCAGAACCAAATAATTTGAGTTCGAAACTTAAAGCGTACTTAAGTTTTGAAAGTACCTTTTGAGACAAGAAAATCCTCTGGAGAGGTCAAATAAATATCAGTCCCCTGTTATTCAGGTCACTACAGTACATTAAAATACAATAATGCAACAAGGTCTTCAACTAAAGCCCTATTTACACGTGCAAGATTGTGCAGCAAAATATTGCACGTGCAACTTGCATGTGCAAGTTTGGTCACAAAGCAGATTTGAAATTCTTGCAGCTGCAAATTATTCGTTATAAATCATGCGATTGAATTTAATTCGCACTTGTGAACGCCATCGCAAATTGCTCGAATTTCTTGCACTTGCATTTTCATTGGCCAATCAGAAGACATGTTGCTGAGCGCCTTTGAATTAATTCACACTTATTGAATTCATTCAAGAAATCTGAATTAATTCAAATATCTAACTTGTTTGATATTTCGCAGCCGACAGCAAAAGTAATGGGACTAGTTTAAAAAATTTAAGCATTAAATATAGATTGCATCGCGATGAAATCTTTTTCAAGTCAAGAAATTTCGAGTATAACCTTCTTTGCGCATGAATGTTTCTTACAACTGAAACTTGCAGCTGCAAGTTTTTTGAAAAATTCATTCGAAGAACTTGGAGCTGCAAGTTATTCATGATTAATATATGCGAAGAATAATTCGTAGGTATGAATAGTCCTGCAAGTGGAATTCATTTATCATCATTGGCTAAACTGATCGATTATAGTATATGTAGATATTTATTGCAGTGGTCTGCAAATTATTCACATAAATTCATGTCAAGATTCAGAATGAAAATTATGATTCTTTACAAATACTTGCAGCTGCAAGTATTTCGTGCAAGTGCAGCTGCAAGTTCTTACAGCAAAAACTTGCACGTGTGAAGAGGGCTTAAACTTGATCTTTTGTACAGTTTGCAATACATATGAACGGAACAATATCACAATTTTAAGCCCCATTCACACGTGCAAGTTTTTGCAGCGAGAACTCGCAGCTGCAACTTGCACGAAATACTTGCAACTGCAAGTGTTGTTAAATGAACATTTCGATCGACCAATCAAACTGCAGGTGTAAGAAACTCAAGCGACTTGCAACTGCATTCTCAGGTGCGAATTAAATTAAATCACATGAATTTCAGTGAATAATTTGCTGCTGCAACAACTTCAAAGCTGCCTTGTGACCAAACATACACATGCAAGTTGCATGTGCAAGTTTTTGCTGCAAAAACTTGCATGTGTGAATAGAGATTTACTGAATTCTTTCTGTTTTACGTCGGCGAAAATTTTTTCGTGTTTCGAACAAAAAATTCACACCAAATTGTGGGTCGTTTTAATTACAATATGAATGCTGTCTGTGGCGGATACAGCAATTTTTGACGACAAAATTGCGTGATATATTAAAGTGAAACAATGCTCGTAAGCGAACAGCCCATCTCGAGCTTAGAGTTAATCTTAATCCAAAATTTTGGTTTTGATCGCTGTTCCAGGTGCCTAGGCATTGGTACCCATAACTGGATCCGCCAGTGAATTTTAAATTTTTGGTTTTTTTTTCTGTTTGGTGCCTGGATTGGTTCCATAATTGGATCCGCCAGTGAAAATACAAAATTTTGGTTTTGATCCCTGTTCCAGGTGCCTAGGCATTGGTATCCATAATTGGATCCGCCAGTGAAAATACAAAATTTTGGTTTTGATCCCTGTTCCAGGTGCCTAGGCATTGGTATCCATAATTGGATCCGCCAGTGAAAATACAAAATTTTGGTTTTGATTCCTGTTCCAGGTGCCTAGGCATTGGTATCCATAATTGGATCCGCCAGTGAAAATACAAAATTTTGGTTTTGATCCCTGTTCCAGGTGCCTAGGCATTGGTATCCATAATTGGATCCGCCAGTGAAAATACAAAATTTTGGTTTTGATCCCTGTTCCAGGTGCCTAGGCATTGGTATCCATAATTGGATCCGCCAGTGAAAATACAAAATTTTGGTTTTGATTCCTGTTCCAGGTGCCTAGGCATTGGTACCCATAATTGGATCCGCCAGTGAAAATACAAAATTTTGGTTTTGATCCCTGTTCCAGGTGCCTAGGCATTGGTACCCATAATTGGATCCGCCAGTGAAAATACAAAATTTTGGTTTTGATCCCTGTTCCAGGTGCCTAGGCATTGGTATCCATAATTGGATCCGCCAGTGAAAATGCAAAATTTTGGTTTTGATCCCTCTTCCAGGTGCGTAGGCATTGGTATCCATAATTGGATCCGCCAGTGAAAATACAAAATTTTGGTTTTGATCCCTGTTCCAGGTGCCTAGGCATTGGTATCCATAATTGGATCCGCCAGTGAAAATACAAAATTTTGGTTTTGATCCCTGTTCCAGGTGCCTAGGCATTGGTATCCATAATTGGATCCGCCAGTGAAAATACAAAATTTTGGTTTTGATCCCTGTTCCAGGTGCCTAGGCATTGGTATCCATAATTGGATCCGCCAGTGAAAATACAAAATTTTGGTTTTGATCCCTGTTCCAGGTGCCTAGGCATTGGTATCCATAATTGGATCCGCCAGTGAAAATACAAAATTTTGGTTTTTATCCCTGTTCCAGGTGCCTAGGCATTGGTATCCATAATTGGATCCGCCAGTGAAAATACAAAATTTTGGTTTTGATCCCTGTTCCAGGTGCCTAGGCATTGGTATCCATAATTGGATCCGCCAGTGAAAATACAAAATTTTGGTTTTGATCCCTGTTCCAGGTGCCTAGGCATTGGTATCCATAATTGGATCCGCCAGTGAAAATACAAAATTTTGGTTTTGATCCCTGTTCCAGGTGCCTAGGCATTGGTATCCATAATTGGATCCGCCGGTGAAAATACAAAATTTTGGTTTTGATTCCTGTTCCAGGTGCCTAGGCATTGGTATCCATAATTGGATCCAGCAGTGAATGCTGTATATAGCTAACTTGTATTCATGGGATAATTCTAGAGTTCGAACCGAGGTGAATCAGCAGTGCCTTGTGTTAACAACAAACCGCTGACTGCAATACGAATTTCGTTTGGAAAAGGCTCAATTCAAGGTAAACAGTATCAAATGCAGAAATTATAAGACATCGATTCGTTCCGGTATCACAGCGAATTTTTATTCCAGCTTATTTTTAAGTCTTACCCCCTTCAGAAAAAAATATTGTTTTGGTTGCCAAAAACGTCACCTGCAACTTTTTTCAGGGGGGCAGTGTCATGATTAATAAGGTTTTGATTATTAGTTGGTTTATATTTGTTTAAGTGTCCCCTCAGTCTGCGGCATTTATTTTGTTTTTGGTCATCATTCAGTAATCTCTATCCCATCGGTACCCATGCTTTTTAGCTTTATGAGGTCGTTCGCGCGGCCGACATTCGCTAAATAACCTCAAATTGGACGGATGTCTCAAAAACGAAGTTTTTTAAAATTTCAAAATTTTTACGGGTTAATCGTTGAAGGTGATTAAATGTTCAAATATGCCAAAATTTTTAAATTCGAACCATTTTATCCGAACGTCGGCTGAGACACGGCGGGGAATAACTGGAATTATTAGCTGGCTTAAACCAGGAGCGCGCCAATGGTTTTTTGGCCAAATAATACATGAATGCTAGCCAGTTTTTAGGCTCCATTGATCTGGTTTGAAGTTTGTAAAATTTGCAACGACCTGGACATCACAAAAGTGGACGTTAGGGAATTTTAAGCGCGGAATACAGTAGTCGCTCAGAAGCGAACAGCGGCGCTGATTTTGAAGGCTTTTTTCTTGGTTCGGGTGAAAGATTAATGTTGACAAATTTCACATTGCAAAGCAGCTGGGTTTAGACACCAGCTCGCAACCAGTGATTTGTTCAGAAACGGCGGGGTTACGTAATAAACAATTTTGAAAACCGGGGTTCGTATAACAAATTATAAAGTTTCTGACAGCCTCCAACGGGGGGGGAAGTATCAAAGATTGGTTCTCACATCAATCCCCCCTTAACTCCGGCCATTGTTTGCAACCTGAATTGTGCAACTGAGCTGGTTTAGTGCAACTTTGTACGAGTTATGCGCTCATGTCTGTAAACAGCTGTATTCACGAACCGATCAAAGGGTGTTTACCGCCCGGGTCTGCCCCTACCAACAGGGCTAAAACCATGTTTTGTATTCTTTACTTGTTGCGTTATAAGGGTGTCTGTAGGGTTGCTGCTATTGTTGAGTCTGCATTCGAAATTGTAAGCTATAATCGACGCATGTGCCTATGAGGTTATTTCTGCAAAATTACACTACTTTTTCTGGAAAAAGAACAAAAATAAGACGGGGCAAAGGTGAGCGCCGGCTGGGTAAAAAATTTTATTCACTTACGACTTTGGTGTAGTACGCTTTGACGGTGTCCTGGGCCCATATTCTCAAATGCATATAACACCTATCACCAGTTAGTAATAGGTTTTCAAACTAACGAACTACTGCATTTGCAGATGGTCAAAATTTGCACAAAAGTAGAGTATATCTAATGCAGTAGATATGCTGTATTTCAAACCTCTCCATTGTCTGGTTCGAAAGTTACAAGACCTATCACCAACTGGTAATAGGTGTCACACACATTTGAGAATACGGGCTCTGAACTGCGTATAGCACAAAATCACCAGTTAGCGGTAGGCTTTTGAAATGAAGAACTACTGGAATTGCAGATCGCAAAATTGGTGCAGAAGTAGGATAAATCAAATGCGAAAAATGCACTGCATTTCAAACCTTAACGTTTCACTGGTTTGAAAGTTAGGCCCATGTAAAGATCACAGGCGGACCGTTTTCCACCGGACAGCAATAGAGTAAGCTTAAGCTTTTGGACTAAATTTCTTTGCTTAAGCTCAGGATTAGGTGTATAGGCTTATCCTTATGTTTAAACTTACGCTTAGGCATATTATAATATGCTTATAGGCTTATACCGGTTTCAAAGTTACAAGACCTATACACCAGCTGATAATTGGTGCTATACACATTTGAGAATATGGATCAGTTGTTATTAAACTAAATGTATTAATATTAATAATTTGATTCTTAGCTCATGCTGACGCACTCATTACGATGGTTTGTGATCAGTTTGTTGAAAAATAATTGCAATATCGCAGCTGATTTTGGCTGGCCTGACACGGTTGACAGCGTATAAATTGATAATTAATTGGGTTATTTAATGGCGTTTTGACCTGTTTTATATGATACTAATTAAAGGTGTAACCTTGAAGGTTCAGGTGTCAGAGAAGGCTTAGGCAAAGGCTTAAACTTTACGCTTAGGTAAGGTTGTATTAAGCCTAAGTCTTCGAAATTTTAAATAGAATTTAGGCCACCGTTTCTTTAATGCTGACTACGTTCGTGCTGTTAAAAATGTTTTTAATATAATTATGCCGTACTGCATTGTGTTTTTAATCTGTTGTATTGGTTTAATTTGACCAAAATCACCTGTGACTTAAATGTGGTTATGCAATTAGCAATATTTTTAGGTTTAATATTTAGTATCAAACAATTTTTGGGTCTTTTTGGTTCAACATATTTCTGGCTCCAGTGGACGATCCAGGGGATATTTGTTTACTCGATCAATCCTGTAGTGCGAGCAATTTTACAATTAAATAGACCATCTGAAACTTACAGTGTGTTTTCTAGCCAAATAAGCTGAAATGTGACGGAAATGCAACACAATTTAAATAAATTGCGTTTTGGGCACAATTTCAAGCTTTAAGGATATTGAAATATATACTAAACACGGTTTAAGTACTGTTGATTTCGAAACTTAAAAAGTGCTTTCACCCACCTGAAAATTTCTGGATCTTTGCTCGCGGCCAGAATAGCGAATCCGTTAGTCAACACGGATTAATTGCAGGATCAAAATCAAAAATTAAAGTTCACGTTTCTTAGAGTTTAGGCTTCAGTAGAATAAAATATACGTTAAACTCCTTATGGCCCGCTTAGCCAGCTTAGATTACTAGATTTAGGTTTTATCCAGTACAAGTGATTTTTATATCAACGCCGACACTTGCTGTCAATTTTGATTTTAAAAACACACCGAAGAAAATGACTCAGTATTTTAATGAAGTATTTTTTCCATAGAACTTTAATACTTTGACCAAATTATTACAATCATATTATTGCTAGAAAACTGCGCAAAATACGTATGTGGGGCGTTCCAGCTTTAATTATGGGTTTTCTGTAAAAGTAGCAAAAATTCGAGTTTCTCATTCAGCATCGATGCTTAACGGAAAAAGCCCTGCAGTGTAAAACCAATTGCGGCTCCTTAGGTACAGTATGATTAAACCATATTGTGTTTTGGCTTAAAACCCCACTTAGCTTTGGTTAAACAGTTCGAGATTAAAATAGGTTCAAGAAAAATCTAACCAGAGAACAGTTTTGAGCCAGTCAAGCTACTCATCAAGCACACGAACGTAGCCAGAATTCTGGTTTGGGTTGGGTTCACGTCATAGTTTCACCCCATAATTTTGTTTTTATTTCTATTTGGCTCAACTTGTGTAAAGTAAATTTGTCCAAGTCGTTTTTCAGAGCCAATATCGTATACCTCGTTTTTGGTTTCACCCCTGACCAAGTATTTTATAAAGTCCAAACCAGTTATATACATATACCGATATATACCCGGGAAGAATGTTTCTCAAAAATCTCATTAACTTGCTGGATTTAGTAGCGTGTACATGCATAAACCGATTATTTTTCTTATGATCTCTGTGGATTTCCGAGGGATATTTGCAGCAAGAAGACGTCGTCTAATCAGTATTTTGTCCTACCTTAATCATCGAGGCCTGTGTGGTAAGCCTAATGCTTAAATCAAAGTCGGTTAAGTCCAAAAGCGTAAGCCTAAACATTTAAGGCAAATCTCTATACTACGCCTACACTGCAAAAAATGGTGAGTCAAATTGACTCTCTCCGAAATAGGTTCTACGGGAAGACACAAAGTGAGTCAAAATTCAACTCTGCCTGAGTCAAATTTGACTCACTGAGTACCATTGTTTGCAGTGTAAGCATCTCAGTCTCTAAGTCCCATAGCCTTCCAGGGCGTAACCCTTTAACATGTGTCAGTAATAAGTATTTTGAGACGGTTTTTTGACTTGTTTTTTTAAGATTATGCGGCCTAAAACTGTTTTGTAATCAGACTTCTATGGGACCCTACTAACTTGTTCTGTCACTGTACATCCGAATCAACACCGATATATATACTTATAGGTCGGTTTGGAAACGCTTTATTGCATGGATTATACCTTTTTCGTCATCGCTTAAAGCTGTTGGTATCCAGGGTGTATTAAACGAATAGAATTTACGACAATTCGTCGCCCGACAATTTGTTGCTCAACAGTGTCATAAAACCCATTAATAAATTCTTAGTCGTAAGCGAAATCCTGAACCTGAGCCTAAAAACGTAATGATGGACCATGAATTTTCGATTGGATAAAATTTCAGGTTAAGTTGTCCGGTCATCGTGCGACGAATGTGATTAACGGAAATCTGTTTCCGGTCGGTGGATCAAACACAGAATGGCACGGTGTAAGTGTGTTGTTCCCAATTTCAGACCCGCGTACTTTTAGTGCAATGAGCAAAAATATGAAAATAATTCAAGATACAACCTCATAGGTCGATCTTAGTCCCAGCTTCGGATCCGACAGAAAGTAGACATCCGTTCGTTTCGTTTGGTTTTAACCTTTTGGTACCATTTTGAGTAATTTTTGTGATTTCACATAAAATATATCTAAAATCAAAGTTTTTGACAACATTTTGCTAAAGATTAGTAAATCAAGCGTTATTTTAACGACCTAATTTCGCTGCACCTCTGGCTCCTTGTTCGGTTCCGGCAAATTTCATTTCTCTCCTTGTCCACCTTTGGTATGTGTCATTTCCGGTTGCGTACTCCGGAACCTAAGCTGGCACCATGAGCCAATATTCTACTTTACGTGTTTGGGACTTCAATTTTTGTCAGTCAATTTTAGCATTCTTTGATTAATTTTTATTAATTTTTATTGCTGTCTAATGAAAAGGCCGTATTCTGATTTCACAAATTCTTTTATATGTCAACTATAAGCTTGACCAGGAATATGGGTTGCGCTAGACTTGTCGTGTGGCGCCGTACGTTACCGTCCATTATGCGCCCGTCCGTCACCCGCACAGCGCCGTCCGTCAGTCGTCCGTCAGCCGTCCGGCGCCGTCCGTCAGCCGTCCGGCGCCGTCAGTCACCGTCCGCCACAATACCATAATACGGTATCATACATGAGTAATTTGCGTACGACAACACACGGTGACGGACAGCACCGTTGGGTGACGCACAGTGGTGGAGAGACGGTTGATTGACGGTGACGGACAAAACCTAACCCTAAAGCGTAAACTAAATATAGGCCTAATTGTAATCCGAAGCCTAAATTCTTTTATTCAGTCTCTAAAGTCCATCAGGTTCCCTGTCTCCCAGTGCGTAGGACCGTAGAACCCAGGCTTAATATTAAAATAACCTAAAACAAATAGGTGCGAAATTCACATCATATACTGAACATATATAATTGTTCAGACACCCACACGAGTGTGTCACAGGGTCAAGTAAAAAAACCCGGCTGTTTCAGGCTCCGGGTCGCAACGTTCAATTGTTATAAATTATTTTGCGTTTACGGTTGGTTGTTTCAAGTGAAATAGTTTAAAACCGAGAAACTGTACTTTGTATCAATAATTGTAGCCATGGACAGGAATGTGAAAATCGGTGCCGTCACAACAACAACCCCTTGTTCCATGAGACGTACCTCACTTCTATATGAGCGTTGGGTATACGAAACAGAATTTGTAAGATTTACAACTGCAGTAGCTTGTTTGGAATCTTTTCACTGGACGCCATTCGCATTTTGCAATGCAACATTGTGGAGTACTCATGATAACAATGGTTCGTACACTGCAAAAATGGTGAGTCACATTGACTGTCTCTAAAATTGGCTCTACGGGAGTACACAAACTAAGTCAAATTCTACTCACTGAGTCACACGTTTGACTCCGGTGGAGTTGAATTTGACTCAGTTTGTGTAGTCGCGCAGAGCTTATTTCGTTGAGAGTCCTTTTGACTCACCATTTTTTTGCCGTGTAGGCGTATTTCTCAGGGTGCATGCAGATATCCGTTTGTTTTTGGTTCGCTCCAGCTGTAACGATACAGTTTATTTCAATGCCTATTTTTAAGCTCAAAATTAATTCTAAAATGGAGTCTAAAATCGTGCTATTTGTCATTACAAATATGCCTCAGTTGTTCGATTTGAAATAAAAATGACGAAATTGATCACAAATATTGAAAATTTGGGTGCATATTCCATTTCGTAGAAATTTTTGAAAGTCCGGCTATATTTGCATATTTCGATTATATTGCAACAAAAATAGGACATATGTTTTCGTTTATTTTGATCACTATCCGTTTCCGTTATTTTTACTATCCGTTTTACACCATTTTGTGAATCGAATGTAGCTTAATATTTGGCCTTTATCATTGTCGGTTCTTTTGCTTACATCCGTAGGATTTTTAGGAAAAAATAATACATTTTTGGTAAAATTAGGTTTTGAATTACATTTTGTGTTGTAAGTACCCCAATCATACAAGCTGTCCTGTCCTGATATATTGAGATTTTCACGCACAGGATATTCCAGGATTGGCACACCGGTTTTTGAAAGGATTGCGTGGACAACCTGAAATATATGTACGGGTCGGACACCTATAGTTTAACCTTTAAAATTTATAAAATTGGAATAAGTACTGTGCCGATTGTGAGACATGGAAACTGGGGCACTCAGAGACACGGAGGCTTTCAGGCTGGGACTTAGGGCTGTGAGTAAAATTACGCTGTTTGTTTATAGGTTTGCGTATACGCTCAATCTCTGGCTTAAGGTATTAGTACTGTGTCTGACAAAATAATTGAATCTGGTTGGTCCATAAGTTCAATACCAGTTTTAGCCTAAGCCAAACTGCTATTTTCAAAAAATATCAGAATGGCCTATGCCAATTAATAATTGTTCTGAATAACCAAAATATACCTCAATTCTTCTGTATACAAAGCGCATATAAAAGATGTGAAGAAATTTTACAAACATTGGCATTGAACTGTATTTTTAGCAAATGCAAGCAATCCACAGAAAGAAAAATTTAAATCCCTATTCATACATGCCAATTTTTGCTGCGAGAACTTGCAGTTGCAACTTGCACTTGTATGTTTTGTCCAAAATCCGGTTCGAAAAGCTTGCAACTGCAAATAATGCATTAAAAATCATAGCTATGAATTTAGTTCACATGCGTAAATAACCATGCAAGTTCTGTGTGCAATTTGCAGCCGCAAGTTCTCGTAGTAAAAATTTGCACATGTGAATTGGACTTTATTTTGCAGCTCAATTTAAGTTTAAAGGAAAAATGTATTTAAACCAATATATAAGCTGGGTTGATTTTGTTTATTATTCGGATTAAGACGTTATATATACATACTTGAAATATGATACAAATTGGCTCAAAAATACCCGAATTGTAAATATTCCTAAAATTAACTTAAAACATAAACCTGATACGAACAAGCGTTCGCGTTTATACCGTTGGCAAATAGTTAATAGGGCACGTCTTCTGGTCCACGTTAACTACAGGCGCCTTCCACTAAGTGGCCAATGTAAAGAACAGGGGCGGAACAGTATGATAAGCATATTTCCTAGCCTCAGTCTAAGCCTAAGCCTAAGCGTAAGAATCAGTTTATTTCTAAGCCTAAGCCAAGCAAAATAATTAGTTCCAAGCTCAAGCTTACTCTATTCTAGTCAAAAGAAAAACATTCTGCCCTTGACCTTTGCATGTGCCCAATAAGCCTAACCCTAAGCCTAGACGTGTTAAGCTTAAGCGTTCAGCCTAAGACTTAAGCTAAACAAAAGCCTAAGGCTAAATCCTGCCAGTGTCTAAGCCATCAAATTTCTTTTGTCTTACAGTGCGCAGGCCTCTGTTCTTTTTACGCACCTGTTTAGGTAAACTATAACCATTCCTTATATACAGAAATCAGTAAAAAAGACTTTGCTATTTTAGTGAACTAAACTAGACACGTACAATTGTGAACTGCACCTTGACAAGCTTGCGGGGATAATACATTAATACAACATTTTCTCAGTCAATTTTAAATTAATTTAAAAACACAGACAATTTAAACTTTAAAATGAATAAAAATACTGAATCAATAAGTAACAAAAACGGTAAAAAGATAACATCCGCGTCAAACAAACCGGATGTGACTAAAAAGAGCTCAATTTCGGCAAACAATGTATCCGGACATGGCACTTCCGGTGTTACAAGTATAAATGCGACAATACAACAAAACGGAACCACTGATCGAGCAAGTGGTACACCAACAACAACAGCGTGGTCAAAACATCCGGCGGAAACAAAAACAACCTCAAAAATTATCGGACGGACAGTTACGCAATCACAACAGCCTGGCAACCGTCCAAAAGCAACCTCCAGTAGCGTCGGCAAACTTCAAACCATAACTCCATCCCGAGCCAGCGCAAAATCCTTGACAGTAAACAAAACAAAACAACCTTTTGGCAAATTGCCACAACCAACAATTTCTCCACTGGCGATGCAAACGAAAACAACGTCACTGCAAAATCAAGCCAAACCAGCAATCGCGCTCAAATGCGATACATCACTGGAGCATTTAGCAATTAGCAATTTGAGTACACCGAACACCGATCGATCTAAATCGCCAACTGCAGAATCGTACGACGAAGACGAACACGAAGAGGGGGATAGCAATATTTCAAGCCCTCTTACTGGAGTTACTATTGGAGGAAGTATGGTATCAGTAGCGACGTCTGAAAATCGCAAAATGTCACTATTCTCAGAGTTTGGTGGAACGCCTTCAGAGTTTGATCACGAATGTGATTTTATCAACGTTGAAGATATGGCACAATCCCCACAATCCGAAGTCGCCCACAGGCTAAAACTCGATGCGGCAAAGATCAAACAGTGCGCTGGGGGTCGGCTAACCATCTCAGACGATCACGATGAAGGGTGCGGCAACATCAAACACCGTGGCATTCAAGTTCGGGGGTACGTTGTAGACACGGGGATCACTGAGTTTGATGCGATTATTGTGCATGGAACACATGACCCCCTGTCAACGTTGTATCCATTTTCTTATCGATGGGCAAATTTTACATTTTTATGTGTCGAACAGGCGTTTGTATATCAACGTGCCGTACGCAATGGACGTGGCGATGTTGCACGAAATATTCGCCGCGCTCGCAGTGGTGGACAAGCGAAAGCGATTGGCAACAAAATACTGCCAGATTTGCCTCAGTCTTGGATCGATCAGGTAACGGGACCATGGTTATCACTGCAAACAATGGCAAGTCAAATTGACTCTCTCCGAAATCGGTACTTTGAGAGGCGTAACTGTAGAATAAGCATATTCTTAAACCTACTTCTAAAAATTTCATTTACAGTGGATGTACTCTGCAACAAATGTTGAGTTAAATTTACTTCCTCCGAAAAAGGCTTTTCGGGACTAGAGGAATTGAGTCAAATTCGACTCCGACAGAGTCAAATTCGACTCGCTAAGTCGGACGTTTGATTTTGGCGGAGTCGAATTTGACTCAGTTTGTGTAGTCCTGTAGAGCCTATTTCGGACAGAGTCAATTTGACTCACCATTTTTCGCAGTGTAGAAACCTTATCGTGTACTTGGTTCCCGCCTTAAAAGTGAATCTGTATAAAATGAAAAATATTCATGCAAGAAAGGGTCCTAAGTAAAATGTTATCCACAGCATTTTTTGTATTTTCAGTAGTGACAAACCTTTTTATCTGGTGTCTACAGCCAAAATGCAGTTATTGAATTTTGTACATTTTTCGCATAAAGATGAGTCATTTTCATGCAACTTCCACAATAACATGCGCACACCAAGCTTCAGTGTTCAGGCTAATGAAACTTTTTTGGCTTCAATATCCAGGACTCAGAAGTTTTTTGGCTTCAGTGAACAGGACGCTGAAGCCAAAATGCTTCTGTATCCTGGATTATGAAACCAAAACAGCTTCAGTGTTCAGGATACTGAAGCTTTTTGGCTTCAGTATCCAGTCCTCTGAAGTTTTTTAGCTTCAGTATCCACGATACTGAAGCCGACAAATCTTTAGTGTCCATGACACTACCTCTTCAAAAGTCACCTGGTGTATGGCTTCAGTGTCCAGTCCTCTGAAGTTTTTGTATCTTCAGTATCCAGGATACTAAAGCCGAAAACTCTTCAGTGTCCATGACACTATCCCTTCAAAAGTCACCTGGTGTACGCATGGTATTGTGAAAGTTGCATCAAAATTTTTTAGGAACCAGAATTAATGGAAAAAATGCTTCGATCAATGCTTGAACAGTGCGCTGCATTTCGAACTCGACTGATTACAACTGGTGATTCGTTGTTAATTTGTGCAACTGCAAAAGCAGGCGTCGACTACGTTTGGGCGTGTGGACTGGACGTTGAGAACGCCGAAAAGTGTCGCGGATGCTATCCCGGTGACAATATGCTTGGTGTGATTTTGATGCGAATTCGGGACGATTTGCTTAAAAATGAAGTACCTTGCAAACCGATTGTTTCGCCTCAAGTTACCACACCGCCAGTGTTTGTAAGCTAGCGTTGGGTTTGAAGAGGGGGTGAAGTTTCTACGAACATTAACCCCTCTCTTATATGCAATGGACTATGAGCAACTTACAACAGCAGGTATGTATACGTGAATACCCAATGCGTAGCGTTTAAAATGTACTGGGCGTATGCGCAGTGCCAGGTGTTCAAAAGATGTGCGAGCCGATTCTCAGGCTCGCCCGTCGAGCTGATAAAGCTTGAGTCGTGATGGTAAGCGGCTTCACCGTGAGAAACTTATTCGTAAATAATGTTCAACCAATTTCTTGTTCATATTAGCAATAATATAAACTGAGTCAAAATTGAACTACGCCAGAGTAACATTCTACTCACTGAGTCGCTCAGTGAGTCGAATTTGACTCAGTTTATGAAGTTTGGAAACGCGTATTTCGAAACGAGTCCAATTTGACTCGTTTTTTGCATTTGCAGTGTAGCCCAGGGTCGAGTAGCCGTTGACCATATCTCAACGATTGGATTGTGCCACACCCTGTATTTCTGAACACTTGTTCATGTATGTTTTTTTATTTTTGTTATTAATATAATTCTTTGTTTATCCGTTCCAACAAACCTCAAAGCGCGGATTTTGCAATAATTTAAACTAAAAGAATCTTTATTATGAGTTGGTCAATTTTAAATTTGTGTCACAAGTGTAAAATATTCAATTTTTATTTATGTCATTGTTTAAATCAAACACATTTTGTGGACTCTGTCCTTTGTCACATTTAGCAGTTGTATTCGCAATTAATCACTTTTCGACGAATAATTCCTGATCCTTGAAACCATTCTCGTTGGAAGCGATCACCGGCTCCTGCGGGACAGTCTGTCCATTCAATTGTGATTCGATCATTGGTTATGTCCTGAAACATGCTAAAGGTACTTATTTTCTCTCCCCCCCAACAAAAAGTTTCCCCACGCCATAAAAACCGGATATATTGTGCTTAAAAGTCACCCCATGCGCATAAAAACTGGATTATGCTTAAATATAGGTTTAGTCATTGGCTTAAGCTTGTTGCAATTTGGGCCGAGTACTGATTTTAAACTAAAATACCGATCCTAATTGTGTGCCCCTCCCGTCAGAACATTTCCTGTGAATAAATGGTAATGTCAATAGACTACAATTTTCTACCTCTCAAAACTTTGGCACATGCATAGCATACGGTAAAAATTGCGTTTCAGTAAATTTTGCCAGCATGCGTTCGTCCCGTTACTATTTTCTGGATCCGCCGCTACCTGCAAACCACTGATCCTAAGTTGACACTGGATCAGGCAGGACAGCTCCTGTTGAAACTAAATCCATTAAGGCTTAAAAATGCAATATTAGATTGAAAATTTGAATGCGTATCTTAAGAGCTCAATACAAACTATAAACATTGTAGCTCTTGTACACGTTCCCCCAAAATTTTAGGTTAAGGTTTATATTTAGGGTTTAAGAAAAGACTTAGTCGAGGGATTAGGCTTAAGCTGACGTTTCTTAATGAACAAGAGAAGGCGAAAATTAGGAAACAAGATGTGTTGCACAAATTTTAACATATTCATACTTAGCTTAAACCTGCGAATTGCACAAAAATATATTGATTGATTATATTGCAAAAAAAAACATTGTTATACGTTTTTCATAATCCTAAGCATAAGCGTAAACGCAAGGCCAAGATTATAGGCAACAACGAAGATAATACCACAAACTTCAACATTCTTCGTTTCTTACTTCGGATCCAACGTCAAAAGGGTTGCAGGTTACACTAAGCGTTGTATTGTCTTTCGGCTCCAGTACTCCACACGGTGGCTCAACGGCAAATCTTCGCATGTTTGTTGTTTTGATTGCCCAGCCGATTTTCTTGCCCCCTGAAACAGCACGTGTATATATCAGGGCGTGAACGGATAGTGAAAATAGCGGAAACAGAAGATAGAAAAGTTTCAACTCAGAATGTACATTACCGGAAACTACTGTACGCCCCTCCTATAAAATTTTAGCCTTCATACCAAGCTAGACGGTCCTATTAGTGGTCATGTGTTAACATCGTCGTTAACCGCGTAGCAACCATTTTCCAAAACCTGTTATTTCATAAAGCCGATGATCGTCCATACTGCACGAAAATTATATTTATTCCATGTGAATAAATCATCTATTTTTAAAGATACTAGTACACGTAGTTGCACACATGTACAACTGGAGTAAGGCTTCTTCGGCCGTAGGCTAAATTGTTAACCATGCCCCTCGTAAGTGAACAAAATTAAAAAAACTGCTTTTTGAAAAGCTGTAGTGCTTTGCTGCTTTGCAGATATATAGAACACATCCGAAACAATAAGTATTTTTAATAAATACTGTTTAGTTTGCATACGTAACGTAAACCAAAAATTGTTGGAACGCTGTCCAAAATACATATGTGGGGCGTTCCAACTTTAATATAGATTTTATCCGGTGTATAATCGGCGAATTCAGTTTCGTACGGATCTTTGGTTGCCGTACATTTTGTGAGATTACAGGCTGCCCAACACAATTTTGCCCCGCGATTATATTGAGAAATACTTAGAAACTTTTATGATACAGTTGCGCAGCTTAGCCTAAGCTTTTTTGGGCCAATGTTTCTTTTAGGGGCTTAACAGTAGATTAAGCGAATTCGTAAGCCTAATCCTAAGTGTTGCAAATAAATATTCCTAAGCACTAAGCCTAAGCCTAAGCAAAAAATTGTAATCTAGAATCTAAACCCACTTTTTATAGACCCACCAGAAACCTTTACGCCCCCAAAGTATTATCATGGGCCTTTTTTTCTATTTGTCAAAATCATTTCTACAAATATACAACGTCGGGTTCATAGATCAAAAACTGTGAGAGAGGCTAAAGTGTCAGAAAACCTTTGCCAGCCTTAGACAAGTTTCAACCTTGCTTGTAAGTCATTTGAAATTTATGCCTGCCCTAAACATTTCTATATCCTAATTTTCCATGTTTAGGTTGACTACTGAGGTGTACAATTTGGAAATTGGGTGATTACCTGCGTTAGTGGCACGCAAGCTGACGCTAACCGGATGATCAAAGGGGGCGCCGAAAACCAATCGCGTTTCCGGTTCAGTTTTGACATCTCCAGGCATAGAAGCGGCCATTTTTAGGATTTAATACAACAATGTTTCAAATATCAATCGAATAATTCAAATATTTCAAGTGCAAAAATATACAACCCTGTCAAATAATGTGTTCGCTCACTCAAAATAGCTTTGTGTGCAAATTGAACAATTTTAGTAAATTCGATGAATGGAATTCAAAAATTATTAAAACTTGTAAATTTTCTACCTGACGAATAGTGACAATTTTGTACAATTTAAACGAAAATTTAGAATTCGATACAGGAACCCGTACGCTGACACAAGCAGTATGAAGTTTGAAATGTTTCAAGTGATCATACAATTATGCTCCCGCACTTATTCGGACCGTAACCAAGGGGGGGAACCATGGGGGCTCAGCCCCCCCCCCCGGTAAAAATTATGGCCCCCTAGAAAACTTTCAATTTTGCTTGCTAGTCATTGGAAACCCTCAGCCCCCTAGGAAGGTGAGCTGGCTACAGGCCTGCGCCTATTGTGGTTCTGTTCAAAAGCTTGTTATATAGGAATCGTGTGAAAATGAAACGCTATTTTTAACGCTTTTCAAAATTTCGAACAGAGCTATGGCAGTAAATCGTTAAGGTTAACATAGAGTTTCTTGTGTTTTACCAACAGAAAAGGTTCCAAACACCACTAGCGGATTGAGAAGAGTGAAGACTTGAAAAATTTTTGTGATAAAATGATAAGGTCCCTCCTTGCGTTACAATTTTGTCGCACATGAAATTTGCACATGTATAGCGTACAGTAAAAATTGCGTTTAATAACTCGCCAGCGCACCCACCATCAGAAATTTCGGGCAAAATTACCAGACGGTGTGACTCCTAAAGTTTCTTTTATACATTTTTATACCCCGGTTAGTTGCTAGACGGTGGCTGGGGGCTCACCCATCTGCAGTCACGTCTATGAGAACTTTAATAAAGCAAATTTTCTACATGGGTGGAATTTTTCTTCGTGGAGTAAAGTAAGCAAAGGGCCAAGCGTTTAAGCCCCGCTTTTATAACCTTACTATTTCAAACGCATACCCTTCATACTTTCATTTTGCCCCCAGCAGGTGGAGCTGGCTATGTGTCTGCGCTTTATTTCTACCTCAGAAGGATAGATAGGTTTAGAGGCCCATGTAAAGATCAGGGGCGGAACGTCTTTCTGTAAGACTAGAAAAGAGTAAGCTTAAGCTTTAGATTAGTTTTTTGCTTGGCTTAGGGTTAGGCTTAGGCTTAGGAGTAAACTCATTCTTACGCTAAGGCTTAGGCTTGGAATAAACTCATTCTTACGCTAAGGCTTAGGCTTAGGAATATGCTCATTCTTACGCTTAGGCTTAGGCTTAGGCTAAGGAATGTGCTTATATCCGCTTCTGTTCTTTACATTGGCCTGTTTGGACAATCAACTGTTGTGTACAGTGTATACACACAGTAAATGCTGAAACAACAGCTGGGACTTTAGTGCGTTTAATTGATGATCGTAAGACTAAAAAGGATGTCAATAAACGAGTCTTGGTACCATGAAAAATGCCTATTTCTCTCTTGGAACCTGAAGTTTTCCTGACAGTATAACACGGAGCATTTTCTAGGTTCCCTTCACAAAAAAATGAAAGTCGCCGCATGACCTTGACCCATATTCTCAAATGTGTATAGCAACTATCATCAGTTAGTAAAACGTTTTCAAGTTCACTACGTATTGCAGTTGTTGAACTCAAAATTGGTACGGGAATAAAAGCAAATCAAATGCGAAAAACTTGCTAAATTTTGAGCGTCAGCATTCACTGGTTCGAAAGTTACAAAACGTAGCATTAAACTGGTGATTAGGTGCTATACATATTTGAGAATACGGGCCCACAGTGGAAGCTTACAGGCTATTTAAAGGAATTCTAACCTGTTTGTTTAATTGAATATAAACATTTTAATTTCAGATTTCGCCATTAAACTCCAATCCACTTTAGATTTTTGGATTTTTGAAAACTTTTCGTTCAATTGCAGATAATCGTACAATTTAACAAATTGCACCATAAGTTAGAATTTGTTAATTGCGTAATTATTGAATCAGATTTGAGAAGACGTAAAAGAATTTTTTGCACAACATTTTTGCAATAAATATTTTCCAGTGTGGACATAAACTTTCGTGTATCTGAAGGCGCCCCGTCCCCAGCGTTTTGTGCTGTCTTGGTGTTGGGGCTGTGGTACGTTTAAAAATTTGTCAAAAATTATTGGGATATAAAGAGAAATACCCTAAGAAGCTAAGCTTGAAATTGTTTATATAAAAACTAAAACTCAACTGTGTAATTCTGTTCGGCCACATGTTACTCGAAGTGGAGCATTAGTAATGTAAGCATATGCCTATCTATAATACCTATTAAACCTAAGCCTAAGCAAAAAAATTAGTTTAAGCTTCCATTATTACAGTCACACGAAAAAATGTTCGCCAAACAAAGTAATATTGTACCCATTTATTTACACATACAGGTAATTTTTTAAGCGAAATAATAGTATATAACAGTTCTTACACATTCTATACAGGGCCCAGGCTTAGACTCGGGATTAGTCTTAGGTTTAGCAAAAAATAATTATATTCCTAGACTTAAGCATAACGCTTTTCTTAGCCGTTTAGTGACCCTTCAAGTGTTAGTCCTCAATTGAAATGTAGAGAAACGATGTACAAAAATGAAAATTTATTCATTTCTCGTTGTTTTGTGTTGTTCTGTAATGGCATATCTAGGCCCGTAGCCAGCTCACCTTCCTAAGAAGGCTAAAATTTTTGAGCAGGGGAATACAACGGTTTTCCATTGACTTGTAAGCAAAATTGAAAATTTTCTAGGAAGGCTAAAATTTTTCCAGGGAGGATTGAGCTTGTCCTGGCTCCCACCCATGGCTGCGGTACATTTTGCGTAGCCAGGCTGTTTCCATATTATCCATAATTTAATTATACTGTAAGTGCCGCAATTGACTTGCCTTATCGATTATGTACTTTTTTAGGTTTTCGGTATTTATATAGTTCACAAGCTTAATATGGCTCTCGTACACTTTTTACGTACATATTTAAAGGCTAAGGCTTAAGCTTAGGCTTAAGTGAAAGTTTAGGTTTACGAATAAGTAAATATTTTTTCTAGTCCTAAGTTTTAAACGTATGTCCTGAACGAATGTGTAGAAGAACATACATCTTAACAAACTAAGTATCTTACTGTGGGCTATTTTAGTTGTACGCGGTGTATTTTCGTATTTGACAAGTGGAATTATATGACGTCTTCAAACGGGTTATATGGTACGTGCGTCTGCCATAGGACGACACTGCGCCTTTTACTTCATAATTTAATATTTTGAATTACAATTTGACTAAAAACTTATAAGACGTTGACCTCTCAACGCTAGGCATATACACACCTAAACAAGAACTACGTCTATAAGTAGCGGCCCATGTAAAGATCAAAGGCGGAACGTTTTTATGTGGGACTGCAATAGAATATGTTTAAGCTTTAGACTACTTTTTTGCTTGGCTTAAGCTTAGGCTTAGGAATATGATCATTCTTACGCTTAGGCTTACGCTTAGGAAAATGATCATTGTTACGCTTAGGCTTACGCTTAGGAATATGCTTATACTACTGTTCCGCCCGTGTTGTATACATAAGCCTGCCCAGCTGTCTAACTTTAATCCATAACTACAGGCATTCAATTGAAGTTGTATTTGAACGTGTGAAATGTTGGCAAGCAGAGACGCATTTTGAGGGTTACTTTTTTCTCCACACCAGGTCCTTCAGTTGACCGCCAGTTTTAGCAAAACCATCACGGCGTATGGACTCTTGAAATGTGCCGCATAAGGGGTACATACGTACACAAGGAAGCGTAAATTGCATATATTTCTTTGCGAAATTTATCGAGAGACAAGAAACGCAAGGCCTTTTAACAGGTTTTAATAACCTAATTGTAAGAGTCGAAACTTATTGTTTTATACAAGATTATCCTGTCTCGAAATAAAATCTTGGCAAAATTTCGGCTTACAGTAACTGTAAGCATAATCGGTATTTAGAAAGAAACTATATTTGTTGCCGGCGGGCATCCGTCCGGTGGGTATGCGGAAATGGGTGTAGGTACGCCCCCCATGGCGTATCTTTAGCTTATAAGGATTTTATTTACATATCTATGGTAATAAAGGCCAAGTATAACACACCTCCGCCATGCCCCATTTATTCTATTGGTTCTGGTATACACTACAGTTTAAATGTAACATATATTTGAAGTTGGAGTTGAAACTTAAATTAGAATTCAGTTAAATTTATGATGCTTTTATGCAATGGACCCCAGGAGGTCCTGCAAGTATTCCAGTTGAATAGGTGAGTTTTTCATGAAACATTCCGCTGGGTTTGATTTGAGCGTTTGAGTCAAGCGTTGGATTTTTGAAAATAAAGCAATCAACGCTTATTTCGATCAAAACCAGCGGATAGTGATAACTATAAATACCTGTCCGTTAAGTGCAAGATTAAGTCAAAGCTGGAACTAAGTCTAAGCGTAATTGTAAGCTTAAACGAAGTATAAGCCTAATTGTAAGCTTAAACTAAGTCTAAGCTTAATTGTAAGCTGAAACTGAGAATAAGCCTAATTGCAAGCTGAAACTGAGAATAAGCCTAATTGTAAGCTGAAACTAATTCTAAGCCTAATTGTAAGCTGAAACTAAGTCTAAGCCTAATCGTAAGCTGAACCCAAATCTTAGCCTAATCGTAAGCTGAACCCAAATCTTAGCCTAATCGTAAGCCGAACCCAAATCTTAGCCTAATCGTAAGCTGAACCCAAATCTTAGCCTAATCGTAAGCTGAACCCAAATCTTAGCCTAATCGTAAGCCTAGATATAAGCTTAAACTTAATCCAAATCTTTGCCAATCTGTAAGTCCAACGGTCTCTTTGTCTTCCAGGTGTCCAATTTTGCACTGGTTTATTGACTAATAACGTTGGGTGGTTTCGGTTATCGAACCCCCAAGCCGACGTTTGGCAAAACTGGTCAGAGTTTGAAATTTGTTGCATTTTTGAGCTACTCATGACCTGAGTTAAATTATTTCACACCCAAATAATAATTTTTCAAAAATTTGAATGTTGAGGTCCCGAGGTCATCCCTATGGACCCAAAAACATTTTGTCACACAGTTCGACGCACTTTGCGGTGTTGAGTTGAATGGTGTTAAATTTTCCGCAATCTTATGTCTGGTTTAGCGAATTAATATTGCCAAATAACTGATTTGGCGCGGGGAAAGTATAAGGGAAAAGACGTGTACATCATCCATTTATTAGGAATTTTCTCCAGTTATAAAAAAGCGTTTTGAAATTTACCATTTGAAACGCGAAATGCGTCTAAAATAGCGTTTTAGTATTCACATGACTGCTAATAAACTTCATAAACGTAGTATATATATATATATATATGTATATATATATATATAATATATATATATCTTTATATATATATTATATATAATAGTACTTCATACTATTTATAGCGAGCCTAATTATAGTAACTACGCTAAACTAATGGGGCCAATTAAAGAACAGGGGCGGAACAGTATTATAAGCATATTCCTAAGCCTTAGCCTAAGCCTAAGCCAATCAAAGAAATTAGTGTAAAGCTTAAGCTTACTCTATTGCAGTCCCACAGAAAAAACGTTTCGTCCCTGATCTTTACATGGGCCACTAATGGGAACAGTGTAAGCTTAATATACCATCCAACTATGCTACTTACATAGTGACAACACCGCACACGAAAGCCGACCTAATATTCATGGTTGCCTGGGAGAATCGATGTAATAATAATCAGTAATTATTCTGTATGGTTGATTTGCTTCAAGGCAACACAACTCAATAGTGTAGTCGAGGGTTTCGTTTCACTATCACATATCATATATTAATATTTAAGATTTTTGTGAGGGAAGTAACTTTCTACTCTCTGCCATAAACCAGAACCAGGTTATTCTGAAACTGGTTAAAATGCGTTTGTCTCGTCTTTCACAGACATTGGCCCATGTCAAGATCGGGGACGGAACGTTTTTCTGTTCGAATAGAATAGAATAAGCTTAAGCTTTAGATTAAATTTTTGGATTGGCTTAGGCTTAGGCTTAGGCTTAGGAATATGCTTATAAAACTGTTTCGCCCCGGTTCTTTGCATTGGCTTTCGCGCAGACAATCCAGGGGGTGATGTATGTCCCATGCCACCTTTTTTGTTTTCGATTGTGATACAGATTTGGGTATACTAGGGTATTTTGGTTAATTACACTTTTTGTTCGTGAGTGCCTTAGCTACTAGTGAAATTTTAAGGCAAAGGCGGTAAAACGTTTCTGGTCAAAAACAACCAAACCAGTACCAGTATAATGGTGGAGTACTAAACGAACAATTTCAAATACATCTTGGCGTTTTTAAAAATAACCCACGGATTGTAGGAGCGGATCCGTGCTTAGAACTGAGAGATATTGACCTGTTAGAAGGAATATTGATGGGTTTTATTGCTGAAGTAATTTAAATAGGAACAAGACTTACTTGAATGATATTAGCCAATAAACACTCGAATTCGGCTTATTTACACGGTTTGTATTGATGGAACAAACGAACGTTGAGTCTCGTGTATTTATACCTTAAGCGGGCCTGTAGCCAACGAGAAGCCAGGATGAATCAGCCCCATTGGAAAACTTTTGGGCCACCCGGAACGTTTTCAACCTTGCTTGTTAAAGTTACTGAAAACCTTTGGATACCTTCCTGAAAATTTTCCAGTCCCCAAGCAAGCTGAGCTGGCTACGATCCTTGATTCAAGTCTTTCGTTGTTTCAGTCGAAATACGACCGGTAAACACGAAAAGCGGAAAATTTTCTAAAAACTCAGTCCATAAACGTTTTGATTTTTTGGCGAAAAAGAACTTAAAAAGGTTACACTTTGGCCGTAACAGTTAAGCGTATTCCTAAGTCTAAGCCAAACAAATAAATTAAATCTAGAATCTAAACCTACTTTTCTGTAGACCCACCAAAACCTGGACGTCCCTAAATGTAAACATGGGCCGAAATTTCGGTTTAAAAATAGCAAAGTTTTCAATATTTGATCGTTAATTTTAGAAAACTTAATCTTTTAGAACACAGATTAGAAATTAAGAGTAATTGAAAGAGTTGCGTTGCTCATAAACATATGTTCTGCCCAGAAGCAAGCTAAATTTCATTATTTGGATATTTGCACGATACGACAAGCTTATAGAATGCAACAAATAAAAGAACCACAAATTTTGCAAAGCCGAGACGCAAAGTGGAAAAACTACGAGAGCGAAACAAACCAGAGGCCAAACGGCATTTTAGTGCTAAACAAACTGGTTAGTTTGACCCCTGTTGCGGTCGCCTACGCCGGATCGGACCGCTACCCTTGGCTCCGCCATTGGCTGCAAACCACAGCTTAAAAGTTTCAGTTGAACCTTATGCCGCAGTAAAACCGTGTAGCAAATGGGAAACTGTACAGCCGACTGTGAGGTACTTAAGAAACCGGTAAGTAAACTTTTCCGGCACAATTCACAATCGCCAAGCTTTCATACTCACGGGCGTAACCAGGTTTTGATTTCGGAACCGAATAAAGCAAACAATTTTTGCGAACAAGCGTTGCAATCATGAAAATATTTTTTTCAGCCTGTAAAACTGCCTTTTTCCATGGCTTTCCTGACGTTTCAGGATATATATTGTCCCCTCGTATCCCGTTCCATGTACTGGCGAAGGTCTAATAATTACCGTAGTAGCTACATTTCTTAGGTGCTTTTATTGAGTTCAGACTTAAAAATGTAAACTAGTTTTATCCACGTAGTTTAATAGCAGTTGAAATGGGTGTTTAACGGTTGGGTTGAACTGAACGATAGTGTAATGATGTACGTTGAAACTGTTAGGCATATGTTTGTATTATGTTAAGCTTTTTATGTCATTATATATCGGACAGGATCCGCCAATGCCTGGATATTGCAATAAAACAAACACCGTATGAGAAACATTTATGAAAAAGTATTTTAATAATTTTCATACTTTATGCATTTGGCCCATATTCTCACACTACACACAAAAACCATTTTGTGATATTCAAGAAATATTTTCTTAAATTAAAGACAAGTTTGTCTTTTAATCTACGCTCCAGACATATATGTCTTGAATGCAAGATTTTAGTTTCAAAAAAATTTTGAGAAATCTGTGCCTGAAATTTCTAACACTTAAATGTCTTAAATTTAAGAGTGGTCACCTTCAAAATTGGGCGTTAAGCTCAACCAAATTCCCTACTTTTACAACCTGAGATACGTCCAAGACGTAAACTTAGGTTGTTGGAGCAAGGCTGAGTTCAATGCTGAATATGTTTGAAATTCGACTGCTTATATACTGTCTTAAGAATATAAACAGGGCAACTTTTTCACTTACATAATAATGAGAAAATTAACTCTTGAATGAAAGGCAACTATTTCTTGAAAGAGACAAATTTGTTTGTTATAAATTGTAAATAGTAATTTGTTGAATTTAAGACATTTATGTTTCAACCATTTCAGACACAAAATCCTGAGCTGTTTAAGGCTTGAAAATTTAAGAATGTACGAGTCTTAAAATTTCAAGACAATTTATTTTGCGTGTATCATCAGTTGTCACAGACTTTCAAATTCACTAACTATTGCAGCTGTTGAACTCAAAATTGGTACAGAAGTAGAGCAAATTATATATGCGAAAAATGTGTTGAATTTATTCAAAAGATATTTTATTAGAATCCACAATAAATTCAAAAATGAGATTTTTTTATTTTAAAGAATTATGAGCCTGAGCATTCACTCGTTCGAAAGTTTACAAGACCTATCACCAACTGATGATACATGCTAGACGCATTTGAGAATACGGACCCTTAATATCAGCAAAATATTACAAATATAAGCAATATATAACATAGCTTGATAATATAGTCCGAATGTGTAGATTGATCTGGTGTAAATAATTGTTCGCCGACTGTTGCTTAAAAGCTGTTTTTACTCTGCGTTCGAAACATTACAAAATTGATTTCAACGAAACGTTGGGCATCAGTTAAACGAACGGCCAGGACGCGGTGATAACATGGCAACTGAGTTCTTTGGGTCTTTCATTATATTCTTTTTCGTTGGATGCATTATAATAACTGGATTTTGTGCGTTTACATTTTGTATCAATTATCTTATTTATCCAGGTAAGCAAACGCGTAGTTGTCCATCGAAATATGAACCAATGTATGGAACAGAGCTGTAACAGTAGTGTAAGCATATTTCAAACGCCTAAGTTTACGCCTAAACCAAGGCCTAGGCGTATTAGAATGATGTTATTCTTAAACATAAGCATATGCGAAAAAATTCAGCTTAAGCTAACTATATTGCTGTCCTGCAGAAAAAACGTTCCGCCTTTGATCTTTACATGAGCCGAAATGGTCACGATTGTAAACATATATTTGCTTTTGTGATAAAATGGTATGAAATGGTAAGATAGAAGGAACCTTATCGTTTTATCATCAAAGAATTTTTAAAGGGACAAATAGTAAGTAAGATTTAATCACAAAAAATTCTATGAGTAAAAATTCTATTGTTTACGAAATAATTTTCTGAGGGGTAAAGCTGTAAGGTAGACTCCATACCATTTTATCACAAACAAATCTGATGGGGAACGTGCTCCCCGCCCCCTCTGGATCCGCTAGTACACGTAGCCAGCTTTGCATTATGGAGAGTTAAATCATTTAGAGGCTGGGTAGCAGTGGTTGAAAAATGTTCCACGCTGTGAGTTAGAGCCCCCAACCTCTCGGCCGCGTTCTCGCGCCGGTCCCACGGCCAATAAAATTTGTTCAACAAATAAATAATTTTGGTTTTGTTTTAATTTGCAGGTTTTGCAAGTTGGGCGGTTGCAGTTATAGCCGTATTTATTGCTGGTATGATTGGTGCAATCGCGTATTGGTTCTATCAAAATCATAAAGAAGAGGTAAAATTTGTTGGCGTTCAGGGACGTACACTGTAAAAAATGGTGAGTCAAATAGACTCTCCGAAAACGGCTTTTTCAGATTACACAATCTGAGTCAATTTCGACTTCGCCAGAGTCAAATTCGACTCACCCATGGGGAGTCAATTTGATTCTTTCCGAATAGGCTTTTCATGACTACACAAACTGAGCCAAATTCGACTTCACCAGATTTAAATTCGACTCTGACTCACCATAATTTGACTCTATCCGAATAGGCTTTTCATGACTACACAAACTGAGCCAAATTCGACTCCACCAGACTTAAATTCGACTCTGACTCTCCATTTTTTGCAGTGTATACTATGGGGGATTGTGGCATATATGCCTCCGAAATTTCTAGAAAGGTTCAAAAAATGCACTTTGTATAGGTTGTGTCTGTATTTAAATAGCAAGCGCTGGCGTGTACGGCCTTAATAATAGATTCAGAAACCAGAATAATTTGTAGGTTGTACCATTAAAAACCCAATGTTACTTTAAGGGGCATAACAGTAGATTAAGCGTGTTCCTTAGCCTAAGCCTGAGCCTAAGCGTTGCAAAAATGTGTTCCTAAGCCTAAGCCTAAGCAAAAAATATTATTTTTGACTTTCGCGTAATTGTATTGCACTGATTAAACGAACGAAATTTTTATTATAGCGGTTGGCTATCGTACATTTCTCAAACAAAGATTAATTTACGTAGGAAAAGGCTTTATGCATACGCTTACCTAGGCCCATGTAAAGATCAGGGGAGGAACGTTTTTCTGTGGTACTAGAAAAGAGTAAGGTTTAGCTTTAGACTAATTTTTTGCTTGGCTTAGACTTAGTCTTAGACTTACGTTCACGAATAAGCTCATTCTTACGCTTACGTTTAGACTTAGGCTTAGGTTTAGGATTAGGAATTTGCTTATAATACTGTTCCGCCCATGTTTTTTTACATTGGCCCTTACCTATTACGCATAAGGGAAGCATGTTGAAAATGAAATTAAATGAAATTGGTCTTTCCTATAAATCTCAACAGTGCATCGGTACCAGTTTATGGCTGCATTGCCAACTGTTCAAAATTTATGACCCACAGAGTTAACACGGGCATATTTGAACTGAAGGAAGCTTCATTCACATGTTCGTAAAATATAACCTTAACAAGGTTTGTGTACAAATTTGGTATGCGATTGCACATGGTTTACTATAGTAATAAGTTAAAATTTAAGACTCGATTTTGGAACCAGGTTCCCGTGGAACCCAGAGCGCCGAGTTCATTAAAATATGCAACTTTTCGTTCAATCTCCAGGGGTTCCATAACCGGTAACCTACGGCTACGGTTTCATTTGGACCGCATTAATCATAACGCAATAATTTTTACTTGAATTTCAACTGTTTTCAGCGTCGCCGTATCAAGAAGTTGCAGAAAGATAACGTTAAATAGTTTCAAGCATTCTGTTACACCTTGACTGGGTTTCTGAAATCCTACTCAAGTACGAATAAGTGCTTAAGTACGCGCTTAGCAATTACTTAACCGTTTTGTCGTTTTTATAATCGCACTTAAGTAAATACTAAGGTTGCTGAATAAATTTGTAATATTGCAGATTAACTGTTCAGGTATACTAACCTTGGTCTAATTGAAATTATAGACTCATGATGTCTCCTTAATATAAAGCAAACCATTACTCTCTTGTTGCGATATGGCTCACATTTGTATTTATTTGTTTTTGCTCGAAAATTTAAGTATTTACTTAAATCGGCGATTCTGTCAGTAATTGCTTAACTATAACTTAAGTAAATACTTAATAAGATTTCAAAAACCCAGCCATTGTTGTCGAAATGATAAAATGTTAACTTTAGTCTGTTTCACATTATATAGATATGCTGTAGTTTGATTCTAGTCTATATATAAACTAAAGGATTATATGACCAATATAGAATAGAGTAACAGCAGTATAAGCATATTCCTAAGCTTAAGCGTAAGAATGAGCTTTACCTAACCTGATTAAGCAAAAAAACTAGTCTAAACTTAATGCAGGGCTCACGTTAAAACTGGGGCAGCGTGGGACACAATTTGACCCTATCGAAATGTTGGCTAACATTTTGAATATTTATTAACGTTATATCGCATTCAAAAATCCGCACTTGTCTCTTAATATCACGTGTAGATCACACCTTTGTATGTCAATGTCATATAACATTCACATTGGTTCCCGTCAACCTTATAATTTCGGTGGGAAATTTGACATTTTAGTACAATTTTGGCGGTAAATTCAAATTTTAGCAGGAAAATTTAAAGTTTGCCATTAAATTCAACTTTTAATCACCATTGTGCACAGGGTGTCATACGGTGCTATAAAGCTGTCTGTTTAATATCACATGATATTTGCACTAAATTTGGAACATCATGTGATATTCAGTATTTATGTCCTATGATATCATGTAACACTAGTATACGAGAGCAAGGGTTTGTACATCAGTGTTTAATGATATTTTACAGATGTAGTCTGTTTACCTTATATATGGTTGACCAATTTTATAGTTGATGTATAATCAGCGTGGGGCAAATCGCATCCCACGCTACTCCAGTTTCAACATGAATTCCGCCTAAGCTGACTCTTTTGCAGTAGCACAAAAAAACCTTCTGTCCCTGACGTTTGCATGGGCAGAAATTGTGATGCCGTACATCAGCATAGCTTGACAACTGTGTTAAAAATACGAACCATTTTTCTCGTTTTAAACTCATTAATATTTGTAAATACAGAAATATCGGATTGACAATGGCTAAAACCCGAGATTGAACCAAATGTTAGTTTCTACCAAAAATTAATCATGTTTTGCTAAAGTCGTTTATTCGAAAATATATCATTAAGCTGCAATGGCCAGGTAACTGAAATCTTACTTAAAAGTATTTATTTAAGTTATGCTTATGTAATTTTTATTAAGCTCGCAGACTTCAGTAAATACTTAACATTTTGAGCAAAAACAAGTTACCGTATAATGTGAGTCGCTGTAATAAGGAAACGGTTGTGTTGCTTTACGTTAACGAGGCATCAGGAGTTTATAGTTTTAATTCGACCAATGTTATGATGCCTAATCTGTTAATCTGTAATATATCGAATTTAGTCAGTGACTTCAGTGTTTACTTAACTTAAGTACGATTATAAAAACGACAAAAAGATTATGTAACTGCTTAACACATACTTATAAGTACTGATGTCGTACTTAATTAAGGTTTCTGAAACCCAGCCAATGAAAGTTAAAATAAGAAGCAAGCATACACTTTGGCAGTTGTCGACATTATTTATTAAACTGAGTTTACGCTATTACTTATTAAAAGCTCAGATTGTATATATTTTCACGCACATTAATCCACCAGGTCCTATACATAATTGATTTTTGGCATTTAATACGAAAATTAGGGTCTTTTCCGTTATTCCCCAGCTTGCGTTTGCCCAAAAATGGTTACATTTTGAAAATTTTTGCATATTTGAACTTCTCGTGACCTTACCCCTGATCATTGCACGCGTAAATTTGAAATTTTGAAAAATTCAAATTTTAAGGTCTCAGGGGAAACTAAAAATATTTTTTGTAAAAAAAACCTGAACAAATAATATATCAGTCGATGCAACTTGCGGAGCTGAGTGCAATGATGTTAATTTTTTTGCAATCAGACGATTGGTTAATGAATTGTGGTCAAATGACTGATTTGGCGCCTACCCAAATCGTTGGCAGCGCGCCTAATCAGTTATTTGACAATAACCCGTGATCAAATCGTCTGATTGCAAATACTGTAACACCATTGGACTCAGCTCCGCACTCTGCTTTGAATGGCATATAATTTGTCGAACTTTTTTTTAAAAAAATTTTTTTGGGACGATAAAAACCGAATTTTTTGAAAATTCAAATTTAGGAGTGAAATGATCAGAAGAGATCATGAGAAGCTCATGTATGCAAAATTGCGCTGAGTTATAAGTATTGCCGGATAATGTATACAACAAGGTTGTAACAGTACCATAAGCATATTCCTAAGCCTAATCCTTACTTTAAGCCTAAGCATAAAGAAAAAATAATATCAGGTTTAAGGTTTCTGTACAATAGACAATAGCTGTGATTAATGATCTGTTGTCCAATCCGCGTGTTACACGTGTAAAATGCTTTTCTGATAGCGGACATATAAAAGCTTAAAAATGTTCAACGGGTGAACCCATTTTACCCACACCTAATTTTTTAACTAGACAACACCTTAACACCAGGGTGCAACCGGATATGAATAATACCGGAGCCGGAGCCGTAGCCGGAGATCAACGAAACTTGCCGGAGCCGGAGGTGCGGCGAAATTACGTAGTAAAAATGATGGTTAATTAGGTAGTTTTAGCCAATATCTGCAATATGTTGTTAAATTGTTTGGTGTTTACGCTAATTTTCTGCAAACTTTTAGTAAATCTTTTTTGTTCGCCGGTTGCACCTTAATATATGCCGACGAAGCTTGGAAACAAAAAATATTTCAAAACTTCCAACCGCTATTCTCATTCGTAAAACAATTATTAATTCTTTATTTGAGGAGATTAATTATTATCATCAAAAATTATTGTGGTCATGATATTCACTAGTTTTGCTTAAATTTAGCGGCTCATGCACATAGAACAGGGCCGGATCGTTTTCCGGCGGGGCTGTAATCGTTTAAGCTTTAGACTTTTTGCTTAGGTTTAGGCTTAGGAATATTCTCATTTTTACGCTTAGGCTTAGGCTTTAGGCTTAGGAGTATTCTCATTTTTACGCTTAGGCTTAGGCTTTAGGCTTAGGAGTATTCTCATTGTTACGCTTAGGCTTAGGCTTAGGAATATGATCATCCTTACGCTTAGGCTTAGGCTTAGGAATATTCTCATTTTTACGCTTAGGCTTAGGCTTAGGCTTAGGAATATTCTCATTTTTACGCTTAGGCTTAAGCTTAGGTTTAGGAATATTCTCATCCTTACTCTTAGGCTTAGGCTTAGGCTTAGGAATATTCTCATTTTTACGCTTAGGCTTAAGCTTAGGTTTAGGAATATTCTCATCCTTACGTTTTGGCTTAGGCTTAGGCTTAGGAATATTCTCATCCTTACGCCTAGGCTTAGGCTTAGGCTTAGACGTGTAGACTTACGAATATGCTTATAATTCTGTTCCGACCGTGTTCTACATATGGGCTAATTTAGCACTACTCAGCTGTATACTGCAAACGTCTGCAATATACATATCTGTGTATACTTGTTGCTAAGTCGAATGCAGTATATCTAATTTACGGCACTTGACCAAGACTCTCATTACGCTTAATTGAGGCTATTGTGATTTTCATTTGAGCAAAGATGTGCGTATATTATGGATATAACAGATAAAAACAATGATTAGCTTCTATTTTATTAGTTTTAGCGGTGATAGTGTAAGCAAGTGAGACATGCTTGTCCTGGTGCATATGCAATATACTCAATGTATATAGGTTGTATGGTAGCCGGCAGCATTTGTATTTGACAAAAATAGTCGACTATAGAAGCAGCTGAAGAGGCGGACTGTGTGGCGCAGTGGTAGAGCGTTCGCTTAAGAAGATCCTCAGATTTAAAATTCAATCCCAGGTTTGAAGTCCGTCTTTCTACTTAAAATGACAGAAAGCACCGCATTGAATATGGACCTACCTAGGAATTCTATTAACAGGGAAATATCTTATAGATCAAGACAGGGTCGGAGCAGCCACCACCCCATATTACCATTTGAGGGCCGCACCCCTAAAGGAGCCCCCACTCTAACTGGTTGAAACAAAAACCGCTTAAGTTTTAAACTGCGTCTGGCTCCTCGCTCGGTTGGCTCGCGAGTTTGGCCGCCCCACCCTGGAATTTGAGGGGAGCCCCCACCCCTGCTTGCTTCGCCACTGGCTCTTGATTTGCTGAGATCAATGGTATTGTTTTAGAACTGCAGTATATGTCTTTGTATGTTAAAATATAAATTAAGCCACGAGTCTACCGGCAACTAAAAGCTATCGGTTCTATTACTAATTTTTGAAATCTTCAATATTTAAAAGACAGATTTTTCGTAATCCTAAGATTGTATCAGTGGTCAACATCATTGATGTACTCATGGGTTCATTTGGAGTTTTTACCAACCCTTCGTGATGTTGTACGAGAGAGAAATTTGTTTCTGACCTTTAGGAACGGTTCAAATCTTGCAGTTGTAACCGACTGTTGAACCAAATTGCTTATACAAATCTAGAGGGCACCTAGGCCCTGGCTGTTCTATCGGGATCAAAACCGAAATTTTGTATATACGCGATGTTCGTTCAGTATCGATTTCTTTCACATACAAGCTTAAGTTTTAGGCTAAGTTTCTCACTTAGGTTTAGGTTTAAGCTTAAGCATAAGCTCATTCTTGCACTTAGGCTTAGGCGTAGGCTTAGGAATATACTCATTCTTACGCTTAGGCTTAGGATTAGGCTTAGGCTTAGGCTCAGAATTAGGTGTAGGGTTAGGAATATGCTTATTTTATTGTTTCGGCTCTGTTCTAAATACATTGGCATACATTTTGAAGATTTCTTTGATTAATCTATTTGGGCATTCAAACAATATTAATAATTATTACACACAGATTTGTTCGGCATTGACCAGCTAACGACTTAAGCATCGCACTTGACTGAGCATCTTTGAGCCGGAAATCCTCAAGATGTCTCAACCAGTTGCGACAAAAGACTGTCTGGTCTAAGAAAAATTTTGCCAAATTTACGTCCTATTCAAATTCAAATTATGACAATTACTTTGAGGCCTAATTCGAATTATTATCTGGCTCAATGAATTGAACAGACTGACTAAAATTCCATATATTTTCTCGTTGCCTCACAGAAATCTTCCCCAGAAAGTTACCCTCAACCTAAACACTCAGTATTCCTGTCAGGAATAAAATGTCCCCTTAAATTTGTTTCATGAACAATCACCCCCCGGTTTTGTTGTCACGGAAAATTTCTTGCCGTTTTACCCAATCACTGTAATGGGCAATAGCAATGTCTTGATTTGTATGCATTTTTGGGTCCATGTTACTTTAAGACGCGTCCGGGTTTCTGGTGGGTCCATAAAGGAGTAGGTTTAGATTCTAGATTACATTTTTTGCTTATTTTTTGGTTGGTGTTTGTTTTTTGTGTTGTTTTTTTTTTTTTTTTGTTTGCTTTGTTGTTTTTTTTGTTTTGTTTTTTTTTTTGTGGGTTTTTTTTTTTTTGGTGCTCTTGTGTGTTATATTTGGTTTTGTTTTTTTTTTTTTTTTTTTGTGTCGTTTTGTTCGCCTGTAGTGTTTTTTCTTTGTCCTTTTTTTCAACGTCCGCTGAGATAACTTTAGCTAATAGCGGTTGGTGTATAGTTTCACGAAAACTATGTCCGCAAACGAAAAACGTATATGCTTGGTCAAGTGTCCGCAGAAAACAGAAACGGTGCGGACATTTTATGTGCAAGCCGATCCAGCGGTAACGTGGGACTGACATAAATATGATTTTTGGACCCGTGACGTCACTCCGTTGGACCAACGTTACTTTAAGGGGCGTAAACAGTACGTTAAGCGTATTCCGAAGCCTAATCCTAAGCCTAAACGTTGTAAAAATGTGTTCCTAAACCTAATACTAAGCCTAAGCGTTGCAAAAATATGTTCCTACGCCTAAGCCTAAGCAAAAAAATGTAATTTGAAATCTAATCCTGGACGTCCCGTAAGGTAACATGGGGCCCTCCTTTGGGACCACAAAATTTTTTTAATATTTAAGTTCTGTAGATTATTTGGCACAGATTACGGCGTTGACTTCAATGGTACAACATTTTAAACCATCAAATCCCTGGTTCGCGAGTAATGGTCAAATAACTGATTTGGCGACACTAAAAAACGTTTAAAACTGGAAAACCAGTTCAATTGGCCATAACTTTTGAACTCGTAATCTGGTTACGAAAACAGTGACCATTGAGTTCAACGCCGCAAGTTGTGTCACTAATCTATAAACTTTTGGCCCATGTTTTACTTTAACGGGCGTCCAGGTTTCTGGTGGGTCCATAAAAAGGAAGTTTACGTTCTAGATTACATTTTTTTGCTTTGGCTTAGGCTTTAATGCTTAGGCTTAGGAATTTATTTTGCAACGCTTAGGCTTAGGCTTAGGAATACGCTTAATCTACTGTTACACCGCTTAAAGTAACATTGGCTAAATTTTTTGCAATTTTTGAAAAACGTTTGGTGGAAATGTTGTGAGAGAATCCTTAGGACCAGAAAAATATAACATTTTTAACTTTAAATTTTAGTTTAGAATGATCACGGAAGGTCACGAGAAGCTCAAATATACAAAAGAATCCCAATATCTAACACTTTAGGCGACTGACAGTTTAGAGTTTAGGGAATAAAACCAAAAACATCCGAATAAAGTGTAAACGCAGTCTGCTCGTATTCGATGAAAACATCACACATACCGTACAGTATTCAGTTGAACTGAAACTCAACCCACGAATCGAGTGTTGAATTTAAATTTCTTACATATCAAATTTTGTTAAAATCCCCTGGTGCCCTATTTACAGGGGTGCTTTAAGAAGAAGTTAGCGGACTAAAACCTGGGTCCATATTCTCAAATGCGTATAGCACCTACCATCAGTTAGCGATTTCAAACCGACTACGCAATTGCAGCTCTCAAAATTGGTACAGAAGTAAAGTAAATCAAACGAGAACAATGTGCTGAATTTCGAAACTCCCCACGCGCATGTTTCATAGTTAAAAGACCTATCACCAACTGGTGGTACACACGTTTGAGAATACGGACTCTAGTACTCAAATCATGCTGTCCGTCTCTAAGTATTTTTCGATTTTATATTTGGCAGTTTTTGCTGAATGCGAAGGAGTCTTCAGAAGCATTTTAAAATTTGTCAATTCTTTATTCAACACATTTCAAGATGAAAAGGGGTTCAGGAGTCAGTCGAGTGCGCTTACCCCCTACGTGTACAAAGCTGCCAAGGGTTCATCTAAAGTCCATTACATAACTATCCGCATCGTCCCTCGGATCGTCATTGTCAATCAATCCCGGTTGGCCACAGATCGAAGGGCTCAGTGTTAACCTATGAGGGCTTCCAGGACCTGTGGGAAGGTAACTAATTCCAGTGCCACTGTCATTCATTGATTGGCGTTCCGAAATGTCTAACAGTCCGTTCCCAGTAACTCCTGTAACAGGTGCTGCAGGAGCATTCATAGAACCAATAACAGGAGTTGAATGTGAAGAAATATCGAGATAGAACTCCGCCGACGAGTCAAGGTCTTCCACCGATGAGCCGCAAGAGCTTGGAGGGCCGTACGATTCGGATAGGGCGCCACCTCCTGTACCGGTACTGGATGCGTTAGTTGAAATCGAAGTGAGAAGAACACCGCCTGCGCTGGCGTTGAGCACTGCAGACGACAGCAATCCGCTTGGTGTAAGTGCAGCTCCTGGATGCGGCGGAAATGGTTTCTGTGAGCCGGTTTGGTACTTCTTTTGACGAGCTCGAGAGTTCTGTAAAATAGAGGTTTGTTAATATACTGTATTGACCCTAACAAGAGTAGTAATAAAAGGCGGGGTCTATTTTGAGTAACAATCAATAGGAGTTCGTATCCCTAATAAAAATCCGTAAGCGGATAGAGTCCCTAAACCTAACTAGAGTGGATATAAATGTCAATTATCTCCAGCTGCAACGCATCAATAACTCCAGGACCACATAAAGCTTATTTCGAAACTTTAAAACATACTTAAGTGATGAAAGTACATTTCTAAGTATATATAACATTGCATTATCGATCAAAGTTTTGATGCAAGACAAAAAACCTTTAATTCAACGAATAATTGCAATACTGGATATATCAGCAGCGAAGGTTGGCGGAGCGTGAATTAAATATAAATAGCCATCCGTAACCCAAAAATAGACGAAGTACCCTCTGGAGACGCAAAATAAATATTAGTCCCCCTTATTCGGGTCATTACGGTAAGTGTATAAATTATTAGGATTATTAATCTTATGAAGAGTGAATGATTACGACAAGAGTATGCAGCTTGCCGAAATTTGCTAGGATTTTGTGTTTTATTCGTTCCAGCACCTCAGCCAGCCCAAGTTCCTGTATGGGTTTGGTGGAAGGGTTCGTGGATATCAGTTTCGATAAAACGAACATCCCCCATGAACAGTTTTCATAAACGTTGTACACTAATCGTAGAAAATTAGTCAATTCTATCCCGTACAAATGGGGTGAGATACAAATAAAACGCTTCTTTACTGCACAGAATGTTCCCAGTAGCATACTCTTGTTTAACGTGTGATCATATGCCCACTTCGTCTTATAAACGAATAAAAATTCGTGAAACACGTGGTTTTAAATGGAATGATTAAAAACGGTTTTAAATGATTCTGATTTTTTATGTTAAAAACTGCAACTTTTCAGAAAATTCTGACTGCAAAATATACCAAAGACAACAACATTGTTTAGGCCATCAAAAATAAAGATAATCCCGATAAGCTAACGAGATTGTAAATAGCGTCTAACCGGATATTCGTTTCAGTTTCCATAAAAATTTATTTCTGTTATTTATGCTACGGGAAATTATGTAAATTTTATGCTAATAGTTAGGATTGCCCGATATTTTTGTTGACATCCGGTATCGTCAGTCACCGTGCGTCACCCGTACGGCGTCGTTCGTCGCTATACGGTATCATACGTGTGTAATTTGCTTACGATAACTCACGGTGACGAACGGCGCTGCACGGGTGACGGACGGCGCTGCACGGGTGAGGGACGGCGCTGTACCGGCGACACACGGCGCTGTACGGCTGACAAACTGCTCCAGACGGGTGACGAACGGAAACAGACGGCGTCCTACGACGGGGTATAGCGCACCCCTCGTCAACGAAAACCCTACCGTAATCTCTATAAACCCCATCTTACCTGAAACCAAACCTGTGTAACGCGTTTGCTGAGGCCCGTATGCGTTGCAATTCGCTCCAAATCTTGGCCATCCGGATTGCTGTCAATTTGAAAATTTGCTTGCAATACTTGCAGCTGCTCTTCGGTAAACGTTGTGCGGACCCGTTTGGTTTTCTGTTTATGCAAAGCTGAAATTTAAATTTACAAAATGTGAAGCTTAAAAATAAACCTTACCTAAAATTCGGATCAGCAGAGTGAATTGATTAATTCACAGCCTGGGTGTGTGAAATCATAGTTGAATATTGACCAAAGTTTCGCTTCAAGTTGCCGACTTAGGTAAAATACTTAATTTATTGGACAAAACCAATAAATGCCAGTTTTGTGCCGGTGCGACCAGATAGAACGTATAGTAATGTTTTAGGTCAAGGGAAATCTTCGGTCTATATTTTAATTAAGATCGAGGATAGTATTCTACACTGCAAAAAAACGCTGAGACAAATTGACTCACTTCGAAATATAGGTTTTTCCGGAATACACAAACTGAGTCAACTTCGACTCGGCCAGAGTCAAATCCGACTGAACCGAGTCGATCAGTGAGCCGAATTTGACTCAGTTTGTGCAGTCTCCAAAAGCCTATTTCTGATAGAGTTCAATTTGACTCACCATTTTTTGCAGTGTAGAACTGTTAATATTCTGAACCAGATAAAATACTTTCAGCGAACTGTTTAGTTATCCATTCTTAGGACGCTTGCAGAATCGTGAAACTGGTTAAGCAATTGCTTAGCAAATACTCAAGTATAAAATAACACTTAAGTATGGTTTCAGGCACCCAGCCAACGGCTAGATTTCTGATGGTCTTACTAAAGTATTTAGTCAAGTTATGCTTTACTGATTCTACTTATTTGCGTTCGCCGACTTTAGTAAATTCTTAACTTTTCGAGTAAATACAAAAAATGCCAAGTAAAAGCCTCATAACAAAAAGCTATTATTTCTGCTTTGTGTATTAGGTGGGTATCATGAGGCTACAATTTCAATTAGACAAAGTTTGATATGCCCGAACTGTTAATCGGATAAAATTTAGTAAGTGACTTAATGGTTAATTAACTGCTTAGCTCCTAGCCATTATCTGAGATGCCAGACATCTTTGTCAAACAGACGTTCCACATAAAACGTCTGTAAATTCAACATTCAAATTTTCAAATTTTAAGAAATTTAGATCTTAAAATTTTGGTACCGAAAGTTGTAAATTTAAGAATTTATTTAAAAAAGCTTTTAAGACATTTATAATTGTGAAATTTATGACACAGCTTTTTTGATTTTTACACAATTTTACGTCTGAAATTTGACACTTTTCACTTCTGAAAATTTAGTAACGTCACAGTTTGATAATTTCAAAAAATATATTTTGTGGGTGTACGAATATTGCCGTCCCACAACGGCGGTCAAACTTATAACTTTTTGATTAAAAGTTTTAGCAAACATTTAAGCAAATGATAGTTTTGTATTTTCAATTAATAGATTTTCAGTGTTTTCAACGTCAGATTTATTCTTTGAACTTCTGACATTCGTTGGACCGGATCCGCATTCAAATCTTTTTCTGATTTCATCTGCTTGTGCGCTTTAGTTATGTTGTTATGGGGCCACTGCTTACTAACCTTTGTGTGAATCACCTTCCATCAATTCAAGAAAATGAGTTTTACACAACACACGCGAATCTTGCAGTGCAAATTCTTCGCCTGTCGACAGTTGACGCTTGCATGAATCGCACGCAAAACAAGCTAAATGGTATACAAGGGTTCGGGCTCGACGGACCCAATCCGACGGTTGGATCACACGTCCGCAGCGAGCACATTTTGCGCCGAATTTCCTGCAAAATCAACGAATCCGTGGCAGATTCAGAAATTTTAGGATTCACTTGAATTTATGCTACTTAACGTAATTCGCATCTGTGAACGCAGTTGCAAGTTGCTTGAATTTCTTGCACGTGCAGTTTGATTGATCAATCGGAACGTTCCTTTAAAAATCCTTGCAGACGCAAAGTATTTCGAACAAGTTGCAGCTGCGAGTTCTCGCTACAAGAACTTAAACGTGTGAAATGGGGCTTAACCCCTTCTCACATTGAGTTGCCTGTAGGGAAATCAGCGCCGTGTACATATGTTAAATAGTATATATCGCATGGTGTTTAACAATTGCAACACGAATACATAGTAGTCAATCAGCACAAGACGTGAGAGCCCCCTCGGGCTCGAGCGTCAAGCTCCTATAGCTGAGTGGTGATGGTATACTCCTCCCACTCCAGTCACAGGAGTTCGAATCCTAGCATAAAAGTAGGTCTCAGGGGAAATAGAAAATATTCATGTGAGAAAGGGTTAAAACTCAAAATAATGTTGAAGGTAGATAACACACGTAAAACGCAACCCAAAATGACATTCAGGCAACCGAAACTAAGAACATAAATATTGCCTAAATTTCGACCGGAGTCCAAATTCTGTAACAGGAACTTTTTAAAAGTAGTAAAAGTTGAAAAATATGTTTTGAAATTAAAATTCAATTCTTATTACAATTTAACGTTTGGATGTTGGAACAGACTGACCACAGTTTGCGGCACAACTCTTGCGAAAATACGCATAGATTTTGACATTAACAATTTGGGCCAATGTAAAAAACAGGGCCATAACAGTATTGTAAGCATATTCCTAAGCCTAAGCCTAAGCCTAAGCTTAAACCTAAGCCAAGTAAAAAATTAGTCAAAAGCTTAAGCTTACTCTATTATTGCAGTCCCACAGAAAACCGTTCCGTCCCTGATCTTTACATGGGCCACAATTTGTTATATGCATTCATAAAGAACAGTGCGCAACAGTATTATAAGCATATTCCTAAGCCTAAACCTAAGCCTAAGCCCCTAAGCCAAGTAAAAAATTGCAGTCCCACAGAAAACCGTTCCGCCCCTGACCTGTACACGGTCCACACTTTGTTATATGCATTCTCCTGATTCAGATCCATTTGACCACAGGCTGCGCGATCCACACTAGCGGAAAACCTCACCAGCGAAGCAATCAATAATGCAAAGCGCAATTTTAGCACTAAATCTTAATACAAAATTTAGCTTGCAATCCCTGAAATAAGGGCCATGATCCCGGTGGTCCATTTCAGATCCATCAACGAGTAAATGAAAATTATCGCCGCTGCGTTTTACCTGTTATAACAGTGTTTACAGTAATAATGATCTTCTTTAATATAACACGATTGCACGTTTTCAAGGCTTGTACTGCAATGTGTGCATCTCAAGCATTCTGTGTGCCATTTTCGGCCGCCTTGCACTTGCAAATAATACCGATTATAAATGACGTCACCGCATCCGCAACATTCGTCACTTTCAACCTGTATCGAGGTTAAAGGTACTTGTTTACTTTACCTCACCAAAAAGGTTCCTACTCCATTAGAATATGGCACACTTGCAATTTGTACTGCCCTTGAAATCAGATGAGTGGACACATTTTAGAATTTTTAGTATATACGTGAGTGTTCCATAACGACTGAATTGATAAAATATAACGAAGATTAGGTTATAGGTTTATACTCAAAGATTAGCGGTAATCGGCCCATGTAAAGATCAGGGGCGGAACGTTTTTCTGTGGGGCTGCAATAGAGTAAGCTTAAGCTTTAGACTAATTTTTTTGCTTGGGTTAGACACAGGCTTCGGTTTAGGAATGAACTCATTGTTACGCTTAGGTTTAGGCTTAGGCTTAGGCTTAGGGATATGCTCATTCTTTACGCTTAGGTTTAGGCTTAAGCTTAGGTTTAGGTTTAGGAATATCCTTATAATGCCGTTCCATCCCTGTTGTTTACATTGGCGGAAATGTATCGGCCTATACTCCCCAAATGTGAGCCATTTAAGTCATGTTTTTGCAAATACAAGGAATTTTAGCTAAAGCAAACGTGAAATCAGTTTTGACTATTTTGAAAAATATATTTCAGTGAAAATATATCCTTAAAATAAGTTGATTTAGCTACAAAAAATAAGAAATTAATATATTTGCTGTGGCCTGCACCAAACCAAAATGCTTACCATGTTATACGATGTATTTACCTTTGCATCCGTGCTTTCAGTGCCAACAAACGGAACCGGATCTGTATCCGGTTGCGCTTCTCTGGTTCGCTCTTGGCTGCTGAGTTCATTTTGTTGTTCGGTTTCTGCTGAAATAAGCATCGCCTCGCGTGGATGGTCAGTGTCTTCTTCGGTGGCGGTTGAAAATATTTCACACGGTTTTTCACAGTTAACAACGCTGTCGTTGAAAAGTGAACTTGTGGTCTGTGCAGATTGAAACGAGGATATGATAAGCTTAGCGTTGTCGAAATCCATTGCTTGAGGTGTACGAAGCTCACACGCCCTTTTTTGTTGCGGATTGGCTGATTTTGGCTTCGATTTTGTTCTTCGTGAAAATGTTACAGTTGGTCAACAGTGATTTGCTACTGGAAATTGCCTAGGAACATAATTTAAAATAGCGCTCAGTTGTATGAACGTTAGTACATTTTAGATTTATCGTTTCTTTAAAAATATACTACTCTGTAAATTCCAGTGAATTAATTTTAACTCAAAATGAGCGGATTCCACTCAGAAGCGTTGAGCTCTGAATTATGTCTTTCAGAATTCAGAATTCTGAATTGACTGAACTCATTCTGAGTTAATTAATCAACTCTCCCAGAAGTCAGATCAGACTGAGTTATACTATTCACTGTTTTAACTCAGAAATAAGCAGTAATATCTAATTGTCCCCTGAAATCAACTCATTGGAATTTACAGTGTTAAAAACAAAATTACAAGTAAATCCTCGTGTTCACGCTAGTCATGGCTTTAAACATATTACAGTGGCGCTATACTTTTTACTTTTTTAATGTTATCAACCGCCAGACATCGAAATTCGTTGCCGTTTATCGACGTCACTCATCTTGCGTCACCGTGCAATACACAGTAAATTCCAATGAGTTGATTAATCAAATCAGCAATCGAGTTGGTTATTTATGAATTAATATCAGCAAACATTGCCACACTCTGAGTTGAGTTGATTCCCACATTGAAGTGAGTTGACTCTGGGTAAGTTGATTAATTAACTGTATCAACTCAAAATTCTGAGTTTTGACAGTCTTACTCAGATTGAGTGAATGAACTCATTCTAAAGTTATGCTCGCATACAACACAGACACGATGGCTTGACGATAACTGCCAAGTATAGCGTCACTCTTAATCGCTTTCTCAATATATCAATCTAATTCTTGTTGGCAAAAACTTGCAAAAACATTATCTGGCTAACTTGTGCTAAAATCTACATAAGCTTTCAGTTGAACCAGAAATGCAAACTGTATACAGAATGAGAATGCTGTGGATTCTGAGTAAATATTTAGCCAAATATACCGTTGAGTCGACGTTGCTTTAGGTAAGACTAACATGGGCTGTTATCACTAACGTTGGTTTATGATATCCTTCATGAAATATCATCTTTTTGGAGGAATTGCCCGAATTCAGTTGTTATGGATTGTTTCATTCAACGGTCGAAAGTAACGCAATCAAAGTCAGCACAACATTTTTGACTTCTGGGTCCTTATTCTTGTAGCATAATATCACCAGTATGCGATAGGTTTTAAAACGGACCAAGTTATGCAGCCGGAAATTTCAAAACTGGCACAGAACCAGAATAAATTTTATGAGCCAAAATAACTGGATATGGAAGCTCAGCATTCACTGGTTTAAAAGCTACACACAAAATGAATTGTCTTAAAATTTCAAGACTCCTATTTTCTTAAATTTTCAAGACATAAATGTCTTGTATTTTAGATTTATAAGACACAAGTTTCTTTCTTTAAAAAATAGTTGTCTTATATTCAAGAATTTATTTTCGGTTTTTATTTGTGTGATAAAAATTTGCTCCGTTTATATATATTCTAAAAAGGGTATACAAATAATCGAATGTGAGAGATATTTCGGGTTGAGCTCAGGCTCGTCCCAACCTAATTTACGTCTTGGACGTATGTTGGACTGTAAAATTAGCGCACTGGGTTGAGCTTTAACTCCCAATTTTGGAGTCGGTTTACATGGCAAAAATCTGTGTTTTATTTCACACATATTTTTCTTATCTTTCAAAAATATTTTTCTTAATCCTTCGTAAAACAAAGTCTTAAATTTAAGACATTAAAAGTGTAAACACTTTTAGACCAATACTTCTGAAAAATGTAAGAAATAATTTCTCGAAGGCAAGACAAATATATCTGGAGCGTGTATCATGACATAATTGTCTTAAATTTTAGACAATATTTCTTGAATACAAAACAATATATTTTGTGTGTAAGGTTAATCACGAACTGGTGAAATACTTTTAGGAACACGGGCAGTGAGTCTTTGTCAATTGGCGGTAGCAGACAATGGAACGATTAAAGCCAAAATGAAATTTTACACAATGAAAGTACACCGAAACACTTAATTTGAGATACATTCGTAAATCAGTTTTGCAATTAATGTAAAATATTAAATTGACAATTTTTTACTTATAACTAATTATTTTCAGTTACTGTCATTTACTAGCAGTGCCGGCGGAAACGCCTCCAAAACCACCCCATCTTGGCAAACAAACAAGGGCCCATCTCAGACCTATTCGGAGGTCCCAGATTATCCTAACGCTGGTCTTATTTAGTGTGATATTCTGCAGTAACAACTATGTTTAAACGCTCAGATTACCGTAAAAAAAGTGCGGTTCGCGAGGAAGTATGGTAAAAGGACTATCAATGATTTAGGCTAAACCTTGCCAGACAAGGTAATTCTAAAAAACGTGCCTCGTGTAGGAGCCTTAAAAACATTTACGGTAGTTATACAGTTCTTACTGAGGAAGTTCAATTATAAAATCTTAAATTCTAAGTCCGACCCGGAACTCAAATTAAATCTGTATCTCTATTTGTGACAAGTTGCCGGATTTGTCAACAGGTCCCATAATACGTATGTTTAAATGTAATAAACCAACTTCCATCGGTTCCGGTCCATAGTCAAGGGGGAGCAGGGAAAAATTTTGGCCGCTCCGTAAGATTTTCAACTTTGCTTGTAAGTTATTGACAACCTTTAAATGCCCCTCCTGAAAAATTTTCAGCCTCCCCCCCACCCGAGCAAGGTGAGCTGGCTACGGGCATGAGGCTGATAGGGGCGTAGTCAAGATCTCAGAAAGGAAAGAGGTTATATATAGTCTATAAATATTCGAAGAGTAGGTTTTTTGCAAATACCAACTAGAAAAGCTGCTAAAACGAATGAAATATCGCAACGGCTGTAAAGATCAGAGCGGAAGCTTTATCTGTTGAACTAGAATAGAATACGCTTAACCTTTAGACTAATTTTATGCTTGGCTTAGGCTTAGGCTTAGGCTTAGGAATAAACACATTTTTGCGCTTAGGCTTAGGCTTAGGAATAAACACATTCTTGCGCTTAGGCTTAGGCTTAGGAATAAACACATTCTTGCGCTTAGGCTTAGGCTTAGGAATAAACACATTCTTGCGCTTAGGCTTAGGAATAAACACATTCTTGCGCTTAGGCTTAGGCTTAGGAATAAACACATTCTTGCGCTTAGGCTTAGGCTTAGGAATAAACACATTCTTGCGCTTAGGCTTAGGCTTAGGAATAAACACATTCTTGCGCTTAGGCTTAGGCTTAGGAATAAACACATTCTTGCGCTTAGGCTTAGGCTTAGGAATAAACACATTCTTGCGCTTAGGCTTAGGCTTAGGAAATAAACACATTCTTGCGCTTAGGCTTAGGCTTAGGAATAAACACATTCTTGCGCTTAGGCTTAGGCTTAGGAATAAACACATTCTTGCGCTTAGGCTTAGGCTTAGGAATAAACACATTCTTGCGCTTAGACTTAGGCTTAGGAATAAACACATTCTTGCGCTTAGGCTTAGGCTTAGGAATAAACACATTCTTGCGCTTAGGCTTAGGCTTAGGAATAAACACATTCTTGCGCTTAGGCTTAGGCTTAGGAATAAACACATTCTTGCGCTTAGGCTTAGGCCTAGGAATAAACACATTCTTGCGCTTAGGCTTAGGCCTAGGAATAAACACATTCTTGCGCTTAGGCTTAGGCTTAGGAAGAAACACATTCTTGCGCTTAGGCTTAGGCTTGAGATTGCGCTGGCTGGTGGAATAAACACATTCTTGCGCTTAGGCTTAGGCTTAGGAATAAACACATTCTTGCGCTTAGGCTTAGGCTTAGGAATAAACACATTCTTGCGCTTAGGCTTAGGCCTAGGAATAAACACATTCTTGCGCTTAGGCTTAGGCCTAGGAATAAACACATTCTTGCGCTTAGGCTTAGGCTTAGGAAGAAACACATTCTTGCGCTTAGGCTTAGGCTTACGAATAAGCGAAAAACTTATAATACTGTTCCGCCCCTGTTCTTTACATTGGCCAAGCGGCCAGAGTCTTGCGTACTCCGTTGAACGTTACAGTGTTCTTGCCAAAACTGTGTCCCAGAAAGAAAATCAGATTATATACATTTTGACTCAATCAATATGTATGTCTACAACCAAGCAAGCTTTAGCGAATAATTTTAGCGACACGACAATTTGTCAAGAAACTCCCCTAAATGATGTTAGACTAACCGCTTGGAACAAATCGGTGGCCACAATCGTTGCGTTCTAATTTTGAGCGAACGAAACAGCTAAAATCTACCGTAATCTTTCTATGCTTGGTCGGTATCAAAGGTCAATCGGCATCGGATTTGTGAGTTTAGAAACCAGTCGTAATGCTGTCGTATTGGGATTTAAAAATTGATTTTGGGCACAAAATGTATACAGGATGAGAGAGATTTGAAGGATATAATCCTACCAAGACTTCCTAATAAATTAGAAAATATTCTTGTTCTTTGCTCGGTACACTCGGTCGCCGGGCCAGTAGCCAAAAGTGGGCTCAGCCCCTCCTGAAAAAAATTTGGTCCCCCCTGGATAATTTTCAACCTTACTTGTAACTCATTGAAAACCCTTGAATACCCCTCCTGAATAATTTTTAGCCCCCCCCCCCTAGAGAGGTGAGCTGGCTACGGGACTGTCGTATAACTATTTCGATATAAAATAATTTCATTTTATAATACCTGTAGGAGCAAAGGTGTAACCCCTAAAACGGTTGAAGCCAGTGTATGAACCCGATATATTTCCGGCCGATGGGTTACTATACTTTTTGCTTTGTAAAATTTGTAATCTTTTAACAATTTTTTGATATCTTAAAATTGTCAAATTACGCCGAAACCGCAAAAACTTTAAATTTATGAGGAACAGAAGAACTGGGCCGTATTTTTCATCTGGCTACAAAATGCATTGTCGGCTTGGAACCATTTGGATTGCAAAATTGCCAGCACAGCAGAACCGGCGGGGCGGAATACATCCTCATTCGACTGGGTCCACGCCGTAACGAGTAGCAGAGCGCAGCGAGCGAGAAACCAAACGTATTTTCTGTAATGATTTCATTAGTTTTCATCGGATCCGCTTGAGAGAAGAGGTATGGAACGCCTTTATGTTTCAGCAACAACACTGTAAATTCCAATGAGTTGATTAATCAACGCAGAGAGACAATTAGTTATTTCTTGTATTAACTTCTGAGTTTTATACTTACTCTAAACTGATTGAATTCCGGATGAGTTGACTAATTAACTCAGGATGATTCAATACAATTCACAACTCTGAATTCTGAATCACCTAATTCAAAGCTCAGACTTCGGAGTGGATTCAACTCATTCTGAGCTAAAATCAACGTCACTGGAATTGACAGTGAGAATTACAACAGAAAAACAATAATGAAGGAATTTCTGGAGCGAAGCGACCGAGAAGCCAGACGTTGCTCTGTCGGACAGTTTTCAAAGTTTGATGCGAAAATACTTTAGAGTTCAATGAAAGCGACCCTGGGTATAAGGGCCAGCTTCTAGTCGGTATGGAGGGCGTTACGCGCAGCACAGCTTTAGTATAAAGTTTAGGGTTGTTGTGTTATACTCACCACGCGTCATTTGAAAAGTAATTCCTAAGAAACACGCGGTGCTACGTTGCGCCGTATGCCCCACACGCCATTGCTCGAGTGGCAGCGAATAACGGCGTTCCGCGCTGCGCCGCGCAGAAAAGTATACTTTTAGCAGGACGCAACCGGAGGTGAAAAATACCGCAGCCGGAGGTCATCAAATTTTTAGCCGGAGCCGGAGGTGAAGCCGGAGGTGAGATGGAATTAGGAAGTTAAACAATATTTAATTTAATAATTTTTACCAAATATCAGTGAAGTGTTGTTAATTGTTTTTTACGTATATTTTTCAGGAATGATTTTCTCAAAATTGGACCAAAACCTAAAAGGAAACGCACTAAACAAATAAATTTAGTTAAAAATTATGCAAAATTTCACTACCGAATTTACCGGACTTCCGGCCGAAATTCCACCAGAGCCGATGCCGGAGGTCGATTGTCTGTCGGCGCCGGAGACACACACAAAAAAGTATTTCTCAATTTATTGAGAAAAGTGTTTTCTGTGGCAAATCTGAGAAGTTTTGCTAATATTTAAGACTATTTTTCTAAAAATAACAGGAAAACGTTTACTTTCAAACTTTATTTCAGAACATTTTTTGAAAACATTTCTGTTATAACAGAAATACTTTTCAAGTGTACCTTGCTAAGCATATTTCTCAAATGTAAGAAATTTTTTCTTAACCCTTTCTCACGTTGAGTTTTCTGTAGGCAACTCAGCGCAGTGTATATACGTTAAATAGTATATATCGCACCGTGTTTCACAATTGCAACACGTATACATAGTACTAAATCACCACAAGACGTGAGAGCCCCCTCGGGCTCGAGCGTCAAGCTCCTATAGCTGAGTGGTGATGGTATTCGCCTCCCACTCCAGTCACTGGAGTTCGAATCCTAGCATATAAGTGGGTCTCACGGGAAGTAGAAAATATTCATGTGAGATCAGAAATATTATTTTGAGTGCAGATCTCTGGTTTATACCCTAACTATTTGTATTCCGATATTTTTCAATTTCAAAGCGATTTTCTAATAATTTTGACTAGAAAACAACGCATCGTCTAGCTTTAGCTGAAAAATTTGCAGGGAGAAATTTTCAGCAAGGCTGGACAGGTGAAGTAAACATTCCCCTTACATTAACATCTGCTATTAATAGCCGCATTGTCAACTGTGTGTTGCACCTGAGGAAAGTTGCGTTTTCTATGCTGAACTCCTGCAATCATAAATTTCAAATTTGGCTCAGAAGTAAAAAGGAGTGAAACTCGAACAATGCGCTGAATTTTGAATCTTACCATCAATGGCTCAAGAGCTACAAGACATATTTACAAACTAGTAATAGATGCTGCACACATTTGAGAATACGGGTCATGGAGTGAATAACGCAGACTCAATACAGAGTTTAATTGAAAGCCGAGTTCAGGCTTCTTCGAAAGCAGACAATTTCTTTCTGCAAAACATTTGTAATACAGTATCCCAACTTCAAATATCCGTATATCATGAAACTCATATTGGCTTCACTTGAACCTGTCTCAAATGAGTTTATTTTCAATTCAGATTGAAAATTCCTCGTTTTTAGCCGCATGGTCTTCTCAGTTCTTCTTTTTCTATATTCAGTTTCATGTGTCTGATGCGTTTCCTCAGCTCGTAGGCGAATTTAAAGGGGTCTGCCGGATCATGTCCCCCAAGCAGGATTCAAAACCAATATTTTGCATAAACATTAGGGTTGTGCACTACTTTTGTGGATATGCGGCGCGGCCGGCGTCGTCCGTCACCCGTACGGCTCCGTCGTCATCGTGGGGTATTGTACGCAAATATCTCACGTAGGATACCGTATGGTGACGGACGACGCTGGACGTCAAGTATAGCGCCACCCATAGTATTAAACTTGCTTGGGCTTGGATTCTCGTTCGTTTTGTTCCTTATCCCAGTAATATCAGGATCAGTAACTACCTTGCAACGAAGTAGTTACAAGACCTTAGAGTTGTTTTAGTTTGGCGCATATGTTTTGTTAACCTAAGGTTAATTAGGTGTATTCGTAGGCTGCTGTAGCTTAGCGACCCTGACTGTATTTTGAGCGAAATGTTTCGTTTCGAGGTGTATTTTTGAGTTTTAATTGGTTTGAAATGTTTGATATTTAGTATTTTAGTAATTTTTACAAGAAAAACGTTGTGTTCAATTAATCTATAAGCAACGATAGGCACCAGCGAATCTCTGATTGGGTTGAATTTATATCAGGCAAATTACAGTTTTGAACAATTCAGTGACCGATTCCAGTTTTCGACGTTAGGTATATACCATTAATACCACATCCACTAATTTCTAACGGGACGCTGGTAAAGCAAGAGACCAAACGAAAGTCTAATTTTTTTCATCATTAGAGCGAAATATTTCGAATCTTCAGGCAAATGTGTTTAGTTTTTTAGTCAAACAGATTTCGGCCAGATTCTTGCCGGATTCTGAGTTCGCCATAAACTCTGTCTCTGAGGTCCTTTTCGGAGCTGCTTGTTACTGCGTGTATCATCTTTGATTGGTTAATTTAATTTTTGTTGTTTGTTTAAACAATTTTGTTTACAAATTATAATTTCGGCCAATGTTACTTTGACGGGCGTAACAGTAGATTAAGCGTATTCGTATTCCAAAGCCTAAGTCTAAGCCTATGCGTTGCAAAAATCTGTTCCTAAGCCTAAGCCTACGCTTTAGCCTAAGCCTAAACAAAAAATGTAATCTAAAATGTAAATCTACTCTTTTATGGACCCACCAGAAACCTGGACGTCCCTTAAAGTAACATAGGCCACAATTTCCATATATTAATACACATATAGTCCTTCAGGCCTGTAACCAGCTCACCTTGCTAAGGGTGCTAAAAATCTTTCAGAAAGGGCATTCAAGGGTTTTCAATGAGTTACGCACAAAATGCAAAATTTTCTAGAGGGCGGCTAAATTTTTCCATGGGGGGCTGCAGTCTCCCCCTGCACCCTTTGGCTACGGGCCCGTATTCTTTGCTTTAGTACAATAATCGTATAACAGTAATAATTACTAAGTTCAAAAATTCGCGTTTACAATCTGATATTTTGACTTAAAGAGAACTTGTATAGGCAACCACGATTAGTATTCGGTCGGACCGAGCTAGTTGTGACACTATCAAGCAATATAGGCTGTTGTAGACTTCCCCTACACATTTATAGGCATACGCTTATGCTTAGGCTAAAGATAATCATTAAGCGTAAGCATTTGCCTGAGACTTTGATAAACCTACAGTAGTGACCTGAATATGGGAGGAACTGATATTTCTTTGGCCTCTGGTGAGGGTCCCCCTTTTATTCGGTTACAGACTGTTATTTATTTTTAACTCACGCTCAGCCGCCCTTCCTTACTAATATATATCCGGTACTGCAATTATCCTTTGAATTAAACGTTTGTCTTGTATCAAAAGCTTGAGCGATCATGCAAGGTTATACTGAGGAATTTACTTTCAAAACTTAAGTACGCTTTAAAGTTTAGAACTCAACTTCGTTTGGTCCTGGAGTCATTTATGCTCTAAAATTAGGGATAATTGACATTTATGGACTCTAATTAGGGTTTAAGGACTCTATCCGCTAGCGAAATCTTATTAGGGATACAGACTTGCATCGATTGGGACTCAAAACGGGGACACCACTCTTATTACATCCCTCTTATTCGGGTCACTACAGTACGCTATTGAAGTCTAAGAAAATTTTAACCTTAAGTAGGAGATAGAAGTGTAGATACAATAGTACAACATATTTCAGCACTGGCGGATCCAAGGAGTCGGGCGAGGTCGCACAGCCTTGAATTCCCACAACAGACCACAAACCCAAGCGGTTGTATAAAGGTTTCGCACTAAAATAGTTTGGCTCGAGATTTTTTTCGACTATAATCCCTACCTCGTCGACCTTTTTCACAACTTTTTGAACCTGTCACTGGAACCCAGTGCTGTCTGTACCCTCCCCTATACTGAAATACAAGACATCTGCCTACGCACAAACTCAAAGCGGTCAGTTCCATAAATTTAAACATTGTACAATTCTTAACCAGATTTGGAAGAACACCAGAAACCAGAAAATCGGTTATATATTTGTGATAATTCAATTTGCACATATGTGTCAAGCATCCAGTTTGAATTAATATAGGCGTTAGGTATTTAGGCGAATTTGACCACTAATCACTGTTACAATTTTAATAGTGTTTTGTGCTGAATAAATTCCTTCGAGCTTTATCAACCGCGTTATATGTGTGTCGGATCATCGAATTGGTGCGTATTATAAGTCAAGTGGACACGAGCGTCGAGACTATGTTATGTTAGAATATAAGCTAAACACTTGTGATAAATGTATAGAAATTGAACAGATGTACTTGTCTACGACAATCTTGAAGCATTTATCGACAATGCGAAAATCTTGAAAATAGAGGCGTGGTCAGGATTTCCGATATTACTCGTCATCCTGCAACCGTCCGATACTGTTTAGTCCCCAACCGGCGCCATGCGTCGCTGGCCGTCACCATGCGGCATTGTACGTGAGTAAACTCGCGTACGACGCCGCTCGTTGACGGACGGGACGTCGATGAACATTGATCAAAAGTATGGCCCATGTATAGAACAGGGCTGGAACAGTAGTATATGCATATTCCTAAGCCTAAGCAAAAAAATAGTCTAAAAGCTTAAACTGATTCTATTATAGCCCCTCCGGAGAACAATCCGGCCCTGTTCTATACATGGGCCTAAGCGTAGAGTCACAGAATTTTATAGGATAACAAAACACCGCAAGGTGTTTATATCCTCTGACAAGAATACAAAACGTTTTTTGAGTTTAGCGATTCATTTTAGAGTTTTTTTCGTATAACAGCGATCTAAAAGATGCCGTTTTAGATGGGAAAAGCATTTAAAATAGCGCTTTATTTGCGGCATGGATTCGTTTTGCTTGTTGATGATATGTTCAGAATGTAAAAGAATATTTACCTTTGCTCAAGTCAGGAATAGCTACTGTCATGTGTTACTAGTTAAATTCGAAGGAATTAACCTTTCGCTAGGCATAAGTATCTGCCAGGGTGCAACCAGAGGTAAACTATACCGCATCCGGAGGTCAACAAAAGTTTCCGAAGCCGGAGGTGAGGCGAAATTATGTAGTTAAAGTGATGTAGGCATAGCTTGGTAATTTTAGCAAATATCTGTATTATTTTGCTAAATCGGTTGTTTCAAAATTGTGCCAAAAGTTAAAATAAAATGCACCAAATAAATTTTGTAAAACTATGCAAAATTTCACTATCGGAATTGCAGGAACGTCTGGCAAAAATTTTACCGGAGTCATAAATCGCTAAGAATAGCATAACTCTATACGCTTACGGACTCTTATTAGGGATACGGACTCCTATTGCATGGGACTCAAAGTGGGGACCCCACTTATTCAAGTCACTACAGTACTTGAAGTTTTGAGAGTACATTACTAACCTTGCATTATCGCTCAAGCTTTTGATACAAAACAAATAAGCGTATTAATTCAACGGATAGTTGCAATGCCAGACAGACATATCAGTACGGCAGGCGGAGTGGCCTTTTAAATAAAATAACAGTCCGTAACCGAATAAGAAGGGGTACCCTCTCCAGAGGCCAAACAAATACCAGTCCCCTCTCTTATTCGTGTCATTACAGTACCTCATTTGCATTTCACAGAAAATAGATTTTTTAACACTTTTCTACTTTGAATGTCCATTATCTGTTTTCGTTATTTTAGCGAAATTTTTGTAACGTTTTTAAAACTCGCGTCGTTCTCACTGATTATGCCCGTCAATGCTAGAAACCGTCTACAGTAAATTTGCAAAATTCTGGAACAAATTTCATCATTATAGCAAATCTAGTGAACTTTCTGCAAAACAGAAACGTCTTAGACAATGTAGTTGATAAAACTGCGAAGTTTAGAAATAGTAAAACAACTTATGCAGGGCCCACAATAGGGAGTAAAAGACGGTGGTGGAAAACAGAATTCAGTTTGAAAATATGATTTTGAACAATTTTATTGAAAGGCTTAGGAATAAGCTTATGCGGGGTTCACGTTATAACCGAGGCAGCTCGGGACACGTTTTGTCCCTATTCGCCTATTGGGTCACATTTTGTCTGCTTGTAGACCCCATATCGTATTCAAAAATCCGTATTTGTCTGCTAATATCATGTGTAGCTCACCTTTTGTCCTTCAATATCATATGATATTCGAGGTATTGTCTGCGAATATCATGATATATTTTCAAATGTCTGCATAGTTGAGGTAACATACTCAAATTGTCCTGTTGAATATCATATGATACTAGAATTTGAAATTTGAATTATGAAGCTGTGGTTTTTAGCGATTTTGTGTCGGAAACGATTTGCAGGCATGTATTTGGTATTTAAAGCACGTTTGTGCCTCTGTCGTCCAACTTTTCATTCATTTATTAGTACCCAAAGGTTACACTGTCCCGCTGAATATCATATGATATTCGTTGAAATTTTGGAATATCATATGATATTCGCATAAATGTCCGACAGTGTCACGTGACATACCATCGCTTGTACACATTGATCATTTGAGAGCGGTGGTTGGTAAAGTTGCTATATTTAAAGCACACCACCCAATTTGTTGCACAAGTACATTTTTGCTTTCATCCTGTGCGGACTACGAAACACGAATGTTTTCTGGTAGTTTCTAAATAAATTGTGCAGCAATGGTCTTAGCGAAATTCAGGAAAACAAGCTATTAATAATGAAAAAGCGAATTCTTTATTTCAATAGCCGCTTACGATCATCCTTACATAGAACTGGATGATACTTCCCAATCTGGTTCAGATACAGCAAAATTCTGAACCCTGTATTATTTGGGTGCTCGCAATCAAATGGAAAACCAAGTGCAATCGTTTTTTATTAATTTAAGTATGCTATACAAAACAAAACTACAAATTAAATAATTATTTTCACATACAGATTCTAATGCGGGGTTCATGTTCTGGGGCGGCCCGGAAGATATTTTGCCTATGTTGATTTGACGTCAACACCAATTTTTGCTGTCTAAATCGCCGTTTTGTTGACAAAATGTGAATGTGATATGACATTGGCTTATAAACCACTGTTCTTAGTAACTATAATATATAAGGAACCATATTATGTCAAATGATACAGCGGAGTGTTTATGCAAATATCATACTATGATATTCCAAAATTATAGCAAATATCACAAGTCGAAATGCATCTAATAATAGAGAAAAGAAGTGTTATATAAAATATTTTGAACACTGAACTCGCTCCTATGCTACCGTTTCCGTCAGAAGTTTTCCGTAAATATATTCTTAAATACAAAAAATTCAAACATCAAATTCTAGTATCATATGATACGCACACACTGGCTTCTCCACAGCGGGGGGCAGCACTTTTCGAAATTTTCATTTTCCCATCGGCGAAAATTTTGCCGCCCCCCGGAAAGGCTCCCCGGCGAATTTTCCGCCCCCCAGCAAATTTTTTGGTGGGCCCCCAGGACTTTTCTAAGCCAAAAATTTTCAATGTTAAAACATAAAGACCTGGACTTTTTGAGGCGGACATTCGGCAAAATGTGATTTTATATTACGCTGCGTACTCATAATTTTTTAATAGCGTTACAAATACCGGTAGTAATAGTACAATTCAATAATGAACTGAAAAAAACCACAATTACATAAAGACCGCTTCAGGGCATACAGCATTCGAAAGTACCTTGCAGCAACAAGTTCAACCCGCCTGAGCCTTATGATAAACTGAACCTGTGACTAATATATAAAATATATCTTAATCATAGTTTCAATTATAGATTATCTATATTTTATATAATTGTGCTTCTTTCAACTTCTGGTAAAGTTGTCAGTAATATTAGTTAAAATTATTGTTATTAGCGTTTGCGGGGAATTTTTGTCATGTTGAGCGATGAGTAATCTTCAGTTGAGTTGGAAACACGATCTAGAATAAAAAAATGGTCGAAAAAGTCGGCTTGCCAAATTTTAAGCCTGCCCCCCAGGACCCCCAGATAATCTGGGGGGCCCCCGGCAAAATTAGCTGCCCCCCAGGAAACTCCTAGGGGGCCCCCAGGAAACGCCCCCCAGCGGAAATTTTCAAGCTGTGGAGAAGCCAGACACAATTATGTACAACATTATTGCAGTACAAACAGTGACTGTCACATCAGGATAGCAGACAACTCAAATTTTTGGTTAGACAGCGGATTAACGGCAGGCAAAATGTTAGCCAATAGTAATTGAGACAGACCATGTTCCGGGCATTCCCAGTAATAACGTAAACACCAGATAAAATCCACATGTGTTTAATGTATTTTTAAGAATAATTAAAAATATTTATTTTTAACTCAAAGTGTGTCGCAATGAGCTAAACAGCTTATTATAATTTCAATTGGTAAATTTGAATTAACTCTTTTATGCTTTAAAAACGTACATAATCTAAAGCTTAAAGTGCGAAAATGATTAAAAAAATGTTATATATTGCGAAAATTGTAAATCTACCAACAATAGCATTTAGGTATGTAAATTTACGCATACAATAAAACTACACAATACCAACAAAAATATTGTAGAACATTATTCCACCGTTGTTCGCGCATCTATTCTTCTTCCCCATGATGGGCATTAGGGTCCGGAACTTCATAACCATCTGGCAGTGCATTTAACACAGGATTATGAAACAGTGAGTGATCGCCGTCTCCCCATGGAAATTTCTGAAACATTTCACACAATATTAAGGCTTTCACGATGCAAAATGGTATTTTGTACCACCTAAACTCGGCAGTGCACAGGATTCTTTTGGGGGCTGGAACGAGGAGATAGTACGACATATAATTCCTTCGCTCAACTACAGGTAACAATGGGCACCAAACAATCCTTATAACCGGCATCTTTTGCCACAGAATTATAGAGATACCCTGTATTCGGAAGCGGAAACTAGTTGTTTTTTTATCATACATGCACAACATTTCGCGTTGTCCATTCGTTATTTACACATAAATGCTCTTATTATAGTCGATGAATGTTTATCGGTAATGAAATGTTGGTATTTTCATTTTCGTTACATTACCTTTGTACGAATTCGTAAATGCTCGTAAGGAACAAATTCTGGACGAGGCACATGATGCTCATGCCGCTTTGTATATAAGAAAAACATGAATCCAAATATAACCGGCGGCACCCCGAATACCGATGCTCGCTTCCAAAACAAACTTGATTCTAGAAACAAAAATATATTAAAAAAATTTTCGTTGTGATTTTTTATAAATTTTTGACTGTTTAAACAAGTTTAGTTTCTTTTGATACGTGTTCTCCTCTATATCTAACTGTGTAACAACGAGACAACAATTTACGCCTTGCTTTACCCGTACGGTGACGAATCATAAAAATATTTTCGAAAACTATCTGCTTGGCTGCAATACGGTGCTCGCAATAAACAAATCTAATCTCATTTTGAAACCGAGATCATTTATTTAATAGCATACTTTTATGATGTTCCATATGACTGATTTTTTCTGCCATCCAATCGCTCATAAACCGGCGCGAATTGCGAGACGCAGACAAGAATGTAACGTTTTCCAGCATCATAAGTTACACGTTAAGAATATTTTCCTCTAAAACGCCAGTTGCAACATTATTAGCAGCAATTAAAATACCAAGTAAAATGAAAAGCAGATGCGCTGGAAGTCAAGTTTATGCTAAAAATAATCCAAACTTTGTTGCAGCGCTGTTCACAATGCGCTATTCCATTTCGGAAAATTCACTCCCTTTCCCAACTTTGTGGAAAGAGCGAGACCAATCGATCCGAAATTGCAGGATCTACAAAGAACAGTCTATCTGGTCAAGGACCATGGCGGTAGCCACGAATTAACAGTAAAATGAAAAGCAGATGCGCTGGAAGTCAAGTTTATGCTAAAAATAATCCAAACTTTGTTGCAGCGCTCTTCACAATGCGCTATTCCATTTCGGAAAATAGGTTCCCTTTCCCAACTTTGTGGAAAGAGCGAGACCAATCGATCCGAAATTGCAGGATCTACAAAGAATAGTCTATCTGGTCAAGGACCATGGCGGTAGCCACGAATTAACCGTAAAATGAAAAGCAGATGCGCTGGAAGTCAAGTTTATGCTAAAAATAATCCAAACTTTGTTGCAGCGCTCTTCACAATGCGCTATTCCATTTCGGAAAATAGGTTCCCTTTCCCAACTTTGTGGAAAGAGCGAGACCAATCGATCCGAAATTGCAGGATCTACAAAGAATAGTCTATTTGGTCAAGGACCATGGCGGTAGCCACGAATTAACAGTTGACGAGTGATGAAAGTCGTAAAATGCAGCGGGCAACGCTGCATTTCGATCGGAATCTCAAAAGCGATAACCCACAACATCATCCGTGGACGAGTGTTCGGAAGAAACCGGACGCGTCAGAGAACGAGCGTGATATGATTTTGTTCGACGATTCTGGCAATGCAAGTTCGAAGTGAATCAGCAACTAAATCGCGTTCGTAAATTCCGGGAATAAAGGGTGCAAATGGTGAAGGAGTTTCGAAATGATTTGGATGGAAACAACTTACGTGAACAAAAGAAACTTATGCGGAACGTGGTAGGTTTTGGCTCGAAGATACTCTTCCGGAGCGCAAAGCTATCGACCGTTACAAGGAAATGTATTCGGCAGCCGTTGAGGCTGGCGATGAGGAAGAAGAGAATGAGTTCAATATGCAGAAGACGTTAAAGAAATGGAAAGCATGCGAAAGGTCCCTGATCCGGAATACTTGGGAAGCAAGGAGTGGTCTAAGCAAGACGGCGGCAAGCACCACGGTGGAGGATTCCGGAGTCCTAGTCCGAGTAGGAACTGCCTCCTCAAACGGAAGACGAGGACGTATCGCGGCGAGAATAAACTGGGCGTCACGGTGTTCGTGACAAAGCTAGCACGAATAGCATGGCGCAAGATGGAGTACACGAACGTTATCGGCTACGCGATACAACTCCACATCAACGACAACATAAAGAGCGATACAGTAGACAACGATCACGTAATGTCGTAAAAGTCGGCGGGATGATGGAAATCGTGAAAAGCGCCGTTCAAGACCAAAGTCGTTGTTGAAAATGAAATTCATGTACATACGTTTAAATACGTTAAAATAAAGAAAAACATTTAAAAAGATAACATTGTATGTGTCATATTCTGTACTGATATATAAATGCTAGTCAGGGTGCAACCGGAATTATTTTACCGGAACCGGAACCGGAAAGTGAAAAATGCATTTCACCAAAAATTTCATTTTAATCTTATTTTTTGCTCTATTATTTGTGAAATAACCTTAGTCGAACATAGATATTTATTTTATTTGTTGTATTTTAGATTTTCATCATCGACTGAAGTGAAATCCACCATCAACGGCTTATATTCGGAGTACAAGTGGCATTCAAAAGAGATTCTTAAAAATTAGCAAAGTTAATAAAACGGCCAAATTATAATACCGGAATTTTTAAATCCGATAAAAATTTACCGGAACCGGAAGGTGAAAAAATGCCGGAACCGGAATTCCGGTTGCACCCTGATGCTAGTCAAATTCTTTGTCGTCGAAGCCGGTCATTGGGTATGAATGCCGTATCAATGTACAGAGTATGTGTTGCTGGCATTGAAGAATCCATGAAAAAGGACGTCATCATGTAAGAAACGGGGATGTGAGAAAATGGGGATATTTTAAACAATTTTCTATTTATTTTAGGGATGAATCTTAAGTTGGTTGATTCTCGTTTTTGTTTGCTAATCTTCTTCGGTTTTCATGCTGAATATAGTTAGCTAACTGTGCGCAGTGTCAGTTATTTTGTTTTTCGGCGTCGTTAATTGGTTTGCAGGAATGGGCGGTCTCGGTCGAAAAAGCGAGACCGAGAACCAACCAACCGAGACTATTCAAAACACCTTCAATACAACCCTAATTCAAAGCTATGATATTGTTTTTGGACCCGGGCAAACCGAATAGACTGAAGAATTTTTTATCCGATGCCTTAAATGTTTTAAACTCGAAAGTGCAACTATTAGTGCTTTAACAAAAAAATTAAAGTGTTTTGTGGTTCCTTTCACAAAGTAAAATTTTGGGTAACCGGAGGGGTCATTCCGTTTCTCAAATCGCTGTGTATACTTCTATGCCAAAGCTGCGATCCAATGAAAATTCCGTGAATTATAGAATCTAGGGTAAACCTACGCAGATTTGCGCGGAGATCCAAACTCACTTCCGATCGGCCCCGCTTCAAATCCGTCCTAACCGACGGTGTCGTATCTAAACCTCTACCGGATAACATTTTATCAATCCACACTGTGCTTGATATATAGATCCTGGCCAAATTTAGCGTATTTATTCGTTTACATTGAACTTTTCGTATATTCTTTATAGAAACGTAGAACGCTACTAACGGTCCAGAGTTCATAGTATTTGATATGCATTTTATATTGCTCGTCATTCAAACTGTCAAAACCGTGCCTTAAAGGTGTGTACGAGCCGTAGGAATGCCAAACTATGAGACGATACGATACCCATCTTCGGATCGATCGAAAATCCCTGTTTTTGACCCGTGCAGACCATACAAACGTGAGATCGCATTAATTCTCAAAAAATTTAGATGCAAAGAACCAACTGGGATAGCGAATGTCACTCTAGACTGGTTTATTTTCTGACAGGTTCATCCGCTAGCCTCCAGTCCAACTGGTTAGACGATTATTGCACGTACGTATACGACAAACCCTTCCCACTAGTATACACTAGCTAACACCATTAATTCGGCCTTACGCTAATAAAATTATGCATGTTGCAGCCATAGGTGGTCATAGTAGTACACTCGATAAAAACAAGCTAAAATACCAGTTGTTGGTAAACAGTGTTGCAATGAACAATTTTTACTTTTTTATCTTGTACATTTGCAGGGTCAATAACAACGTACGGCCGTGATTTATATAGATGCTGTATATCAATTCGTAGAATAACTTCCACATTTATAGGTTTTTCCAAAAAATAAAATTTGCAGCTTATTTCGGCAGTGTTTTCACTTTTTTATAATACAACTCCACTTACCACATATATAAAATTTACTAAGTTTAATAATACAAAACAACGCAGAATTTATACAGGTTAACGTTTCACACATGTAGGAAGGCTCAGATTCAGAGTTAATGAATACAATTAGTTTTTATTTGGTCTGCTTATACAAGGATTTACCGTTGTCTCCCCAGATGCAATTGTAAATGGATTCACAATGTCAGGAGTAGACATGATAAACACGTAGCTAGGTGAGAATTTTTGTGATGTAGCAATAGTTGATTTGAGGTTTGACTTGGGTTTCAAATTTCAATTCAAAGCAAGTTACTGAATTCAGCTCATTCAAGTAATGTTGCTGAAACACAAGCAAAGCTGATATGACTACAGCGGATAGTACAGTGTTGCTGTTCACACATGTGTGTAAAGAAGACTACGTACATTGCATTGCAAAGCAATTTTATTGCCAAACAGCCAATCGAAAGTTTATTCAGGTGATAGAATATAACATACATCGTATTCAATATGCACAGTAGCATTGATGCCTGAATATAACTTCTTTCATTAGTGTTATATTGAAATTTAAACTTCCAGCAATAACAGAACTCGTAAATAAGATCTAGATAATTCTGCAAATTATGCTTTGCATCATAGGAAGACGACTTTACAGGAACATTCATATAAGTTTTTAAATCTTCAGCAAAGTGTTTCAAACAATCACCATCAGCTGGTCTAGCAATATTACCCAAAAACAAAGTCTTAAGGTTCACATTGGTTATATCGATATAAAATGAAATTTATTATTTGCTTACAAATATTGGAAACATTGGAAGCAGTTATGTACGGAATTGAAGCATTAAAGGAGCGGTTGTAACAATTATACAATATGCAATTTATTACGAAACAGTTTTAAGAAATCGTAATACAGTTCATACATATTTAAACCTGTATATATAGTTTGGCTGCAATCTTTGGAATGAATTTTGCCACCGATGGTTTAACAGTTATTGAAGGTACGTGTATGTGCGATCTGTTGGTTTTTTATTTTGCAGGACATGGACTTTTCGTTATCTAAAATTATTTCAACAGTATCACATCATTTGTTAATATACAAGTTTGTAAAATGTAAATGCGAATGTCATACAAATATATATACTGTCACTGTAATACACGATTATATGCTGTATGTAAACAAGAACTAATTTTGCTATGGCTGATCGATGTGGGGTAGTAGCACGCTTGACGCATGCGCAACAAGCCTGAGATCTATCCAACTTATGGTACCATTAAGAAAGTCTGCTTAGTTGACTAGCTACATGGCGAACCAATCAAAGATGAGAAATGCTTAAAACAGTGTCTGCGATTCGAGAAGCTTGTGGATATACTGTCGGTGACTGCGAGTCTGGTTTACGTTGAAGGATTGCCACCTGTTACAATAGCAGGATAACTTATTAACTTTTCAGAATTTTTAGATTCGCTTTGGAGCTCTGGATACAATGCTTTCATTGCTTTGTTGCGAACAGAGTGTATGCGGAGTTCAAGAAATGTTTTGTTATTTTTGACGGAATGTGTCTCTGCTCAGATGTTGGCCTCTAAAATCAAACTATTTGCAAGAAAAGAACGGTATGTGGTTTAGCATAAGTGTAACGTAGAAAAATGATTTGAAGCATATTCAGAGGTTCTATGGAAACGAATATATTATATAAAAACAAAATGCATATTAAGCGCACGGAAAACTTTTTTGTAATATATTTTAGTTCCGTTTATAATTTCATAATTTTCAGTTTAACTGTGGTACATTTGGTGGACAAAGGCGATTCGAATGGTTTATTTGTTCAGTTTTCTACACAGATGGCGAAAATTGGAGATAATTCCACTGTGTGTATTGTGGATTTTAGCTCTGTGATCTCAGATAGTTGTATGACAGACGTGATTAAAACACTAATAACTTTTCAGAGGGGTTAGCATTGATTACATTATTTTTGTTTTTAGTGTCAAACTGTGGCAGGTTCTATATACCGCTATATGTAGCAATAATCTAAGTTTTTTAAAATCAAACGTCATGTTGTAAATTTTTAATGTTCTTCCACCGTGGAGTGGCCTCAGTTGTTGTGTCCTACCAGACGGATACTATAAAAGGGGCGTATACAAGGAGTTGTATAAGGCGTTATATCCAATGCCTTTCCGAATAGAGAGGCACGAATAGTCTTAACATGATTTGGAATCTCAGGTCAAAAAACTGTTACATCTGATTATTTTGGCTACGAGACTGTACTGTGCTCGTTTTTTTGTTACCTACTTGTTGTTGTCATTATTTTGTATAGAGGCTGTTGTTTTAATTGAAGGCAATGGAAATTCATGTTTGTGCCTTTTGCATGGTGATTGTGTGACTGAATTGGACAAGTGTACGCTAAAGTCGATATGTTCTACGTATGTTAAAGTGTGCCGATCCAACGATTCAAACCTTGAATGCACATTAATGCATCGTAAAAAATCTGGAAAAGCTGCGATTGAGGCAATATATTATTTTGCTGACACTAGTGCTCCTATAATTTTTTCAGTGGAGGCCGTTATTGAGTATATATATTTTTAGTTGTTCGTCTATTATTTTTTCCCGTTAAAATTGATATATACCTTGTGTTTAAGTGTTAACAGTGAACAACAGTAATCGTTTATTTTGTATAAGTTGTCCGACTTGATAAAAGAATTCTCTCGGCGGAAGTTCACAATTTGCTTTAAGACTAAGAGATATGTAAAGGTAACATTTGTCTCTTGAACCTGATATTTTAGATTATTGCTATAAGTAAAAGCTCTTTCGGGTTTGTTACAATCAAGGTCGTCTTGTTTTGTTTAGAATGTATCCTGGAAGGTGAATTCTGATTTTGTATTGCTCAATAGACAACAAACTGCAAACACCGCGAGTGAAGATACTTCTTCGGTATGTAATCGCGAACTACTGTATGTCATGCTTGTGTTGGTTACTGTGTTATGGTACTATTTGCATTTGAGAAAAATCGAGTGCTCCTACTGTTATCTGTCGCATAGGCAGACATGAATGTTATTCTGCAATTGCAGTTTGCGTTCAAAATGTTAGGTAGGTGATTCATAGACTAATCTACGAGAACAATTTCAGCCAGGAACTTTAATTTTTTTATATCAAAGTTGTAAAAAACTAGAAATTTTTAGAGCCAATACTTTTTACATGCCGTATTTTATAATTTTTGTAGCTAATTAGTATGCGCCAGATGAGTATATATCTGTTTTAGCGTCAAAATTATTCATGTTTCCAGATAACTTTTATGCTGTATAAAAGTGCTCACTGAGAACTGGTATAAGCACCGGTTTTAATGAAATTTAACAGAATTGCAGGCAAATTTTGCACATGATTACAAATGATTCAGGTTAGAAACGTTGAAAAATTAAGTCCGAGTCCGACAATCGGAATCGGTGCTGGATTACAATCGGGATTGCTTTGCACCCCGTTTACTGGATTTGTTGCGCATTAATTTTGTAGTGTAGCAAACGATTGATGTTTTTCACTTGAATTGTTTTTGCTGGTTGTGATAAGCTTAATGATAAGTCTAAGTCTCTATAGTATTGCAGTTCCACGGTAAACCTGGGCCCCACAAAGGTAACATGGACTGAAATTATACTTGTGATACAGCAAATAATGTAAGCTGTTTGTTTTGTAGCAACCTACAGCTGGCGATGAGGATAGTGTACGAGATCAAATATCGTTTAATTTGAATCTCAGTGAAAAGGAAAAAATTGCCAAATCTAAACTTGACCTGCCACATTTCGGTGTGCGTGATATGCCACAGTAAGTTTTCGGGGCGCTTTAAATTTTTATGTTATAGTCTTAAGATTCATGAACGTTTGTGTCGCGTATATTTGACAGCACTTGCGGCTTGAATTAAAAGCGTTCGCGATTGCATCAGCGATCACCGTTTTATAATTAATTGCGTAAGAAAGTGTTTTGCTTACAAGTAGTCGCTTCTAAAAACATTATTGCAGTCGCGTTTGCTTCAAATCGCTGTTGTGGTTATGATCCCGGTAGTTGGGAGCAGTATAAATCGCATTTTCTGAGTATTGCATTCAGGAGACTTGCCAAGTCGTGGTTGGAACGCAATCGCACTTAATTCAGTCCAGTACTGTGCTTTATGTAACTTTCTTTCAATCAGTTTTTATGGTTTATTAGCGTTTGTAGTCAGAGATTTGTTCCTTTAATTATAGAAATTCATTTCAGTGTGTGTATTTTCTATGACGTACTATAAAGGAGTTGAAGTGTTATGTTGTTACACAATCTGTGGCATTCGCTGATTTTGTAGAAGCAAAATTTAAATATATTTGAATTTTAGATCGAGCATTGGAAGTAATGAAGTATGCGTTAATAAGCAATACGATACTCGCGGACCTGCAATTGATTATGTACCTGACGAAGCAGACGACTGGGACGACGAGGATCCTGATGATGATTTAGGAATTTGAAGCCATTTACCACTGTCCATAGAGTTGACTATGAGCAGCTCAGTGCAATACGCATGCATTAAATCATATAGTGCATTGTGTTTAAGCAATTTTAACACGAATATGTAGTGCCAAGAGTCGATAATAACTCTTTTTACATGTGTGTGCAACTGAGTACATTCTGTGTAGAAAAGAATAATTCAACGGCACTTTACTAAAGCTGCGGTGGCTCCTCAAGGGCGGACGCATGGTGAGTAGAGTTGTGTCTGCTATCGTCCCAGCAGTCCTACGGTGCTGAAAAGTACGCTATACAAACGGTTTCCTAATCAAACCGAAATTCCAGTTGCATCACTGCTAGTATACATACTTCTTTAATCTTAAAGTGATTGTGGTATTTATTTGAGATTTTTAAGTTTCTCTTTGATGCAAAATTTGTTGCAGATATATGCAGCGTTTAGTTCGGAACTGTTTGTATACGTGGCGTAGCATGTTTATGTGCATAATGTGTGTAATGCAAGACACATGCATACACGTGCACATATAGTAGTAATGGAAATTATGATATCGGCCGTGTGATGGGTAGCGCCTTGACTCGCGAGCAAGAGGTCCGAGATTCCATTCCCGGCGTCGCCATATGTTTCGGAGAAATTTAGGGGAAAACCACGTATGTTCGCAGTACTTCGAGGAAAGGGGTCGTCCTGACCGTCCAGTTCTGTCAGGAACCTAACTTCTGATTTCGTATACCAATAAAACTGCAAATCCTGTTTGCAGATTTTTTGCTGGACTCAACCGCGAAAGTTTGTAACCGCCTTAGCTGGCATGTGCACCTTTTTAGGTATATGACAGCTCTGTAGTGTGTGCAGTACGCTTATCATCATGCTTTTTCAAAATGTTGATACTTAAAATAATAATTTGATCCTTCTAATGTCATTTTTTCAATAGACAACTCATCAATGAACAATTTTGCGCATACGGAAGCATTACTATATGATTTTCTCTGCACGACTCAAATACTTTCAACGGTGTACCAATTTAAGTCTTGTATCCGGTTAACATCCGGCTCGGGTTCTGGTGATCCTTTTGTTAGCCTCTTCGTAGTAGGATGTTCTTTGTTAGCTAGGCCGGAACACGGCGTCACCTTTCCTGTTGGGAATCAAAAGATATTGTAAATGGCGCATTCCTTAGTTTATCTGATATTTTGGTTTTCTGTTTGTTGTACTGGCTATCAAAGTGCATGATGAACTGAATGTTTGTTTATTGGTTGCGCTGATTACCTGCAAAGCGGTAACCGTTCTATGGCTTTTGATTACGATTGTTTGATTATGTGGTGGAATTCATTTAGTCAAAATCAGATCTCGTGATAAAGATTTATACTTTAAAGATTTCGACTGAAGATTTAATTACATTGACGAAATAATTTTGTCGGTGGCCAAATATCTGTGTTCGCCAAAGTTGACACCTGACTCAGTGTTAAAATGGACGTGGTCTATATTTTGTATATTTTTGGCTGTTTGTTGCAGTAAAATTTAAATGGAAAATGCTTTAAGTTATTGTTTTTTAACATGAGCTGCTATAGATTTGTTAACAAGCAATGTGTTTGTTGGATTCTGACTTAGTAGCTTGTCCTGCATACAGTTATAGAAATAGCATTGTTTGCTGCACGCAGTTTTGTTAAACATGTCATCTGTGGGAAAGTAGCAGGCTACAATCGGTGGTCTGGCTCAGGCACAAAATCGACCTCTGGCTCTGGTAGTGAAATTTTTCATAGTTTTACAGCATTGGCACGTTTCGTTTTGACACAATTTTGATGAAATGCCAGGATTTCGGTAAAGATAAGTGTGAAACCAAATGATTTCACAACACATTACAGATTTTGCTAACATTAGCAAAAATGAAACATCTTAACTAGCTAATTTAGCTCTCTTTTATTAAGTTTCAGGCCTCTCAATAAAAGGGTTTACTAAATTGATAGTATAAATATTAAATGGAACAGGAGCAGTCAGTGTCTGTTGCCGTTCCTTCCGAATATTCCAGCGATGATAGTTTTCAAAGCAGACCTTCGGGATCCGCGGTAAGTCAGATTCTTTTTCACTCAACTGTTTAAATTTCAACTGCTCGCTAAATGTTAAGTCAAAAAATTCAGCTGTACAGCAAGTATGTTCAACTGCTCAAAAATTTGTTACGCTTCTTGACAGGATGACAAATTAACTTGAGAGAATAATTGTAGTACCAGCGGTGCAGCAAGGGGTATAAGATGACGGAAATACTTATTTGAAATTTGTGTAAACCAAGGAAAGGTACTTGCTGACTTTAGAAAAGTAACCTTCCGGCTTCTAGAGTAAATAATATAAATAATACGATGTTGTATATGATATTCTTCCGAAAGGAAAGTCTGGCTAGGCCCCTCTAATTCTAATTCAATTTTAGTAAATTTTATAAAATGGTAGCCGAACTGGAAAAGTATGAAACCCGTATTCCTTATGGGACAAAAAGACACTTTGTGCTATTATGATTTTAGGATGATCGCAGTGGTGCAGTATCTTCGCTAACGGCAGGAAGCAGCTTGCGTCCAGTAAAGCCAACATATTCGTGGTTATTGTCGGGCGAAGAAATACAAGTTGTTGGTAAGCGATGCTGTTTGATAGATACTTGTGCGTATTACATTCTTTATGAAATATTTGGGAATGACGCGGAGTTATTCTGTTTTAACGCTTGATTTTAAATATATGAAACCAAAAGTAGTGGACTTTATTGCGGACAAAAGGATTTTTGCGGATTAACTAAATTTTATTTTTGGATCAATCAGGTTGTGTTGCATGTTAACCAGGTAGTTTTGATGGGAGCTGTAGAAGATTAGTCAAGATTTGATTTGGTTACAGCTGTTACCGTTGTCAATGTTTTTAAAGCCCTATTCCCGCGTGCACGTTTTCGCTACGAGAACATGCAGCTGCAACTTGCACCTGCAAGTTTTGTCCAAAATCCCGTTCGAAAAACTTGCAGCTGCAAATAATTAAATCATTAAAATCATAGCATGGAATTTAGTTTACATGTGAGAATACCCATGCAAATTTACTGAATTTATTGCAGCCGCTTCCTCGTTGGCTGATAAAAAATCCATGTTCTGCGTGCAATTTGCCGTTGCAAGGCTCCCAGCAAAAACTTGTACGTGTGAATAGGGCTTAAAGTTTTATTGAAGTGCAGTGGAACTGCAACTGTATTATTTATTGTATATTCAGTTAAAACCATGAAGTTACAACATATGGTTGTTGTAGGCTTATGCTTATGAAAAGTCTCTCCTGTCTGTAGTCAAGCCGACGCTTGTGCTTAAGATTTTCGTTAAGCCTAAGCCTTCACGTTAAATGTGGGGAGAATGTGTACAACAATCGATCATTTTATATTTTTGTCATTTTTGTTTTCAGAACACTGTGTTGGCTATTTGTACGCGTTTGGGAAGGCAATCGGAACGTTGCTTGTTACAAACTATCGTTTGTACTTTGAGTCAAAAGGAGTTAATGATAAGTCAACGGTACGTGTGAAAGATTAACGGATTTCGTTCAGTAAATGTATCGAAAAGCGTTTATTACAAGCGCCCATATTCTTAAATTTCCAATGATTCATGTTGTTTTGCTTGGTTCTTTTTTGAGTAAATGGTATAAAATTTTGCATTGTTTTATGCGACACTTTTAATATTCAGTGGGCTGGAGAAATTAGACACGTTGTGAAAACCAGTATTCTGCTCGAACTTGTAGCCTGACTTCGCTTGTGAGTCATGTGAAGTCTTTGTTTGCCTCTCCGAAAAGTTTTTTATCCCTGCTTAAATGTTCAGCTTGACACTGGACTGTTTATACTGAAACATGTGCGCATAAGTAAGATCATATTGCAGGCCTTGAAGTTCAGTGTGCCGCTGGGTTTTATAAGTCGCATTGAGAAAGTGGGTCATTCCAACGTTAGTCGTGGTGAAGACGCTTATGGACTTGAAATTACGTGCAAAGTAAGTCGGTATGTAAATAGTCATTTAGTAAAATGAGTTTTTGAGGCTTGTTACCAACTTATATATTGGTTTCAACATCCTTTCAAATGCCAGAGACAGTTTGGGAGGCATCGTTAGTGCAGATATGACGCTTAACAATTTACTGCGCCTGCAGAGTACGCAGTTAGTTAGCTAAACTCGGTTCTGTCACAAGTACTATGATGTTCTGGTGCTAGGTGGGTTAATTTAAATTTACGTTTGAGTACTATCTAAAGACCGTGTATCGCGGAATTTTTTGACATTTAAATTACGAAACAATGATCGACGCAGATAACGCGCGGTATGGCGTAATAAAATCGGCCCATCAGGATTATCAGGTGTATTCATAAAAAAAATTTATTTTATTTATACATCAAAATTTTAGGACTTCAGAAATCTCCGCTTCTCAAGTCGACAAGAGGGTCATTCGCGCAGACCTGTGTTTGAACAGCTTCAAAAGTTTTCATTTCCGCTTAGCAATGGATTAGTAAGAAATGCTTTGTTGTTTTTTGTTGTTTATTCATTTTGTTTGTAAACAAATTAATACAGTGTTATCGTTCGTAGCGGGTTGCATATAACTCGAACCGATGCATCGTCAGTTTGAAGTTAACGGATTTGCGAGTCTATTGCTGTCGTTTTTACTGAGCATGTTTTCAGGAAATTGAGTTATCGTTGAGCATTTGGTATTTCCAGACTTACTTTTGTAAAAGATGAGTGATTCGTTACTCAAATGTTATTCTGATTGCTTTGCAGCAGTTCTTTGCGTTTTGCTTTCGAGAAAACTACTCAACTGATGGCTGGAATGTATATGATCCTATACGTGAATACGCAAGAATGGTAAGCGAATACTGTTACTCAACGATAAACGTTTATACTTTTATGATATTCAAATTTCAATAATACTGAATCGTTTTAACATCGTGCATGAATTTCATGTCGATGTATGCTGCCGAGGCCACAAAGCGCAAACACGTGAATTTTAAGGTGCAAAAAATATACTTATCACTCACGGAAGCTTGCGTTTTCCCGCTAACAGCCCATCAAAACGACAGATTAGTTATGCTTTTGTTAAGTTTCAAATTGTTTCAGGAAATGGTTCTGAATGGAAACAGGTTATTTCAGTTGAATTTAATCCTTAATCAGTCTGAACACGTTAACAAGTAAAATGATTTTACGTATTTATTATGAAATAGAAATATTCTTTGGTGGCGTGTCCACAAGTTATGTAGGGTAATAATATATTATTACTGATGATCTTGTTTTAGAAGATTCCGAACGAATCGTGGACGTTAAGTAAAATCAACATAGACTACCAGTTTGCCGAAACATACCCATCTGTTGTGAGTTTGGTTTAAAATATAGTTTTGTTAATGGAAATTTACTGTTTTAGTCTTTTAATAGATTGAAGTCTGTATACTTGACATAGTCGATCTCAACCTGTAAAAGTCGGATTAGTGCTTGTTATTAGTTTTTGCTTAAAATATCGATGTATAGAATCATGCTGAATTTGTGTCTGGCTGTAGAGGTAAAATTGTTTCAGCTTTGTGTGCCAAAACAAGCCGATGAAGAGCTTTTAGGTTCGGTGGGCGGATTTCGCAGCAAAGCACGAATACCGGTATGTTGGCATACTTGTATTTTTAAGAAATACAACATCTAGCGAGGTATGTAGTTTGCACAAAGTGCTACGAAAATCGTAGTTAGAGCGTATCAATGCGTACTATTCAAACGTAGAAGAGCTGTGCAGTCGATAATAAAATCGACTGGCGGTCCGAAACTTGGTGAGTCAAAAAATTGTTCTGCTAATTTACCTGTTGGTTTTTGAAAAATCGTGCGACGTTTTGGAAATAGTTGTGACTCATAAAGTTAGCAGGACGTATAAGGATGGCCCTATGCTTGTCATGTGGTGTTGTCCGTCACTTCGGGGTATCGTATGCGGGCATCGGCGCCGGATGACATTGAAAGTTTTAAAAACTACTGCACTGCCAATATAAGCTTAACCGCAGCCACCTTGGCCTATATTCTCAAATGTATATAGCAACTATCATTAGTTAGTAATAGGTTTTCAAATTCATTAACTATTGCAGTTGTTGAACTCAAAATCGGTACAGAAGTAGTGCAAATCATACACGAAAAATGTGCTGATTTTTGAGCTTCAGCATTGACTAGTTCAAAAGTTACAAGACCTATCACCAACTGGTGATAAATGCTACACCCATTTGAGAATACGGACCCTTGTTTAGGTGTTATCGTGGATTCATCCAGAAAGTCAGGCCACAATCACTCGTGCGTCTCAGCCGTTAGTTGGAATGACAGCTCGACGCTCAACAGAAGACGAAAAATACCTCTCAATGATTGTCGATCTCAACGCTCATTCACCTAAACTGTACATAATGGATGCGCGACCAGAAGTGAATGCTAAAGTTAATAAAGTAAGAAACTACAATTGTGTTTCTTTTGGGTGTCTATGCATTCAAGGACAAAATTAAGTGCAACCGCCATCGTGTTCCAAACCGCAGTTTAACTCGCGATTGCTCGTTTCGTGGACGCGATCGCTCGCAAAGGCAATTTGAACGGTGACGAGTACTGCGAGTCACAGTTTCCGAGTAAACTTTAAATCGATTGTTATAGCGGTTACAAGCGCGATTGAAAACGCGACTCTAGTCGCGTCTTTAGACGCTACTGGACGGGAATAAATAAAGTTAAAACACGACTATAAAACAGCGACCGCCGTGTCAATGGCTATTATTCCACACTTAATTCTGCAACCTGCTATACTTCTGCCAATAGAAATTGCGTCGTGATTATAGGGCGTCAAATTTTAGTTCGGCCCTGCATAGTAGTTCGGGGGCCCAGATTTTTTGGAGGTTTCAATAAACGCTTTGGTGGACTCAAACAAGAACAACCTGATCATTATAGGTGTTGGTTTTGGTTTTAGTTATGTTATTTGTTCATGTTTTTCAGGCGAGAGGCGGTGGATATGAAAGTGAAGAAGCGTATGCTGGAGCTGAATTAGTATTTTTAGACGTCCCAAATATTCATGTCGTGCGCGAAAGGTAACTAGGCAGTCGCGCCGTAGAGTTGAATGGACTGGCTAATGTATGCTTTCCCCTACATTTAAGGTCAAGGCTTAGAAAAAGTCTTAAGCGTATGCTTTGGCATATGTAAGTCTAATCCTAACCCTAAGTCTATACCTACAACTATGTCTGAGCACAAATCTGTGTATAGGGTACACAGTCAAGAGACTATGTTTGAGCACAATTCTGTGTAGAGGTTACAAAGCTAAGTGGCTAGAGATTCGCAGTATCGTCGAACAGACAGCTCACACGCTCATGTGTATTACGAACAGAATTAAGCGCAAGCGCGGTTGCGTTCCAAACAGCGGCTCTGATACCGATTGTTCGTTTCTCGAGCTCAGTCGCTCTCTAGTGCGATTTGAACTGCTCGTGATTAATGTGTGTTTGATTCTGTCCGTGACTTTTGTGTCTGTATGCTGTGGAAGCCTACAAGCGGATGCTGTAATATGATAGATGCAATTAATGATGGTCCTTCTGTGTATGAGCAGTATGTAGATGTGCGACCACGATCAGTAGCTATATGTATCAAATCTAATGGACGCAGAACGCGGTGCAATAATTTTTTTATGTCTCAAATGAAACTCAGCTTATGTGCTCGGTTTGTTTCAGTCTTCGCAAACTTAAAGATATTTGCTTTCCGAGAATTGACGAAAAGAATTGGTTTTCGGCACTTGAAGATACGCAATGGCTTCATCACATAAAGGTAAACGTTGATGGGTGAATGTTTTAAAAATTGGCGGGTCCAATTTCGAGTGGGAGAGGTTTTTACGGAGGTGCCTCCGGTCCCGGAGACAATCCTCGTCCCTTCCCCCTTTCACTAGCAAATTGGCAGTGTGTAATGCGTCATCCACATTAATTTGCGCCCGGCTTGTGGAAATCAAAAACGCCTTTTTCCAACTTGAGTTTGGAAAAAGGGTAGCAGTGGAAAATTGAAAACACGAAATTTGATCTATAGGTAAATTGAAACATTTTATAAAACGTACTAGGAATTTGACTAGCAATTTTGAATTTCAATTTCCCAATAGCGAAAATAAAAACGACCGCAATGGGAAATTGAAACAGTTTTTAAACTCGAGTGGAAATTTAATAAGCACTTTTAAGATAGTGAAAAGGCAATTGAAAAGTGGTGCTTTACCGCAGTGGGAAATTGAAGACCAGAAATTTGCTTCAATTTCCTACTTGATGCAAGTAAATTGTATAGCAGTTGGAATTTGAAATTTTAGGAAACCGGAAATGCTACTTGGGTGGTCGTGGAAGGTCAAATATAGGTCATGCAATTAAAATACATGTAAACATGTCAGGTCAACGTGTTTACTTGTATTTTAATTGTTTGAGTTCCATAGAACGTCAGTGATAAATCATTATCAATTTACTACTCGATTTTATAAAACCGACGGCAAAGGGAAATTGGAAAAGTTTTCAAATTCAATTTCTCACTGCTACCCTTTTTTCAAACTCAAGTTGGAAAAAGGCGTCTTTGATTTCCACAAGCCGGGCGCAAATTAATGTGGATGACGCATAATGGTGCAAAGCCCTCCACAAGTATTTTGGAAATTCTTCCACAAAAGTTTTGTATATAGCATTCTAATGTAGACAAAAGGCAGAACAGCAATGAACCTTAACTTTTCATAGTGGCAATTTAAAACTTTCCTAATAAATTTTGCTTCCATCAATGGTGATGTATTTGTGTGGCTTTCCAAAGGAATACTTGTAAATAGCCGCAACCAGTGTCCGCTGATACCAAATGTATGTGTTGCAAGACTATGGATTGTTTATTTATTTTTTAATTTCAGCTAATTCTTTATGGCGCTTGCCGTGTTGTTGATCGTATTGAAAATCAGAAGACGTCAGTTTTGGTACACTGTAGCGATGGTTGGGATAGAACTGCTCAGGTAAGACAACTTGACTTTGTTATTGATCTCACCTATGTTTATTATTATTATTGTTATTATTATTATTATTATTATTATCATCATTACTGCAAAAGTCTATAATGTTGTCAGCTTAAGATTCTGTCCAGAATAAAAACAAACTTGTATTGTTCGGCTGTATCATCTTAAAGGTTATTAATAATTAAGGTACTCTTTTACTATACTGTTTTATCTGTAAAAAATTTTGATTTGCTTGAGAATACATTGACTTGTTTTACTATATAGAACGTATTAAAAATATATTTGTTTTTAGCTCACATCGCTGTCAATGATTATGATGGATGCATACTACCGTACTATAGAAGGATTTAAAGTGCTTGTCGAAAAGGAATGGTGTTCGTTTGGACATAAGTTTGGCCATGTGAGTTTTTAGGTGCTATAACGTAATGTTTTAGCTGATCAAAGGGGTCGAGTTTAGTTAAAGCGCGAAACGTTTTGTATAAAATGCTTGGCGTACAAATTAGCTTAATATATTTTGTGTTTGATGTTTTATCTACTGCAGCTGTGATACTTTTCTGGAAAATCAGATTATTCAAGAATTCATTCCATTAGTATTTACACTATAATTATCTGTTTTTCTCGATTTGTGGACCAAAAATATCAAACGTGAAGTTGTTACTATCGAAACGTAATTGGCTGTTTTAAGAGAATTGGTCTTGGTGAAGACAAATACTCAGACGCCGAGCGATCTCCAATTTTTCTTCAGTTTTTGGACTCTGTTTTTCAACTGTTGAAGCAGGTACGATTTTATTAATCGATATTTTCGATAATATTTTTGAATTACGTTTATGCATTCAATTAATTTACAACTAAGACTTACATCTTGCAGCCGTATTAAAGCCGCGAGTTAACCAATCGCTTCGCTGCGGGCTGCTCAAGATTTGCAGCTGTGAGCTAAAATCTTCCTGTGTCATTCTATTGATTATGATTGCAGTCATAATACATCCGGATAGACCTTGGCATGATACTGTTTTGCTCATTTAAGTTTGTGAATTTAACTCTTTCGTTGCCAGACCCGGGTATCCGGTTTTCTCAAAGCGTGTGCAGACATATATGTCAGAGTTGAACACAGAGCGAACACTCCAGACAGAAAAGAATAGAAACTTTTGAGTATGTACGTGACGGCTTATGCCCCAGAACATGCCAAGTTATGCGGCAATTGGGTTTTGGTGTTTGCTGTATTTAATCCGGAACAAATAATTTCGAATATACCCGTAAATTATTGGGCTCATGCTTTTTCAGAAAATGGTAGAGAAATGATCTTCTTACGATTATTTGTTTTGTGATCGATTTCTTTGGTCAGATCGGCTATGATTGATGTTATTGTTTATGTTTTTTCATTTCTTTTGATTTTTATAGGATTTTTGTTTTTGGATTTCAGTTTCCTGTTGCGTTTGAGTATAATTCACGATTTTTGATTGCTGTTATTGACGAAATCTACAGTTGTCGCAGTGGGACATTTTTGTACAATAATGAACAACAACGTGTGAACGCTGTAAGTCTATTGTAGAATTGTACAAACATAGGATTTATTTTGGTACGTAACTTTATGTAACGTAATTATAGAGTAAAATTTAAATTTTGATTTGAAGCTTGGGTCTGGTTTTGTTTTTCTGGTCTTCTGTCATTTTTGCTGTCATAAACTATGTACTTTAGTTGGTTAAATTAGCAGATTATAATTTTGTTGGATATTTTGTAAGTGCCGCTTTGCCAATGGTAACAGTTTTGGTTTTGTATTGTGAGGTTATAGGGTTATTCTATACTTTTTTGTCTCGCGCAACCGCGCCGTGCGCTGCCTCCCGCTACCGTTTGTCCTGCGTCACTGGATCTGAGATGTGTAAAATTTAAATTACGGAGCAATTTATAAAATTTTTTTAGAAATTAAAAATATTTTTTTTCAGAAATTAAAAGAAACGACAAAGTCTGTTTGGTCGATTCTAGACGCTGATATCGAGCGCTACACTAACCCGATCTACAATCCGAAATGCAACAGTCAAGTGCTCGTGCCCAATTGTTCGCTAAGATGTCTCAAACTGTGGAAGGAATACTACCTTCGGCATAACGTATTCGTTGCACCGACCAATCAGGTACGTAAAGCGTTCTTGTTTACTTTTCCTCACACTAATGTTAATTTGATAGAAGATAGTACCTAAGATTAAGCCTCAATTTATTTTATTAATCCAGTCATTGTGGGGCACTTTTTGTGTGGGAAAATAAAAATGTTTGTGTGTTAGTTTGGACATTATTTTGTAGGGTTTTTAGATAAATTATTAGCATGGTGATTTTTCTTTTAAAAGAAATTAAGAAATGGAAAGTTTATTAGCATTTTATGTAACGATTGGAATGTATTATCGTTGCACTGCGGTAGCCGTTGTGTAAATGGGATGATATTTTGTTTCTGTAGATCGTATCTCACTTAAGAGATTTGAAATCGAGGTTTATGGAAATACTTTAACTTTTAATGAGACCGATGTTACTTTGAGAAGTGTACATCAGAATAAGCTTAAGCTTTAGACTAATTATTTTAGCTTAGGCTTAGGCTTAGGACTAGGCTTTGTTATTATTGTTTTGCTATGTTGAGGGTTAGGTTAAGGCTTAGGAATATTTGTTGGCCGTTGTTATGGTATTTGGTGTATAAATGTGTGGTTACCTGAAGTTGAGCTATGGAGATTTATTTCAATAAACTTTCCAACTCTGTCTCTCTCTACAATATGATGGTTTTAGTTTCATTTGGCGTGACATATTTTTCGAATTTTCATATTGGCGTGTCGAGCATTGCACTGCTGTTTTTAGGAGGAAGAAGAGCTAATTGCTCGCCATTTGATATCAGTACAGCGAGCACTTTTGGCTGATTATGAAGCTGCCCTTGAACAGCAAAATCAAGCCGCTCATCGGTCGAATTCGGTTACACCACCTGTTCAGGTTCCATCTGGGCCGGCAACACAAACGACACTGGTGTGATATTGGGTTTTTGGCAATAAATGTGTGGTGATATGAAATTTTGATTACATGCGCTTTGCAGATTTTGTTTTGTGATGTTTTAATGGTGCGTTTGAGTTGCTAAATTTTGTGTTTCTTTTGTAGTAGTTTTGCATAATGAATGTGTATGAGTTAGGATACGAGTTATTTTTACAGGAACTTCAAATATATAACAGGTTTTTATGATAGTGCGAGGTTAACCCGACAAACGAAGCGGTAAATGGAATGATCAACGCTTGTCTTCGGTCTATACTTCAAAGTAGCCGCCTACTTTTTTATTGTTTTGTCTAAACCAGGGTGTAAACGAATAGTCAAAATGACGGAAAAAACAGGAAAGTGGTCAAAATAACGAAAACGGAACTGGATAGTGATCAAAATAACGGAAACTTAAACGGGAAACTGATGTTGAAGTATATAAGTTTGAAAAATTTTATCTTTTGTCAACGCAATTGAGGCGTACATATATTCACCGGTTTTTCAAAAATAATAAAAAAATGACAGATGCAACAAAATTTTTTATGATTTTGGATAAATTTCGCAATTTTTATTTCATTTTAAACAATTATTACAGCATATGTGTAACCAAGAATTGCGAGATGTATTCGTGATTTATAACTAATTTGAAATGTAAAAATGACATATTTCCGTTATTACTATAACGGAAACGGACACCGATTTTTACCGCAAACGAAGACGGTACCGAATATCCGGTTACTGTGGTCCAAGTTGTATTTGTTTTTATTTATCCATCGCAGTAAAAAGTGTTATGTTTTGCTATATTTTTGAGCGCAGAGAGTGCTCTCAGTATGAACCCTCATCTGATTCGGAGGATAGTACCTTAGAAATTCGACATCCGCCTTATGGTTCCGGCAAATTTTCGACAATAAATTTTTCAGACGTTGAGTTGTGCAATTCAAGGAGTTTCTTTCTAACTTTAGGACAATTCTGATAACCTTTTGAATAATTTGCCTCAATGTAAAAAGAGAAGGTTAAAAACAATTTTTGACTAATACATAATAGCAGATGCTTGATAAAGTTTGCAAATTTAGCTTCGTATTGGCCAATTTTAGTTGCGTTTAACTAAAGCCTATTATTGTAGTCGGATAAGTCTGGTGATGATTTCTAAGTAGTGTGAAAGGATCTGGGGGAGAGATTATTGGGTTTGGGTGAGTGATTGAAAAGATCAAGGGGGTGGTTGTGGTTTGGGGGGTGTTTGTTTTTGTCAGAGATAATGGATAATAATATAAGGATGCATATTGATAAAGTTTGCAAATTTAATATTGGACAGTAAACGTTTCTTTCTCTCTCAGTCAGAACATGAGGTTTACATTCGTTTATATGATCCTCGTTGCCAGTTTACGTAAAAGCCTTTGCAATTTAATAGAATCCCAATCCGTCGTTCAGATGTTCTGTGCTTTATTGCTGGCTGAGTATTCACCTAAAACAGTCGCTTTGTTTTAAAACTAGAAACCAAAGTTATTAATTAAAAGAAAAAATTACAAAAATACCCTTAAAAAACCACCTGGTCTTCCGGTCTGTGGTGCCATACGATCTGTTGCGGACGCTTTGTATTGCAGCAAACGCGACTTTATATTTATTTTTTAATAATTTTTTTATTTTATGTTTTTTTTCTGCATTTTGTGATTGTTCTTTACAAATGTTTTTTGCAACAGTTTTGCAAAACGCGATATTTATTGTACGTTCAATCTGTTTCTTTTGTAATTTAACCAAGCTTTGCCGATGAAATACATTTCTGCTTAATCAAAAATTGAAAAAGCGACAGAAATGTTCTTGATTTCAGATGGTAAAAATATTTGGAGATGAAAATTCACCAATTCGAGTTGCCTACGTTTGGGGGTCACTAGCGGACACATAAAGGACGGGCGGGGTAGTAGGGAGCGTGTTTCAGTGACCACGTTGATTGGCTGAATCATTTTCAGCGGTATAAACTATTATAATTTGGGCTATTGTATAGAACAGGCCGTAACAGTAGTATAACGCGTATTCCTAAGCCTTAGCTTATGCCTAAACCCAAACCTAACCGTACGAATAAACTTTATACCTAAGTCTAAGCCTAAGCGTAAGAATGAGCTTATACCTAAGCCTAAGCCTACGCGCCAGGATAAGCTTATCCCTAAGCCTAAAAGCCTAAGCGTAAGCAAAAACAATGGTTTGAAGGTTAAACTTTACTCCATTGTAGGCCCGCAGAAAAACGTTCCGCCCCTACGCTTTACGTGGACCAAAATTTGAATCAAATTTTTCGTTTCACGTTTAATATTGAATTTTACTTTCGGACATTCGTCAAAATAAATTTCAGTTTCTTTACTGCTGATTTAGAATATGTCGTATATCACAGTTGAGCAATTTTCCACAAGAATTTCGAAATTTTTTATCAACTGCAAAAAACGCCAATACTTTCAGCTCTCAAAGTTGCTTGCATGTATACTAGGAAATTTGGCCAATAGAACAACGCCTTACCAGTAATATAAACATATTCATTTAGCCTATGCCTCAACCTTGGCACAAAATTAGTCTAAAGCTTAAAACTGTACTCTATTTTAGTCGTACTGAAAAACGTTCCACCCCTGAACTTTTGAAATTTATAAGCATCTACTCGAGTTTCATTTTTAAACTCAATGATGCAGTCGTTGTTTGCCCTTGAAATAAATAGTAAATGCTGCTATATATTGTGTTATATTTTAGACGAAACTTTTATTTAGTAAACATTGTACTATACAGTGTACAATAGTGTCTCCCATTTTATATTACGACGTTGAAATAGTAAATTGTACACATTTACTTTGGTGGTTACGTTCTATAATTTCACGGGGAAAACTGTAAATGGATATATCTTTCCCTGAAAGATCGCTATGATTAAATAGCCTTCTACATGTTTTACGGCCAATGTTACTTTAAGGGGCGTAACTGCAATGATTAAGCGTATTCCTATAAGCATAAGCCTAAGCCTAAGCGAGAAAAATGTAATCTAGAATCTAAACCTACTCTTTTATAGACCCATCAGAAACCTGGACGCCTCTTAAAGTAACATGGACCGGTTGTACAGTAAACCTACTGTAGAATCTAGTAATTGCTCTCGTTCGCTGAGGAAATACTTTTAAGTTGACACATTTATACGAAATGAAATCCTTGCCACGCCTCTGTATGAATTTGTCTACGGTCAAAATTTGAAAAAAATTTTTGTTGTCTGCGTAAACATTTGAAGAAAATTTTTTTCAATGTTTCTATAGTTTATTAATGGACTACTTCCTGTAGGTTTAGGATAATCACGCAAATTAAGGACTACACTAATATTGCAACCAAGAATGCATGATACTGTTTAACAAGAGTGTGCAACTCTGCGGATCCCGCATGGTGCAAAATGTACCACCACGCGTTGATGTTTTTGGCCGATCCCCTTATTTTAACGTGGAGGGGGTATGCCATAATTTATTAGAGAGGTTCCCCCTTTTCAACGTTTTCTAAAATTCTTTTGTCAATCGATGATTGTTCTTGCAGAAATATTTATTAATCCAAAAATAATACCTGGAGGGGGCGGGGCGGGGGTGGTGGTTACAGATTTGTGATGCCAACTTATTCTTACTGTCCTGTCTATTAATGTTGTTTATCTTTTGATGTGATCTCGTTTTTTGCAACACCCAAAAGGCAGTTTTGGTTTTGCAATTCTGTGTGTATGTTGGTTTTGCAATATGCAATTGGTAAATATTGAATATCATTGGCGGATTCCTTCATTTTATTTCAATAACAAATCTGTATTAAAATGTTTTGGAACAAAATCAAATTGAACGTTTCGTTAACTGCCAATGTTGCGCTGTAAATTTCAGTGAGTTGATTTTAACTCAGAATGAGTTGAATCTCTCAGTCTGAGTTAGGACTATCAGAACTCAGAATTTTTAGTCGATTCAATTTATTTTGAGTTAATTAATAAATTCACCCATAGTCAACTCAACTCGGAGTGAGAATCAACTCAACTCAGAGTGAGCTAATGTTTACTGATATTAATTCAGAAATAACCAACTCGCTAAATGAATTGATTAATCAACTCATTGGAATTTACAGTGTGAAGAAATCTGTGAGTTTTAAGCACGCTTAAATACAAGCAATTGCAGTTCAGAATTACGGTCCATGTAAAGATCAGAGGCGGAACGTTTTTCTTGGGGACTTGAAAAGAGTATTATTTTTTGCTTGCCTTAGGCTTAATAGGCTTAGGCTTACGAACATGGTCATTCATTACAGGCTTAGGCTTAGGCTTAAGAGTTTGCTTACTGAACCGCCCGTGTTCTTTACATTGACCATAATTTGAGTAAAAAACGTGTTCCGTCAATTTAAGTTTCCCCGTCAAGAGCATTCACCAACCAAACAGATTAATTTGGAAAATATTGGCCTAAAATTACTTTGAATAGTATTAATGTCTTCCTCATGGTATCAATTCAAACCATTCGTTCATTTAGCTGTAAGTAAAAACTCCTAAATGCCTCAGTTTGCGTAGCTGGAAAAGCCTAACGCACGTCCGCTGGGATACCTACTTTGCAGGGTGGAAACGGATAGTAAAAATAACGGAACCGGATAGTGACTGAAACAGCAAAACCGGAAAACAAATATATACTGAAGTAAAGGTTATAAAATGTTTTAATTTTCCATTAACATGGGCCACATCGACTATACACCAGGCTGTACACTGTAAATTTCAGTGAGTTGATTTTAACTCAGAATGAGTTGAATCACTCAGTCTGAGTTAGGACTTTCAGAACTCAGAAAGTTGAGTTGATTCAATTCAGAGTTAGGACTTTCAGAACTCAGAAAGTTGAGTTGATTCAATTCATTCTGAGTTAATTAATCAACTCACCCAGAGTCAACTCAACTCAGAGTAGAGAATCAACTCAACTCAGTGTGAGTTAATGCTTATTGTTATTAACTCAGAAATAACTAACTCGCTGGCTGAGTTGATAAATCAACTCATTGGAATTTACAGGGTAGCCGGATATTAGTTTGCGGTAAAAATTGATGAGCGTTTGCGTTATAGAAATAGCGGAAATTGTGTTATTTTTACTATCCGTTATACACCCTGCTATACACGTATCACTGGGCTTTTATGCAAGACAGTTTATCGTTTATCAAGGGTTTCCTCTGCCTTCTCCGCGTGCACCAAGCTAATGGTTTTGGACTTTGAAACTGTCGTATAAGACTTGGCAATCAATTATTTACAATAACCAAACAAACTTTGCGTGTTTAGTGTGATTAAACCCTAAAGGATGGACGTATACCGTTTAAATCCGGCGTAAAAGTAAGCATAGGCCACGTTTTCGAAAACAAGCACCAGTCCTTTTATTGATGAAAGGGGCTTAAACGACACGTTTGCCAAGTTTTGATGTGAACTTAAAGCCAAAAAGGTTCACAGCGGCTAATGTATACACTGTAAATTCCAATGAGTTGATTAATTATTTTAGAGTGAATTAGCTGTTTTTCTGGTCATATCTGACTTAATAATAACAATTAACTCACTCTGAGTTGATTTAATACTATGCGAGTTGTTTAATGAGCTTAGAATTCTGAGTTCCGAAACACCTAGTCCCTGAATTAAGTCCTTCAGAATTCAGAATTTTCCATTAATTAAACTTCTTCTGAGTTAACTAAATACTCGCAGAGTGAGTTGATATTTAATGGTGCTAACTCAGAAATGAAGAGAAATTACTAATTCTCTCTGAATTGATTAATCGACTCTTCGCAATTTACAGCGAAACTTTCCACCATCCTGCACTGTAAATTCCATTGAGTTAATTAATCAACTCAGACGGAAAGTTAGTTATTTCTGAGTTAATAACAGTAAACCTTAACTCATTTGGAGTTTAGTTGATTCTCACTCAGAGTTGAGTTGACTCTGGATGAGATGATTAACTCAGAATGATTTGAATCAACTCAGAATTCTGAGTTCTGATGGTTCTAACTCAGACTGAGTGATCCAACTCAATCTGAGTTGAAATCAACTCACTGGAATTTACAGTGTGTATTCGTCGTGAAATTTTTCGAGAAAAAGTGAATTATTAATATGTTTTAAAATAAGTTTTGGTTTGGCTAAAGAAATACTTAAATTCGCTAAACTTAAACAAAATCTTGTCTTGAAAACAAACGATTTTAGGAATTATTACTTTATTTCTCATTTTACCACACGCTATGTAGGCCTGCTGCTAGGAAATGCTTATAGACGCTACTAGTCATATTATGTTTCTAATTTTTCCGCTGGGGGTTCGAAGATGTTCTACGAAGGACAAGGTCCCCTCGTAGTTAGGACCCTTACGTCCTAGCATCAGTAATGTTTGCGAACCGTGGTTTGTGCTGATTCTGTCTTTTGAAACAATTTTACACTTTCCGTTATAGCTAAACTGTACTTGTATATACACTTTTCCCTATAAGCCTATGCTTAATTCCGAACCTAAAGATATACCAAAATCTGGCACTTCCAAAGTTGTCAGTATCGATGTCATCACCGCACCGGAACTCACTCTCTTACGAGCTTCTCTTTGATTGGCTCAACCAATGTCCCCCACCCCCGACTCCCCTCTGGCTACAGGCCCGACTCTCGTCTATAAAAGTATTATCCGTTTTGGGTTTCACCGACCATCTAATGTGCGTGTCAATTCTCATTAATGGCACATTTGGTTTAAGCCTAAGAAGTCTGACCTAAATTCAAGCCGGTCTGTAGCAGATTTTCAATTTCAAACCTAACGGAAATAAAACGTGTTAAATAACAGTAGTTCTACGTTTTGTAGCATTACGCCCGTAGCCAGCACACCTTGCTAGGGGGAGTCTAAAAAATTTTAACGAGTGGCATACAAGGATTTTCGTCGACTTACAAGTAAGGTTGAAAAATTTTCGAGCGGGGATTCTTCAAGGAAGGGCTGAACTCGTCCTGAACCCCCTTTGGCTACGGGCCCGAGTAGCGTACGTTCCTAGGAATTTTGATGGGAAAGGGCTGGGCACCAAAATATGCCTGTTAGGAAAATGGTCAAATTTTTAACGGCGGCTTAGTCGGGTGCTGTCCGCTGTCCATACCAGAGATAAGGTCAAATTTGGGTGGATCCGTGGTTCCCCTGACATCGGAATATCGACAGGCGCTTGTTTGTATTTATTCTAAGTTAGAATACCTTTATGTGTTTGTGTGTATCAAATCTTTTGCATGAATGAGGCTACTATATGTGCTTACGTGTAATTAGGCATAAGCTTTGTTGATTTGATGTATGGATATCGGATAATTCGACGGGGTGTTTTCTGAAAAGAGGGGCCGAGAGACAAGTTAATTATGACTTCGGCCCATGTTGCCTTTAGGGTAGTCCTATGGTGTTGGTGGGACAGTTAAAGTGTAGGCTTAGATTTTAGGCTATGTTTTTGGCTTTGGCTTAGACTTTAGGCTATTAACGGAATGGAATTTTTTCACCGCTTAGGCTTAGGAATATGCTTAATCTACTGTTACGGTACAGAAAGTAACATTAGGCAAATTACTTGACTGTTTAAATAGTTATAAACGCTTTCTAAGCTTTGTTGAATAATCATTCTGCACTAGCGTACAATGACTTTACAAGCGACGTTGTAACTTTCGGTTTCATGTATAGAACAGGGCCGGATCGTTTTCCGGCGGGGCTGTCATAGAGTCAGTTTGAGCTTTAGACTAATTTTTTTTTGCTTAGGTTTAGGCTTAGGTTTAGGAATATGCTTATACTACTGTTCCGGCCCTGTTCTATACATTGGCCTAAACTTTCTTAGGGGAAGCCAAGGCTTTTTACAGGTGATTGAACCCCTCTGCCCCCCATTTGACCACACTTTGTCACGAAAATCAATCAGCGTGAGTTAATGTTTATTGTTATTAGCTCAGAAATAACGCCAGAAATAACTAATTTTCTCTCTGAGTAGATTAAACAACTCTCATTGGAATTTACAGTGTGTATGTTAATCCGAAAAATTTGTCTCTGTCCCTATAGCAAGTTTCGCTGGCTCTACACGTCTGCTGGCTTCCGTTCACAAATCAAGCTGTGTACCAACTGTCAGTCTGGGTAGGAACCGGGACTTCAGACCGTTGCACTAAGCAGCTGGAAAAACGGGTTACAGGTGGTTTCGAACTAAGCATACAACACAATGTGCATTGCATTTATTGCATATGCACCAGGACAAGCATGTCTCACATGTTCACTCCAACGTTTCACTCCTTCCTAATCACAATTGTCTATAAACATACACCATTTTGGCTTTCTCCGCTGTTCCTGTATACACCTTGTTGAACACCGATCGAATCAAACTCGTGTGTTGTGTCTTGTATGGAAATGTGAAATGAATGCAAAATTTAATTTCAAATTGAAATTATTTATGTTCATTCCAGTCGACAACTACGAGCGTCTTATAGTTTTGTTCTTAAACGAAAACAGACTGTTTTGACTACAAAACCAAACACGAAAACATACATTCCTGGCTGCCTAAGTCACAAGTATACCAGAAAAGCCAATTTTTGCCTAAAAGCGGCTCAAACACGTTTTTGATATATTTGAGATAGATTTTGATTTTAAGTAAAATTGAATTTGAACCTAATTTTAGGCAAACCACTTTTTACGGTTCAAGGTGAAAAATTGTATGTGAAAATATGGTTTGGATTGAATTAGGTTTTTCAGAACTCAGAATTTTCAATTGATTGAACTCTTTCTGGATTAATTAATCAGCTCACCCGGAATTAAATCAGCTGAGAGCGAGTTGATGTTTTGCTTTATTAACTCAGAAATAACCAGAAATGGAGTAATTTACTCTCTGAGTTAAAGTAATCAACTCATCGGAATTTGCAGTGTAAGATGAAAACTGTCACTACTTCTCACAACAGCGAAGTTATTTAGGGAAAATATAATCTCAGACAATTTTTAAAATATATGCCATAAGACGTGACTATAGATTCATGAAACGTGTTATAGTCATTACTAACACACAATTTAGCTTCGGGGAAAATTATTGCGCAGTCCATGTAAATTCTTCATAGCTCCTTCTCTAATAATAATAATAACAATAATAATAATATTAATAATAATAATAATAATAATAATAATAATAATAATAATAATAATTCTTTTAGTGTCAAAGTAAAATTTAGCGTTCAAAAAACCAGCCGCCCCTCGGCGTTCCATCGATATGCAAGTAAATATAAATTATAAGGGCATACCCACTAAGTCTAATCCTAGCCTAAACCTAAGTGTAAACATAAGCGTCAGCATAAATATATGCTCAATTCTACACAAAATTTCTTATCCTAAATCTATACCTTGCAGCGGGCCCGTAGCCAATGGGGGCCAGGTGGGGCTCAACCCCCCTGGAAAAACTTCGATCCCCCAGAAAGTTTTCAACCTTGCTTGTAACTCATTGAAAATTATTGAATGCCCCTCCTAAAATGTTTAGCCACCCCTTGCAAGGTGAGCTGGCTACAGGCCTGCCTTGCAGTCTTTGCCAATTTTACTGTTGGCAGACGTCTATGGATCGATATTTAGAATATAGAAGGCAAAGCTCTACATCTCATTACTTGTATGTAACTGTCTTGTGTGGTTGAATATGTCGGTTTAGTATTTCCTTTCACTAAATGTATATTTCGAAGGTCTCTATATATTTGTTGGGAGGATTTAATAATTGAAATTCAATATTGTTTCAAGGGTCCCAAAGCGGTTTGCTCGGTTTGTCTACGGCGCCGTACCGGTTCGTTTAGGAACCGTTGGGAATTACGATACATATATAAATATATATATATATGTATATATTATGCGGATATAGATTGAGTTGCCGTCCTTTGGGCTAAACCCAGTGTTATCGGATTAGGGACAGTGGTTTCATGCTTTTACAGAGTACAAACGGATAGTAAAAATAACTTAAAGGGACAATGATAAAAATAACGGCCCAAGTTAACCGTTTCCCGTATGAATATTTTCCATTTCATATGAGATGTAATTTCAAGGTAAGATTCGATCACCAGTCTCACCGGTGGAAGGTGTTTACGTTGACCACTCAGTTTTATGAGCCTGACGCTCAAACCCGAGGAGGCTCTCACGTCTTGCGGCAATTTTGCACTGCGCATACATATTAGAATTGTTAAACACTGCTCATAGTGGCTGCGTTGCTCGTAATTGTATTTAGTTGCTCATTGTATACTCTATGAGTAAAAGGGTTAAGTATGAGGGTCTGCCCAATCGGAAACACCGTCACTGGGAACATTGTGCTTCCGTTTTAGCGGTGACTTTAATGTCGCCCCTTCTGGGTGCATCGTTCACAAGAGGTATTTATCACCTATGAATCAAGTTTACATATCTTAATATAGAAACTTCTGTCGTAGTAAACGCTATGTCAGTTTTTCTATTGACCTATTGTAAGTTAAAATATAAAATAATTTAGGATGAACATCGGTTTAGACTTTACTCACAGACTTGTAGCCAGCTCGCCTTGATATATATATATATATATATATATATATATATATATATATATATATATATATATATATATATATATATATATATATATATATTTCGCCATTAGCAGAATTACCCATTTCATAGAAACAGCGCTAACACTGTGCCTTCTACTCAAACGTATTGATGTTATATTTTCACTCATTCTATGTAACATATAAAAGATTGCGTTAAATCAGGCTTTCGAAACTGAATGAGGGAGGTTGCAGCCGGTATCCGTTTGGGTTTATGATTGGAATTCGGCTTAAGATTTTAGGCTAAAGTTTGTAGGACGAATTGTGTATTAAATTAGCTAATTGGTTGCGGCAAAAAAATTACTGATTTAAATTAATTCTACAAGCATCGTGAGGGCGGGCACGTAGCCAAGGAGGGGCAGACGGGGGCTCAGTCCACCCACCTGGAAAAATTTTGGCCCCCTAGAAGATTTTCAACCTTGCTTGTAAGTCATTGAAACGTTTAAATGCCCCTCCTGAAAATTGTTTAGCCCCCCTAACAAGGTGAACTGGCTACGGACCTGCGTGAGGGTAGAAAAGTTTCGGCGAAAAGGAAAACAATGGTTAAATACTACGTCGGTCTGTTATCAACGAAAGTTTTAGGACCTTAACGAGCCATTCATTGAAAGCCAAAGCTTGTACACGGAGGGCGCTCCCAAGGGGGGCGTAAGGAACCGTACCCATCAAATTGGTCTGGTGCCTACGCACATAGACCTGGTCTAAAAGTAAACAATCTTAGTAAAAAGGGTGTTTAACTACTAATCTTGAATTGCACTTGTATGTGCCCCCCCAAATTTATTTAGTACCCCCAGATATAATGTTCTGTAGACGCCCGTGGGATTATATGCTTGCGTCCAAGTCGCATTTTGACCATTCCGTGATAGCAGTGTTTGCCGTTAATCGATTTATCAGTACAGTCTTACAAGACGCTATTTTGTTGTAAGTTCGGTAATTTTAATGCTTGCTCTAATTACTATTTAGTTTTATGACCAATGTATAGAACAGGGTCGTTATTGTAGTATAAGCATATTCGTAAACCTAAGCCTAAGCATAAACCTAACCCTAAGCCAAAGCCTAAGCTTAAGCGTGAGCGTACGTAAACATGAGCTTATACGTAAGTCTAAGCCTAAAAGCAAAAAATAGTCTAAAAGTAAAGCGTACTCTATTGCATTCACGCAGAAAAACGTTCCGCCGCTGATTTTCACACGGGTCAGTTTTATAGTAATCGGTTTCAAACTTTGGCAAATGCAAAGAACAAGGGCAGAACAGTATTATAAGCATATTTCTAAGCATAAGCCTAAGCCCAAGCCTAAGCCTAAGCGTAATAATGAGCATATTCCGAAGCCTAAGCCTAAGCCAAGCAATAAAATTATTCTAAAGCTTAAGCTTACTCTATTGCAGTACCACAGAAAAACGTTTCGCCCCTGATGTTTACATGGACCCAAAGTTTTAAGAATTGTTACTAAATTTCAGGATCTTTCACTACTAAAAAGGTCATCAGTAAAAAAAAGTTATTTTTCGGCCAATCAAAATCATTCCGGAAAACTCGCCAGCGAATGAGAAACGCGAATTAGGTTCACTAACGCTGAAACAAGCAGTTGTAATTGAAATTTTTTCAATTATTCCTTAACTGACAATACAAAATTGCTTGGAGAACCTACTGGCTACCAGCTGTACCGCTATGCATATACGTGCCAGTTCCAGTAGGAAATGTATGCTGACATATACTCGTACTTTAAACCAATAAACCTAATAGTTTCGATCCGTTTTAGTCGACCCGCTGAAGGTTTTGATGTAAATTGATTATAGGCGAAAAATTACTGAAATTATATACGTTTACGCATATTTAAACCAATAGCACATGTCAACTTTCACCCTGGTGCCAAGGGAAAAATTTTTTGGCCCCTCAAGAAAAGTTTCAACCTTGCTTGTAACTCAACGAAAACCCTTGTATGCCCCTCCTGAAAAATTTGTAGCTCCTTTAGCAAGTTGAGCTAGCTATGGGCCTGAGAACACATTACGTACTTTCACGTAGCGTTCAGCAACCACTGGCTGATCTAACGGGGGATATCCCGACCTAGACCCCCCATCAGGGATCAAGGCTCGGATATTGTATTAAAGGTTTAGCACTAAAATGGCGTCCGATTTCTCGCTCGTTTCGCTCGCGTGTTTTTCCAACTATCTCAAGCGGTCTTCCTTTAAGAAATTTCTTGATCCACTACAGTATCCATCTTCGGATTATATGCAAACGTGCTTTGGTTTAGCTATGTCACCTGAAGTATTTTCGTTGAATTCGGGTTCAATATGACCTTTGCGGACGCTCTTATACGCTTCCTTAAATTTAAGCTTAAATAGGATCTAAAAGGCTTAGGCTGTCCGTAAGCCTGATATATGCCAAATGGAAAAGGAACTGCGCAACAGTCGTTTGGGGATCATGATTTTCTTTTATCCACCTGTTGCTACGGTCTTAAGAATTACTAGCCATGAGTATTGTTGGAATTACACGGTCTGTATGACCGCTGTTCGAAGTTTTACCCAAAGTTAAGAACCACGCCGGGAATCGAATCTCGGTCGTCTTGCTCTCGAGTCGAGCATGTTTTCAATACACCAGGTGGTTAGTTGCAACAACTTCTCATACCGGTATATGAGTGCACAGGAATGGTAATTTTTTGCTGTTTACATACACTTTTTACCCTGCATATACGCTGAAGCACTTATAAGCCTGGAAAATACTTTGGAGTGTTTTTCTGAGCAACTTTGTAGCATTCGGTGTCGCATAACAGTTGACGATTTGGTTGAGCCCGGACGGACCCATAGCCTCTAGGGTCCTTCAATAGAACAGTGTCGTAACAGTAATATCAGTATATTCCTAAGCCTAAGCCTAAGCAAAAAAGTTATTCGAAAGCTTAACCTGACTCCATTACAGCCCACAGAAAAACGTTCCGTCCCTGTTCTATACATGGGCTGCCTCTAGTATCAAATCTGCCGCTTGACCCTTGTTATAATTTTCTAGGCCCGCTAGCATGATGAGCTGGCTCCGAGCATGTGAGCATGAACTGTGCACATGAAAGCCACTCCGCAACCAGGAGCTGTTAATACAGGTGGAACAACGGTTCCGGCAGTTGCAGGGAAAATTTTACCTAAAATAGACTTCTTTTAATAATGGATCGAAAAAATTCGGCATGCGGGGAGCTACTAGCTCATCCTGAACGGGCAGCGGTCGTGTGCTTCCCAGTCTGAATTTTTCGTGATAAAACGACAAGGTCTTCACTTTTCAACTTTCCCAGTCGGAAAAGTTTTCAGCGATTCAATGATGAGGCCCCTGCCTTACAATTTTTTCTGCCTATAACCACGGCCGGAGCAGGCTGGAGTGGGGGCTCCCCCAATTTTCAGGGCGGAGGCCAGTTGACGCCTGACGACCCTGGACGACGTAAAAATGGTCAAAAATAAAAAAAAAAACTAAAACAAAAACCATAATTGGACAATTGTTCGCTGCTTATCAGCCAACTGTAAGCTTACAATATAATCTTCAACAGCCTTTGAGTCCAGTGAGAATTGATTACAAAAACATGTCAGCTTTTTTTCGACGTCAAATTTTGTCAGATCTGTCATGAAACTGTTTTAAGTCATACAAATTTAATTTCTTATACTTTTTTTGTTTCGGTGACAGGTTGATTAAAGGTTGTCACAGTTGACACCGATTTTGCTGAATTTTGAAATATTTCACTTATGTATCCGTAGCAATCACGGCGACACCGGCCGTGCTGAAAAACTTTTAGCTTTAGTTCACTGTAAATTTCGATGAGTTGATTAATCAACTGAGAAAGCGAATTAGTCATTTTTGGTCATTTCTGCGTTAGCACAAGGAAACATCAACTCGCTCTCAGCTGACTTAATCCCGAAAAAGTTGATTAGTCAATTCAGAGAGCGAATTAGTTATTTCTGGTTATTACTGAGTTTTAACAACGGGAAATATCCACTCGCTCTCAGCTAATTTATTTCCTGATGAGTCGATTAACTCAGAATCAGTTCAGGTAATTCAGAATTGTGAGTTTTGAAAGTTCCAATGCAGAGCTCAGGGTCTTGTGAGTAGATTCAACTGGATCTGAGTTAGAAAGCAACTCACTGGAATTTACAGTGAATAAGAAAACGTTCGAAGCTCGCTTGCAAGTCATCTTAAGCCCTTATGTGCCTGTTTTGAAAATTTATTCTTCTCTCTTGCATTCTGAGCTGAACATGGGCCTGTTTTCTTAAAATCCTTTTTGGGTTTGCGCTGTACCATAGTGGTCAGAAGATCCATAAATGATGAAGGCTAAATCTTATTACACAAGATTTATCATCCTGCTGA